>CM060374.1:80243701-80843701 GCA_030545235.1 Helianthus tuberosus
TTGGTCGTCACTTTCATCAAATCATTTAATTGTTACGACACCTTGTGGTGGCGTTTTCTTTAATTTGAAGCTTGAGCTATTCTCATTTTCACACCTGATGTACAGATTTATTTATTTAATTTCTGTTGGTTCATTATCTTAAACGGTCTTAATACAATTATGTGTTAAGATAAGAGTACACAAATTCGTATTATATTCCGGTGTATCTCTAAAGATTCTTTCATCATTGATCGAAATTTCTATGATATTCATTTAGTCTTTCATTATCAATTGAAAATCCTATAATATTTATTTGAAATGAATATCCAAATTTACTTCATTAAAACTTTCAGTTAATTACGAAAACGGTGAAATTGTTCGGTCACCGTAATTATTGAACTATTTCAATCATTACGACAACCTGCGGCGTCGATATAAAACTTGTAGCTTGCGCTAATCATAATCATACGAATCATGCAAAACTACGTATGTCTTTCCTTTGATTCATCATTCAAAAGTAGTCTTGATACAATTATGTACTAAGACAATGATACACTAAACTCTATTGTATTTCGATGTATCCTTACAATTCAATAAAGTTAACACACTGATTTTTTCTCTTGTTATGGTTCGATAGTTGACAAATCATTTCCGTGCTTCTATTTCATTTGAGCTTGTTGATCCTGAGTCTTCCTCAGTTGACAATCAAAGTAATTTTTCTTTCGACAGTGAACTCTATTGTTTCTAAAAGTCATTTACAACCTATAAACAGTCAATTTAGACATCTATTGATCATATATCTATTTGGCTTGAACCTAGTCACCTTGGAAGTTATTTCATTTCATCTCGTTCATTTGACATTGATTTTTTTCAAATAATTCTGTTGAACCATTGAGTCCTATTTATTGTACAACTCATATTCACAAAATTTGATATTTTGATTCTGTATCATTTACCTTAATATTGTTTTTATTGACTAAGACGTGACATAACTCTAAAAGAGATATCATAGCCCAAATCTCGAGGACAAGATTTAAAACAAGGTGAGGAGGATGTAACATTCCCATTTTTATCATATAAGAATTATAGGGTTGTTTAAATTTATTAACCACTAGTAACTAGTTTTATTTTAATATAATTATTCGACCTAAATAGTTTTAAAACTATTTTATATATAGTTGGTTGGAATGTTATACTAATTAATTGGCTTGTATATGGGTGACATTTCTATTAAAATAAAAGTGTACAAAAACTTATATTATTAGACAGGTAGATTACGGGTAAGTTGACTGTTAGAAATATAAAGTACCTAGACGGTACTAGGAACCGTTTCATAATTAAATTATAAAAATACATTATATTTGAACCTACTTCGTTTTTAATGAAACTTGGGTCAAAATGTAGACACCAATATTCTCGTTCTAATGACATATTCATTGTTATTTAAAACGTCATATTTTACAAGTTATACGCGCCAAATAAGTGAAGCAGCCGAATTAATTCTAATATATAAATAATCAAAATTTACTATAAAATATACAAACATAATAAAATAATAATAAAAAAAATTTAACAAGTAACTTTACATTGAAAAGAATATATATACGTGGATTGCTTGAATCAAAGGAATTAAATATTAGATGATAGGTGGAGAGCAAAACGTGAAGACCGGTCACGTTAGCCGGCCCGCCACCACTGTCCCGGTGATGTGGGGGGCGTCCCCCTCGACTGTTTTGCAGCGACCTCCGCGTCAGAGACTAACGTTTAGAGGCGAGAGGGCAGGAGCTAACTCAAATGGGTAGAGCAGGGTAGGCCCGGGATTCGAACCGCCGCCTTATGGAGAGCAAACTTCCCCCACTCTAGCCACTGAGCTGCGCCCCTGAGGACTATTAGATGATAGGTGTCCATCATGCAGGTATTCTAAATTTGTAGAAAAATGATATAAATAGCCACCCATCTTCAATTTAGAATTGCTCTAACTTCTTTTCTTGTCTGAGTCTCGCCATCTCTTTATAGAATATAGTTATATTTTTTTTTTCTTTCTTTTCTTTTAATATGTATTCACCTCATAATAATAATAAAGCTCTGCCTCGTTTTATGTGTTTTAACTCCCGATCACCGCTACCCTTTTCCGATTGATCTGGAACCCCATAACGCATGTCAAGTCTCTGCCCGATTAAGTTCGTTGGGGTTCGGTCTCGTGACATAGGGATAAGGTTGAATTAGGGGTACTATACTTAACACGAGTGCATTATATATTTATTAAAATAGCTCAGAAGTTATACCCAAGATTTCTACCAGGAGGCTTTCTAGTTGAACCCTAAAGTTACAAAGTGAGTCCATTCTCTTTTCTCACCGTTTTATCACCTTTTTGTGATATAATTATATTTAAAAATGCTTTCCAAAATCCTAAATGTTTATCAATTATACTTACAGTTATAAAGTTTTTGTATTATGCAATAGTTGCCACTATGTAGGGTTTTATACATTACTTGACCCTCGTTACTATTGGCCAAAAAATTAGCCAATAGTAGCATGACCAAAATCACAGGGGGAATTGTGCCCCAGTAGCCATAGCCTATAACTAATATTATTTTTACATTAAATCATTAATAAATTTAATGTATGTTTGAAATAAATCTAAATGGCGTGTACCTAAAATAAAGCTTTATTAATCATTATTAAAATATATATTAAAGAAAATATATTTAATAACCCCAAATTACTATTTACATTATAAAATAATGTTTAGTCTATAAATGTATACCATAATAAAATAGTTAAATATAATATATTCTACTATACTAAGATTATTTTTTTAGTCTTAGTCACGTTAATATATTAAATAATAATATTATAATTATTTAATCAATATATTATATTTGATAAAGTTATAGCTATTAGTTTGACAGAAAATGTTATATTTCATTTTCTTGGTTAAGTGGTTTTGTGCCATAGAAAATATATTTGACAAAGTAATGTCACGGGTACTAAGTCCAGAGTCAGTAGTTGAGAGAATGATCAACAGTGACATGACCAAAGGCACTAGTTGAGAGAATGATCAACAGTAATATGACCCAAGTCACTAGTTGAAAGAATGATCAACAGTGATATCACCACAATTACTAGTTGAGAGAATGATCAACAGTAATATGACCCGAGTCACTAGTTGAAAGAATGATCAACAGTGATTTGACCACCGTCACAGGAATCACCTAGTGACCAATATAATAATATATCTATTACTTGATAAATTCACTATTGGACGAAAGTGAGCTAATGAGTGATATGACCACTGTCACATCGGAACTGCCACCATGTGACAAATACTGATTGAGTTGGGTAAATATAAATAAATATAAAAACCTTGATGCTGTAAGGTATAACAATATATTTTATAAAAATGGAATGAACTCGCCAGTATTTATTACCGATAAAATATTTTCAAAACGTGTTTCAGGTAATTTGCTGTAAAGATAATAGAAGCCAACTATGGAGCACTGAAGGCTTAAATAAAGTGGCTATAAATACCTGAATAAAAGAAGAAATTTATGTTTTATTTATTTGGGTTTATCCCTATAAAAACATTTGAATTAAATATGGGTTTTAGCCCGTTTGTTTAATATTACAAGTTCGGTGTTTTATAAACTCTGAAATTATTTCCTAACTACGATCCTGATGAAAAATTTTCGCTGCGTAATTAATAAACACCGATACCATCTGGCTGGTTCACGGCTCTCGCTCCCAGGGTGGGGTCGGGGGCTGTGACACCTTTTGAACGAACTGAGAACTTCGTGACGTTCGGTCGTCCTCCCGGGTATGCCGAAGTTGGGCCACTAACACTTTTACAACTTATAATAACATAACATATTGAATATGTAAAGTTTGTGCCAAAAATGTAAATTATGAAAGGCCAAGAATATTTAAAACATTACAGGGAGTAGATCGGCCAAACTGCCAAACTTTTAAGCTGGGTCAGATGCTCTGGCTGGCCGCGAAGCCCTCTTGGGTTGCCCTTACGCAGGCTGTGAATATGCAGCCGCAACAGTAACATTATAATTGCAAGTTATGTGCTTAAAATAAAAGTTTTGAAAGTTTAATTAAGCATAACAAAGGACAGGGGCCAGAACTGCCATAGCAGAAACATTTTTATGCCGGACTGGGCCGCGTAGGCCTGGGCCTGCCTCGTTCGCGGGCCGCGACCTATCAACAGCAGCAACCAGATTTCATATTTTGATGGTTTTTTATTTTTCCTTGTTCACCACTTGTAGCAAAACCATTTCTAACCAAACCATGGGCTGCATACTGATTTATAACAGCTGTCTAGACACTTGTGATGATCTTATGAATACCAAAAACACATGGCAAGATCCTATTAAATCACAAAAACTATATATAGGCTTCAACCTTCATATTTTCACTGGCACATTTCTTGATTTCTTCCTCTCCTTCTCACATTGGGAGCTCCTGAATTAATAAGAGCATACCATTGAGTTTACTTCAGTCCCTTGGACCAGTTGTAAGTGTCCTTTCGTGGCTGGTTCAGTTTATTTGGCTTTTAAAGCCGAAAAGTCAAGCGTTTTCAATAAACGCTTTGACTTTTAGTAAGACCGTAAATGGTCGAGCCATTGTTCGCAACGAACATGGCTACGTGATCGTAATTAGGTAGGTGTTAAACCCTCAAAAGGGCACCTCCCAATTATCACGTTTACTTAGTTAATTGTCGGGTCAAGATAATTAAAATAAAAGTCAAACGGGTCAGCTTTCAAATAAAATTCATAACTGATAATGAAGAAGCTATAAAATCAGTTTTGTCACCTTAATAACTTGGTAAATATTAATTGAACATGTCTAGGCATGTCCAACCCGACAATTCTGAGTTTAGGCTAGGTTCGCAACCGAAAGTTGCAAAAGTAGACTTTTGCTTTGACTTTCAGTTCTGACCCGATTTAGCTTAGTTTAGTTATGCCTTAGGGTTCCTTTAGGACCACATTATATGTTAGAATAACCCTCTGAGGTTATACAACATGGTTCCATAGAAATCCTAATTCATTGCATGTTTCCGTTAAATGCTTAAAAGTTGACCATTATGCCCTTTTGATATAAAAACAAAATTTTTGGAAATGTGAGTTGACAAAATCTTCATTACTGATTTATAAGTATGTCTTAAAAATTTGACATCTGTTTCTGGTCTAAAATAAAAGTTATGCAAGATATCGTAAAACAAAGACTTTTTGTTAATTAAATTGCCTTTTTTGCATAAATCATATTTAAACCCAATTTTTGGCATCCAACTTGCTACCCTTTGTTAAGATATAATATTTAAGGATTTTTGGAAATTTATGTCAATTTTTAAACTGACCATAACATAGAGTTCTTGCATGAGCTCGGTAATTAACGATAATGCCATTTTCACCAATAAAATGAGTTTTACACATCATTTACATGTCAAACCTTTTTCTACTGATTTTATATATTAAATAAGGTATTTTAAACAGTTATGGCTGATCAAAATCTCAGATTTCCTTAAGCATCCCAAGTATCGTCAAATATCGACTTTTATGCGAATTAGGCGCATAGTATGGTTTAAAACCATATTTAGAACCTAAGACTTGTTACCTACTGATTTAAAAAAAATTATACATTAACAGTAAGTATAAGTCTTGAACTCAGACTTCCAAATTTGACCTTAAAAGCATATGTGAAATGACCAAAATGCCCCTACGGTGCATAGTTTGGCCATAAATGATAAACCTCACATATGTATGATATCTTGCTGAATTAACCTGATAAAATAAATATTTTTACTGATACTTTTAGACCAGAACATCAGTTTATTATTTAGCCTCTTTTATAAACTTTAAAATGACCAAATTACCCTTTCGGGACTTAACCTGGTTTTAAATTCGTTTTGGGCATAATGGAAGATATCCTCCTGACATCACAATAGATTTTAAGCATAATAACTTGTGGATCTTGTACATGACTCATTCGGTTACCCGTTATGCATATACGCGTTCGGTACGGTTTATGTAACTAGTTTGCATAAATTAGCCGAAACGGGTCAAACCTTATCATTTTTACTTCAAAATCCAGAATGTGATTAGTTTACCCATCTTATACAAGTCTTCACACTTGTTGGGTCTAAATCATGTTCTAATCCGATCTTCGCTTAATCTTGCGTTTTGAACCGTAAACCTTTCTCTAAAACTAACCGGTCTAAGTTATAACTTAAATAAGACCCGTTAGGAATCTAATAGGTTATTAAAACCTTCGTTCCAGATTAGAAGCCCAGTAAAATCTCCCTGTACTTGCTGATTAGAAAATACTACTGATAATAAATTTCATTTAGCTCAGGTAAATACTTTTAACTTATTTTCCCTTATACGGGCTTGGGATACGGTAAATTATTACCGCTTGGTCGGGTATTGAATATTTAATCGATTAGTGGTTAAATCATTGAGAGAAACCGTTTTAATCTGTCTTGTGTGATACAAAGCATTTGGGGGTTAATGACCGCGTCCTGGATATCCTTGGCATCATTTAAATGCAAATGGCCACGACCTAAGCACGGGGTGTAGGCATACACCTGACAATTGCGATACGGATTCTTTTCCCCAAAAAGGGAATTAAGATATAAGATATAACACAAGTGAGGATAACTCCTTGTGGACTATATTAGTGGTGTGTTAATTAATCATGATTCGGCTCTTCTATTCCGGGCCCCGAACATACGACAAACATGTAAATCTGTATACAAGATTATTTCATATAATTGTTCCAAGTTATAAAAGATTTTATGCCTTGTGCATCCAAAACAATTTGATAAACACTTTTCAAATGAGTTGGTTAATTGTATTTAACAGTGTAAACTGACGTATTTTCAAAAGGCTAAGTGACAGGTACTATACGTAATTGGCTGGAAGCTCCTTGGTGTCAATGAAGGATCTTGCAAATCCTTAGGATGCCCTAAAGTCTGCTAAACTTCATTTTGTACATTTTAATATGATCCGCCTGTGGATTTAATATTGCAAGCTAGAATGTAATTATCTTTTCAGTATTTCTGACAATTAGGTTTGTAATAATATTTTATATTCAAAGACTTCCGCTGTGCTAATCTGTGTATGTTTGACTATGACGATATCAATCTTACGTCACGATAATCCCCACCGTGCCCCACCGGTAATACGTGGAAACATCGGGGTGTGACATTTTTCAATGATGGTTGTAGACTAGAGTGGAGCTATAAAAACAACTTTGTGAACTAGCTTTAAGTGCTACAGAGGGTTGATTTAGCGATGAAGTAGGGTTGTTCAATCATTCATCATTTATTCACTGAAGTGGAACTTTGGAAGTGGCAATGTGAATTCTATTTTTTGGAAAGTGGAAACAACAAGCGATAGAGATTAGAGGTTTAAAGCAAACTAACTAGATGAACTATTTATAACTAACTAGATGAAGTATTTATAATTGTTGACTTTTAGTAAGTTTAGGGTAACTATAAATGAGTTGGATGAGGAATTTCCTTTAAGGAGGGGTCTAAGGCAAGGCAATCAGTTATCCCCATTTTTTTCATTTTTCTTAGGAAAATTTAGAAGTTTTCATGCACAGAGCTGTTGAAAGAGGTCTGTTTTCGGGCATCATTTTTTCAAATAGGGGACCCACTATTTCACATCTATGTTATGCTGATAATGTGGTGTTCATGAGTGAGTGGTCTGAATCAAACTTAAAAAAATTTGAGTTGTATCCTTAGACTTCTTTCCATGGTTACGGGACTAAAGTGAATATGAAAAAGAGTTGTCTCTACAGGGTCAGGATTCGTGATGAAAGAATTGAGAATACGACTGCAAAAATCAGGTGTAATGTTGGTTCTTTCCCGCTAATTTTTCTTGGTCTTCCAATAGGCACCAACATGAAGCGCATAGCTCATTGGCAAGTGATTGTGGAAAGGGGTTTAATTCCAAACTCTCTTCTTGGAAAGCTCAAAATTTTTCTATGGCGGGGCGAATTACCCTATCTAAGGAGATTCTAGGTAGTCTTCCAATTTTCTATATGTCTCCTTTTAAAATCCCAAAGAAGGTGTTGGATACTCTGGAAGGAATAAGAAGGAAATTCATTTGGGGCAGTAAGGGGGAGAGAAATAAAATTAAATTGGTGTCTTGGAAATGCATTACTAAACCGAAAGATGCCGGGGGACATAGGATAGGGGATTTGAAGAGTCTCAATTGTGCGTTAACTTTTAAATGGTTTTGGAGGTTCAAGTGTAATCAAGATGCTTTATGGGTCAAGATAGCATCTTATGTTCATGGAATGGTCGCGGGCTCAGAGTTAGTTCCAACTAATGGTCAAGTTAGAGGCATTTGGAAAGACATAATATGCATAAATAAGGAGTTTGTTTCAATGGGGTTGGATCTAAAAATGTTTTTTATTTAAAAAAAAGTGGCTTTGGGAAGTAAACAAAGATGGAGAATTTTCGATGGCTAATCTTAGGAGGCAAATTATTAAGAAAGGAAATAAGGATACGATTGGTGTGGCCTTGAGGTGGAATAAATGGATCCTTCAAAGGTTAACTTGTTTTGTTGGAAAGCTTTGATGGGTAAAATTCAGTTTAAAACGGGTTTGATTCATAAGGGAGTTCAGATTCAAGATCCTTTATGCAGCAGCTGTGGTTTGGAAGAGGGAGATCCAAGTCATATCTTATTTTCTTGTCTTTGGGCTAAGGAAATATGGTGAAACGTTTAGGCTTGGTTGAAACTGTCTGGCCCAGATCCGTAATCTATAGGTGTTGATGCCACTATAAGATTAGAACCTTAAATGGCTCTAATGATTGGAAACAATTGATTGAAGCAGTGTTATTTTATACGATTTGGAAATTTGGAAGTGTAGAAATGGGTAGATTTTCAAAGACAAATGGGAATCGGTTAAAGACAAATAGGAGTCGGTTCCTAAGATGGTTGAAGGAATTAAAGAGGAGTTGTTTCTATGGAAAATAATATATCTAAGCTTGGGGAGATTAATTGGGTTAGGTGGTGTGATTTTAACGTAAGGGATATAATAATTTAATGTTTTTTCGTTTTTGTTTCATTGTTTGATAGGGACTTCCAGCGCCTAGTTGGCCCCGTTTTTTAGTAATAACATTTTGTTGTTAGATAAAAAAAATTCGAACTTAAATATATATTTTTTGAACCGCGATTTTCTTGTGTTTTGGCCACCGCACTCCCCAAATTGGAAAGCCTCGTTACCCCACTTGAAAGTCATTATGCCACTACAAGAGCATGACTCTCTGGCGTAACACACGGTAGAACGAAAACCCGGGTTGGTTTAGGATTCGAACTGACAACCTCGCATAAGGCTTAATTCAAATCCTTCATTGCCTTAATCCACCAAAAAGTGACACAAGTGAAGATCGAAAATAAGTCTTTCATTAGAAAAACTAAACCTCCTATCACTAGGACACAAGTGATGATGAACTTAAACACTTAGAATCTCTTTTATTATATATTTTTTTTTGTATAATGAAAGTAAAATATATAATTTCATTCGTAGAATTCTTATTCTTATCACTAGGTTATAGACCTGTATATTACACGGGTTGAATAAAGACAATATCTTACGTAAACCCATGTAACACACGACACTATAACCTAGTGACTTAGATAATAATAATTTATAATTATAATTATATAATAATTACAAATAAATAATAATAACAACTTTTCTCATATGTCCCTGAGGTTTGCATTTTTTTGTCATTTTCATCCAGCCCATTAATTTTATCAAAAAAGTCAGTTAAATGAGGGTATTTTTGTCTTTTTACTTATTTAATTTATTGTTTTTTTTTTCAAATCCAAATAAATCTCACCCCAATAATTTATACCATCGGTCAAATATGAACTTAAGGAGCTATGTAAATATTTTCTACAATAATTAGATTTAACTTAATCATTGTTGATATTAAATTACAAAAATAAATTAAAATATAATCAAAATTATATGAATTATAATCTAAATTTTAAACTATATACCATATTCGTTTTACAAGTTTATCAACGTGACGGTATAAAATTCGTTGAGTACAGAGTTATATTCACAACAAAGTACTTTTTTGTATCAGACACCACATGTGTCATATATTAATGATAAAAATTGGATATTAGTCTAACATATTGCAAATAAAATAATAATATTGCTAAATTAAGAGATACCTACGTGTAGTTATTCACAAACAAATTATTATGTTAGATTAGACAATCTAGGCCTACAAGTATATAACCTAATTTGGTTTGATCCGCAATGATTAAAAAATAAAACCTTTATGTCACATATGAAAATAAAAATAAATAAATAAAATACTACAATAATTAAAGATAAATATTTTTATGTATTACGTATTTATCTATAGTTATGTATAAATTAATAAAGTGGATATATTAATATGATATAAGAATAATAAGTATTTATTTATTATTGTGTGTAGATTAATAAATTCTATAATAATAATGATAATAATAATAATAATAATCTATACTATATAATAAAAGAAACCAATAAAAGGACACATGTCATTCATTGAAGCCATCAATTTTTATAGATAATTAATATCAATTAAAAGATAATTATACAATTAAATTTAATATAAATTTAAACAACTCATATAGGAGATAATATAATATTTAAAAATACTTATTAGATTTCAAAATTATTTATCCTGAAATTAATGTAAATGATTTATTTATTTTATTTAACTAAAGCAGTTAAGGGTATAACCTATTTCAAAAATGTTTAAAAGGGGTAAACAAAAATATTAATCAATGTTTATTGGTTCTATACTTTTATTTTCATGTTCAATTCTCAACTCAAATACGGTAATCACTATGTTTACGTGACATTTATAAGAACCATCACCGCAATCACCCCATCCATCGTGTATATCGAGTATATCCGTTAGTTTTTAAAGATATAAATTTTTATTAGATTCATTCAACGCGTGTAATAAACGAGGTTTTTTAAAGATATAACATTTTTATTTTTTACTATACAAAATTACATTTATGCAACTCGTGTAATACACATGGTTTTAAAAATATAACTTCTTTTATTATGTAGTATATAAAATTAGATTTATTCAATCTATATAATACAAAGGGTTTATAAAGATATAACTTTTTATTGTTTGGTATATAAAATTACATGTGCTCAACCCGTATGACACATGAGATTCTTAAAAATGTAACCTTTTCATTATTTAATATATAAAATTAAACTTACTCAACCCGTACAATACACGAGGTTCTTAAAGATATAATTTTTTTATTATTTAATATATAAAATTACAGTTATTCAACCAATCTAATAAACGAGATTTTTAAATATATATTGGTTTATCATTTGGTATATAAAATTGCATTTATTCAACCCGTGCAATAAACGAGATTTTTAAAGATATATTTTTTCATTATTTGGAATATAAAATTACATTTATTCAACCCGTGTAATACACGGGGTTCTAACCTAGTAACACTACTAAATTAAATCTTGATGTCATATGGCATTAACTTTAATCCTAGAATGCCATGTGGCATTAACTTGAATCCTTTATTAGTATTAGATGTAATATCGGCATATCATGTAACTAACACCCCTAAATCTATACTTTCTATAAAAGGAGAAATCCCAATGACATAAGAAAAGCTGATGTGTCAGCAGGAGAGGCTGTCCAACAAGGCTTTTCTTATGTCATTATCGCATCATAAAGCCTGATATATAAATCACTTTAAAATACATTTAATTTAATTTCAAACCACTGCTTTGTGTATTCAAATGTTAAAGGTCTGGCCCACATTCCAAAGGGCAAACCACTGCCCATCTACAAGAAAGTAGCAGATGGTTCCTTTGGCAAACGTATACCTAGCAGCAACAGTTGTTGTTATTTTCTGTAATGCTTTTAGATCAGCAGATGTTTAAGGCTAATTACCGGGAAATTCAAATTCAAATATGCATGGGAATAAGTAATTAGCAATTAATGCATGTCACTCAGAAACTCCTGTCAATCATCCTTCTTATATAAGGCTTTTCTTCTCATCTCACTCTTCATATTTCATCACGCTTTCATCTTCTCTGATTTTGAAATTTAAATTTAATCACAATCCGAATTCCGAATTAGAAGCATGTCAATATCAGTTGACAATAATAATCTTAGTTTTGTTAACGATTTGAATCCTGGGAAAGATATGTGGAACATGAAAGCGAGAATTATTCGAAAATGGAATCAGGGTTACAAGATGGATCTCATCTTCATTGATGAGAAGGTAATTTGTATCTCTGCTTTTCCGTTTTATTAGAGAATGTAGTGTTGTATTCTAAGAAGATACTTTATTTAAATGTTCTTCATGGTGCTAAGATTCAAGTAGGTATTAAGAGTCATCTGATACCTATTTTTGATGGACAGCTTCAAGAAGATGCTGTTGTGATTCTGTCGAAATTTGGTGTTGGTGAGAATAAAGATTTATATAAAGTAGTAGTGCAGCCTTATAAAATCAACTTTTATAGATGCACAACTGTTACTCCTGTGAGAGATTGGCAAGGTGTTGAGTATGGTTTCAATTTCAGAGCTTATGAAGATATTCTTCAAGGAGAGGCATTAAATGCTTTGAGTGTTGGTAGCGTATATTTTTGTAATCATGTCTTGCTTGTATAATATTAGAGAGTTTTACTTATATTCTTGTATAATGTGATCATATAGATGTTGCTGGATCTGTGATTTGTTGTGGAGATCTTGAAATCTTTGATCGACCTCCAAAGGAGACTAAGAAGATGAATTTCGATATTGAAGACTTGGAGTAAGTTGTTGTTTATATGTGCAATCATGTACTGATCATTGTTTGTATTTAATGATGTTAATAAATAAGATGAAGAATGTTGATATTTAATGATAAACTGATGTGAATTGCTTCAAATCGCCATCTACTTGGCATAAACAATCAGAACTCCCCCTGACAACAAACTATTTTCCCATTAAGATTTCAAAACACTTAAGTTTGTTTTAATCAAATGGTTTTTCTGGAAAATTAGTTTGTGTGGTTTCATCACTTTGTTTTCTCAACCACTTGAATGAAAGTTAAATCAAGTTCAACTTAATGACCTTGGTTAACCACTTGTAGGTACTTATCACAATACCACTTGTAAAATGAAATATAACAATTTCTATAATACCACTTGTAGGTCGAAATTTCACAGATGTGAATTTCTCAAGAAAGATGCCGATTCATGCTCCACGATTACCAACTTGGGAGCTCCGGCAAGTCAGGATTTTAAGTAGAGAATGCTGTCAACCAAGCCTGACCAGTCTTGGGTGTTCCCGAGTTCTTTTCACTCGGTTGGTAACCCCATCTCTTTGATTCATAAAACTCTTTTGCTCCTTTTACCTTTCCGTTGAGCATCTTTCCAAAAATATATTTCACATTTCCATTAAAAGCCTTTTCAGCATCAAATTCTTCTTTACCAGGGAAGAATTGATCTGAAATCTCAATCTTTCCAACTTTTAACTTCAAGTTTTCTTTTGACAATGGTGGAAATTTTTCATCGTTCATTTCTGGAACATAATTCTCATCATTTTTCACAACAAATGACTCCTTTGACTTTGACGAGTCAGATTCATTGTCAGAACTAGTTTCAGATTTAACAACCCATTTTTGTTTGTTCAAATCGACTTTTCTTTTGTAAAAACGTTTCGAACTTTCATCAACTTCGAAAGTCGATTTTTGAATACTTTGAATTTTTCTGCTGATTGTTTAGTTTTATCAACACATTTCTTTTTCAACTTTGAGTTAGAAGTAACTCCCTGTTTTGTATAAGTGGACTTGGGACAATTCCAAGCAATGTGTCCAACTTCTTGACAATTGAAACAGGTTCTTCGTTCAACTCTCTTCTCAGATTCTTTCAACATATTCTTCTTTCTTTCAGCAAGAAACTCTTTGTTTGTCTGTTTCCAGAATGGTTTCTTCTCTTCTTCTACTGAACTTGTACCTGAAACAAATTTAGTTTTTGATTTATAAGTTTTCTCATTTTTATGATTTTCTGGGGGAATGAAACCTAAACCCTTCTTTTTGAAATTACTGTTATGGTTTGGTTTCTGTTGAAAACCAGAACCAGAACTGTAACCTTTTTTCTTGTTCAATCTTTGTTGAACTCTTGAAGTGTACTTTTTAGGTTTTTCATCAAGATTTACATCCTTTATTTCAGAAATATTAATTTCTGTTAATTTGAAAACCTGTTTGATCATTTCAGTTTTGACACTTCTTATTGGAAATTCTTCATCAGAATATAATTTGTCTGAATCATTCAAAGTATATGCAACTTTGAATGTTTCGTCATTCAAATTATTTTTCGACATCAGAAATTCTTTATTGTAAATCCGTTTGACCGGTGAACTCGAACTTTTGTCTGATGAACTCAAACTTTCAGATTTAGACTCTGACTTTGACTCTTTATCCATATCCAACACCTGATCGACCACTTTCTTTAATAACTCAGACTCATGATCAGTGTCAGACGCTGTGAATGTGACGTCAATATTGTTTGGTAACTCATCAATGGTTTTAGACTTTAACTTTATGTTGACAGCCTTTTTTAATCGTTCCTCATTTGGCTCTCTGGGAGAATAACTTTCCCAGATCGGAGGCGGACACTTGTTATACTTGACACTTTGTTTCTTACCAGTATCCTCTTCCGTCTTTTTTATCTTGAAAAGCTTCAAGACCTGCAACAATAGGATAAACTCTGTCAATTAAATAATCACAAGTTGTATAACTCAGCAGCAATCGTTTGATTCTTTCATTTTCAATCTTTTCAAGTTCCAAATCCTGCTTCAGCTTTGCACAATCTTCAATATACTCATTGATGACCTTCTGCTTAGTCATTAATGTTGAACTCATCATTGTTTGAGCAGCTCCCATTTCTAGGTTTGTCTTGTTCAAATTATCAACCGTTCTGTTCAGCACATCATACGATTCTTTTACATATTTCACATCAAACAACAATTTTTCTTTCAACTCTTCTAGCTCACTATACTTCTTGTCTTTTTCTTCACACTGTTTACATGATTCCAAATGTAACACCTGTGCCTTCACGGCCATCAAACAAATACCAAAGCAATGAAATATTGTATTTCATACTTGGTATTTGTAAAAATATGTGTATCATTTGCACATATCAATTCTTGTTCAATTTCAAACTCTAAATCACTTTCTGGAAGGTTATACGCGCACCGATGCGTAAATATAACCAGTTTAATGCAACAAACACTCCGGAATAGTGACATTGTCTTAACATACCTTAAATAACCTTTTCATAACTTAGAAATAAGTTTTGAAGGCTTTGGTATGGCAAAATCAAGTTTAATCGCTTACAGGGACTAAAGTTGACAAACTGCGAAAGTATGCCAATTTGAACTGTAACAGACCTTCCGGAACATGACCATAAGTTAAACATGCCATAAATATCCTTTGCATAGCTTAGAAATAGGCTTTGAGGTGTTCGGTATGCTAAAATAAACTTTTGTGTCATTCAGGGACTAAAAGTGTCAAAAAGTGCACAAGTTTGCATTTTCGAGCATAACATACGTTCTGAATACATCCGGACATCTAAAAATTTATGTGAGCATGACTATATTATATTTTAGTGTTCGCCTTAAGAAAAATCCATTCGTCGCGTCATTTGGTTCGTGTTTCGCGCTTATGCGCATTCCGTCGTAATTAACCGAACATCGCGTTCGTACGGCCAAACGAACCGACATCCGAGATATTTTTGAGCATGTTTTAAGTTCCCTATACTTTAAATTCATTTTAGAGCTTTGAAATGGGGTTAACGGGCCTTAAACATGTCAAAAATGGCCTAAATACAGTTCAGGGACCAAAACTGACTTTCTGCCAAACTTAACCCCTACGATGCGCAGGGACTTTTGCCCTACGATGCGCAGGGGTTATCCTGACCAGATACAATGTTTAAACAGCCTGTTTTCAGCTGTTTAAACCACCACCACATGTTCCTACTTGCTTAGTCATGAAGATAAGGAGCATATGTGGCCTCCATAACCTTTCAACACTTGTACGGATCGGATCATGGCACGTTTTCCATGAAACGATCTCAACGGTGGACCGAATACTATAAATACCCCACCCCCCATTGCTTTAAAACTCACAAGAATTCTGATTTGAGAGCTCTAAGTTGAAACCATTGTTTCATACCTGAGTTCTTGAGTCGGGATTAGCATTCGGGGACCCTGGGTAAGTATTCTTTCGTTCTTTTCCTTATTTTACTGCTTTTCGAGTCAGAAAGTCAAACTTTGTTTGACTTTCAGCGTTGACCAGTAATGGTCAATGCGAAGTTCGTTTGAACTTCGCAACGTGAGTGTAATCACGTTGGTCATAGTCCCTTGGGACTATGCCCACTGATTACCACGTTGTCTAGAGTCGTAGGGTAGGCGATCTGATAAATCGCCTATACCTTCGAACTCGACCCATTTGGTCGATCATTAGGATCCGACCAAATACATTAGGTGACCATAGTGTAGGGAATAACCTTCCGAGGTTATACCCTATGGTCACATCGTTTAAGTAGTTGTATGATAGGTAGTTTATATGCCTTAGGTAAATTACCAGAATACCCTTTTCATGTATAATTGGTAATTAAGCATATGTAACCTAAACATTTGCCACATAACTGATTATGTAACATGTTTAGGCATATAACACTTGTCATAGGACTAGTTAGGCGTTCCGAACGCGTTTTACGCGAACGACGCGTTAAAGTAGCATAAGCTTCCTAAACGGGTCGTAATGGGTCGATAAGACTTAGGTTAAGTTTCATTTAGTATGTAGGCTTTGTTAAACCATATCATATGAGTTCCTACACTCATTTGGTTTACAAACCCTAATACTACCCAATCTTCCGATTTAGGTCCGGTTAATTAACATAGTTACCTATATTAGGTGCCGTTTGATTTCCGTGATCTCTAGCATTGTTTGGTTGTTACTCAAGGACTACTGAGCATTCTCAAGTGAGTACATAGACCCCTCTTTTACTGTTTTCCAAACTGTTTTGGGGTGAAACACATGTGCCTACTTGTTACTTTCATGTTTTCCTGTTTTCACATCATATACTGGTTATGTTCATTAGTACACTATTAGTACATTGATTTACATGACTTTTCTACTTTGTATGTTAACTTAGCATACTTAGTACATTTCTGTTGCATATGTTTACTCAGCATATGGACACATTGTTTTACATTGCATTTCTGTTGCATATGTTTACTCAGCATATGGACACATTGTTTTACATTGCATTTCTGTTGCATATGTTTACTCAGCATATGGACACATTGTTTTACAGCTCTACCTTGTATGTTTACTCTAGCATACTAGGTACATCATCTTCATAAAACATGCTTACATTTTGGTATGACATTTGGTTTGTTTAAATGAGACAATGTACATTCATTAACACCGATCACGCCGCTCGATAGTAGGTAGTGGTACCATAGGACTTGACAAATCCCATTCCTGTAATCTCGGGTTTGTTTGGATGGAAGGAATGACCGAATCCGAATACATTTTCTTTTGATAACCTTGACTGAAAGGGGTATCCGTCTGTCTCAAGGCTTGGATGTATGAATTTTCACAATACCGCATAAATGTTCATTATCAGTATAGTATGCATTTACACAAGACATAATATTGATTTAAACCAAGTTTTACTTCAATACTTTGCTTTTGTGCATATGGTTTAGTTGAGACATTTCGCTAGCCATACATGACATTTTGACATAGACATTTGACATGGATATTTGACATAGACATTTTGACATGATTTACATCTTGACATGAACATTTTACATTGTTTGGTTTGGTTTGATTAAGTGATTAAGTAACGATGCGTGTGTAATATGATACAAGCATGGTGGATACGCCGCTGGTACTTCCTATATATAAGTGTTTGTATGGTATTACATATCATAGCGTTATTTGAATCATTTCAGTTTGAGACATAGAACATTTTATACAAATAACATACTTTTCACAAGACATTGTTTTACAAACAACTTATCTTATACAAACTCATTTTACATGGTTATTCATTAAACCTGACATTTATTTATACATATCATCTGATCTTATCGTTTTTCAAATGATTTACAAAACAAAGCAAATAACAAGGTTCATGACTAAACATTTTCTCAAACATAAGTCATGAAACCTATTTTCACAAAACCTATGTATCTCACCGGCATTTTTATGCTGACGTACCATATTTTCACATGTGTTTTTCAGGAACTGTTGCATAAGATGATCAAGATACACATAGGCAGACTTGGGCTTTAGTGACAATAAAAGATGCAAGACTAGTTAATTATGTTGTATTTCCATGTTTGTTTAGACATTGTAACACTTATATTGAATAAAACGAAACTTTAATTTCCATGGTTGTGAAACATTAATTCTGTTACAACACTCCCCGATGTTTCCGCCACGTTTGGTATGTTCTACGTGGTCGGGGTGTGACAGAAAAGATGGTATCAGAGCCAATGGTTATAGGGAATTAGGTTATTAGTAATGCTTTGACCTAGTCTATAACCTTCTTAGGACCCTAACGCGAGTTTACTTGCGTTTAGTCATAAAACAATACCGTCACCTATCCTTAGGCGACGATCACAACAAGAACATAAATTTCAGAACCGCTTTGAAAACTAATCATCTGTTCTAGGATGATTGATTTCTAGGTTTTGAACCCTCTATTGTAAGGTTTTGAACTCTCTGTTATATGGTTTTGAATCCCTTTGAATTTTCAAAATCTCGTCAAGGTTTTGGGTTTTAAATAATGTGAACACGTGCAAACTGGAAGGGTGAATGCCTGTATTCTGGGTTTCCTGTCTAGGCAAGCACTTCGTATACATCTCATCAGACGCGAGACCAGTTGTGCTTACCTGGGAATTCTTGGGATGAGTGTTCACTTATAGGCGAGCATGTCTTCAGTGATACATTAATAAGACCTGTTTACCTTGATTAGTCACCGCCTCATTTGTTTGCCCTAAGTAACAAACAAATGATCGCAATTTTCATTCGTTACCATTCGGTATTGATTTTTCCAATAACCTTTCACTTGCTTCTTCCTCTGTCTTTCATTTTCTTTTAGAATGTCTATTCCTCTCAGCACTGGTCAAATGCCCGAGCGAACAGCCAAATTTGTCCAGCAAATTGGCGAAGTGATTCAGAGAACTGTGGATTTAGGCATTTCCATGGCTCGTCTCAACAATGAAGTCTCTCGTCTCGACAATGAAGCCACTCAAGAGCCACTGAAGGAAGTAGAAGTCAAGACTGCACCAAAGTCAAGGAAGCGTAAGGCTTCAAGGAAACCCGCTACGGTTACACCTAATCAAGCGGGACCTAGCCATGTGGCAAGGCCACCAGCTAGGAAGCCGTACTTTGGAACTTCACCTTTGTGCAACCAATGTAGCCTTCATCATCATACTAATGTGAAGTGCCGCAATTGCCAAAATTGTGGACTTATAGGTCATACGGCAAGGGTGTGCCCAACTACAGCTGTACCAAATCAAACAAGACCCATCCGGGTGACAGCACCACCAGCCAAGAAACCAATCGGGGAATCAAAGACCATGGATGAACGATCGCCGAAGAAGTCAAAGAAGCGAAAGGCTCCTCAAAACTTCGCCGTGGTCGCTCACAATGGTCGAGCCGTTCCCAACCAACCAGCCCAGCCACCTGCAAAGAAAGCATATGCCGGTACTGCACCTCATTGTGCACGCTGCAACGGTCATCACGCGTTACAACAAGTCTGCTGGCAATGCACGACGTGTGGTAAACTTGGGCATTTGGCCAAAGTTTGTCGTTTGGGACAAAATCAGGCTGCTCAGGTTCAAGCTCCGGTTCAAGGGAACGCTGCGAAATTCCCACTGGGTTCATGTTTCAACTGCGGAGAGATTGGTCACTTCCGCCACAACTGCCCAAAGCTTGCTAATGCAAATCCAACCCTTGGATGAGCATTCGGCTGAACAAAGGATATTGCTGTCTTATGCCTTTGTTTCTTTTGTTCTCGTGTTTTGTGAAACAATATGTCTTGTTCATAAATAAAAGTTGTTGTTCACAATTCTGATATACAAGTATAATTACATGTGTGTATGACTTTTCCTATGATACCTACATCAAGGAACTATATTCCTTACAAACTACTTTTGTGATTCTCTCTTTCAAATGATCGCTCATGTTTCCCTCGAACATTCTAAGTACTCGTTTCATTCTAAGAAACAAAGTACAGAAGATAAAGTGACATTATGAGTGATCATGCTTCTGCACATCAGTGCCTTTGAATCCTTGGTTAGATAACTAAGGGTGTTTTCAAATCTCTTACCCATTACGTTTTAATTTTTCAACATACACAGTACAAGTATTTCAAAACAATCTTCATGATCTCAAAATATTTCATATAGTTTGAAAACAATTTTTTTTCTAGATACATTGTCTATGTTATTTCAAAAACATTGGCCATGTTATCAAAACCAACCTTTTTAATTTCAAAATATTTCATATAGTCTGAAGACAATATTAACACAGTACATTTTCTCATCAAGTGCATGATTTCGAAAAGCATCATTCATGTTTTCCAAAAACCTTATACATAATTTCAAAAATTCATTCCGCATGATTTTAAAACATTTTTATAAATATACCTACCTAGTACATCTACTTTATGATATCAAAAGTATTATATATAAGGTTTCAAAAACACTAAACATATTTTTCTTAAAAGAACCCCATGCACAGTTTTCAAAAATATCTTTCTCATACATTTACTTAACTTTCAAATTCTGCTTCATATGTCGCCTTGACATATCTAGCATCTCAACCTCATAAGCATTTTACTTCATGTTTGGACTTAAGCACATCCCGTGCAAGAATTCAAAGCATCTTCAACTTCTACAATCCATATGGGATCTTTTTATCTCCATAATTAGACCCTTGTGGATGATCATGATTCAAATCAGAGTCCTTAATTGGATTCTTTATGTACCTTAATTCGAACATTTCGAGTTCTAGTAATCGAAATCGAATTTTCTTTTTGAATCTTTCTATCTTTATAGTTGGATTCTCGAAAATGTTTAAAGTACCAAATGAAATCCACAAGATGGATTCCTAGTGTGCTTTAAATACATGTACTCTGTTAGCAGAACAAACTTCTAGTTAGCAATTTTGTGGTTATGTGACTATGTGTTTATTCATCTTATGTTTTCTTTCATGCATTTTTGTGTTTTTAATACTCTGGATATTCGTTATCCAAATCCTCGCAGGATCTTTCATATCTTCATATGAGAGATTCGTAGCAGGATATTCAAAGGTACTACCTTAAATCCTTAATGGGCTTCTATGTAATAGTTAAGACCCTTGGATTTATATAGTACCACTCCAGACCCTTTTTAGTGGTCTAGTCTAAAGGATTGATTCACAATTTGGTTAAAGAATGACATCTAGTGATGTAGCTGGACAGACTCCTTGATAGTCTATTTAGATCATTTATTGATCTAGTCTACGGGACTCTATGGCGGTCTAGTCACACTCATCACAGGATTGCTCATTTGGTTTTACCCTACGCATTATAAAATAGACTGTGTGAACTGTGCAAGGAATTGTCTAATTATGGAGGCCTACATAATTATGAAATTTAGTGCATAGAAACCCAGTAAGGTTTATTATGTGTAAGAACCGATAGTGACAACAATAACAAAATGAGAACGATGTAATGGAGGTACGGTGGACGCACCAATGACGCTTCGTATACTTGTATATAAGTATCCCTCTTACATTGCAAGCATAATGTTATTAAAGTTACTAGAAGTTCAGAACCCTAACCAATGTTGTTCGATCTTTTCAACTTCATGCTTTCAAGCTCTCACAAGTTTCCTCTAAATAAATTTCGGGACGAAATTTCCTAAAGTAGGGGAGACTGTAACACCTGTGCCTTCACGGCCATCAAACAAATACCAAAGCAATGAAATATTGTATTTCATACTTGGTATTTGTAAAAATATGTGTATCATTTGCACATATCAATTCTTGTTCAATTTCAAACTCTAAATCACTTTCTGGAAGGTTATACGCGCACCGATGCGTAAATATAACCAGTTTAATGCAACAAACACTCCGGAATAGTGACATTGGCTTAACATACCTTAAATAACCTTTTCATAACTTAGAAATAAGTTTTGAAGGCTTTGGTATGGCAAAATCAAGTTTAATCGCTTACAGGGACTAAAGTTGACAAACTGCGAAAGTATGCCAATTTGAACTGTAACAGACCTTCCGGAACATGACCATAAGTTAAACATGCCATAAATATCCTTTGCATAGCTTAGAAATAGGCTTTGAGGTGTTCGGTATGCTAAAATAAACTTTTGTGTCATTCAGGGACTAAAAGTGTCAAAAAGTGCACAAGTTTGCATTTTCGAGCATAACATACGTTCTGAATACATCCGGACATCTAAAAATTTATGTGAGCATGACTATATTATATTTTAGTGTTCGCCTTAAGAAAAATCCATTCGTCGCGTCATTTGGTTCGTGTTTCGCGCTTATGCGCATTCCGTCGTAATTAACCGAACATCGCGTTCGTACGGCCAAACGAACCGACATCCGAGATATTTTTGAGCATGTTTTAAGTTCCCTATACTTTAACTTCATTTTAGAGCTTTGAAATGGGGTTAACGGGCCTTAAACATGTCAAAAATGGCCTAAATACAGTTCAGGGACCAAAACTGACTTTCTGCCAAACTTAACCCCTACGATGCGCAGGGACTTTTGCCCTACGATGCGCAGGGGTTATCCTGACCAGATACAATGTTTAAACAGCCTGTTTTCAGCTGTTTAAACCACCACCACATGTTCCTACTTGCTTAGTCATGAAGATAAGGAGCATATGTGGCCTCCATAACCTTTCAACACTTGTACGGATCGGATCATGGCACGTTTTCCATGAAACGATCTCAACGGTGGACCGAATACTATAAATACCCCACCCCCCATTGCTTTAAAACTCACAAGAATTCTGATTTGAGAGCTCTAAGTTGAAACCATTGTTTCATACCTGAGTTCTTGAGTCGGGATTAGCATTCGGGGACCCTGGGTAAGTATTCTTTCGTTCTTTTCCTTATTTTACTGCTTTTCGAGTCAGAAAGTCAAACTTTGTTTGACTTTCAGCGTTGACCAGTAATGGTCAATGCGAAGTTCGTTTGAACTTCGCAACGTGAGTGTAATCACGTTGGTCATAGTCCCTTGGGACTATGCCCACTGATTACCACGTTGTCTAGAGTCGTAGGGTAGGCGATCTGATAAATCGCCTATACCTTCGAACTCGACCCATTTGGTCGATCATTAGGATCCGACCAAATACATTAGGTGACCATAGTGTAGGGAATAACCTTCCGAGGTTATACCCTATGGTCACATCGTTTAAGTAGTTGTATGATAGGTAGTTTATATGCCTTAGGTAAATTACCAGAATACCCTTTTCATGTATAATTGGTAATTAAGCATATGTAACCTAAACATTTGCCACATAACTGATTATGTAACATGTTTAGGCATATAACACTTGTCATAGGACTAGTTAGGCGTTCCGAACGCGTTTTACGCGAACGACGCGTTAAAGTAGCATAAGCTTCCTAAACGGGTCGTAATGGGTCGATAAGACTTAGGTTAAGTTTCATTTAGTATGTAGGCTTTGTTAAACCATATCATATGAGTTCCTACACTCATTTGGTTTACAAACCCTAATACTACCCAATCTTCCGATTTAGGTCCGGTTAATTAACATAGTTACCTATATTAGGTGCCGTTTGATTTCCGTGATCTCTAGCATTGTTTGGTTGTTACTCAAGGACTACTGAGCATTCTCAAGTGAGTACATAGACCCCTCTTTTACTGTTTTCCAAACTGTTTTGGGGTGAAACACATGTGCCTACTTGTTACTTTCATGTTTTCCTGTTTTCACATCATATACTGGTTATGTTCATTAGTACACTATTAGTACATTGATTTACATGACTTTTCTACTTTGTATGTTAACTTAGCATACTTAGTACATTTCTGTTGCATATGTTTACTCAGCATATGGACACATTGTTTTACATTGCATTTCTGTTGCATATGTTTACTCAGCATATGGACACATTGTTTTACATTGCATTTCTGTTGCATATGTTTACTCAGCATATGGACACATTGTTTTACAGCTCTACCTTGTATGTTTACTCTAGCATACTAGGTACATCATCTTCATAAAACATGCTTACATTTTGGTATGACATTTGGTTTGTTTAAATGAGACAATGTACATTCATTAACACCGATCACGCCGCTCGGTAGTAGGTAGTGGTACCATAGGACTTGACAAATCCCATTCCTGTAATCTCGGGTTTGTTTGGATGGAAGGAATGACCGAATCCGAATACATTTTCTTTTGATAACCTTGACTGAAAGGGGTATCCGTCTGTCTCAAGGCTTGGATGTATGAATTTTCACAATACCGCATAAATGTTCATTATCAGTATAGTATGCATTTACACAAGACATAATATTGATTTAAACCAAGTTTTACTTCAATACTTTGCTTTTGTGCATATGGTTTAGTTGAGACATTTCGCTAGCCATACATGACATTTTGACATAGACATTTGACATGGATATTTGACATAGACATTTTGACATGATTTACATCTTGACATGAACATTTTACATTGTTTGGTTTGGTTTGATTAAGTGATTAAGTAACGATGCGTGTGTAATATGATACAAGCATGGTGGATACGCCGCTGGTACTTCCTATATATAAGTGTTTGTATGGTATTACATATCATAGCGTTATTTGAATCATTTCAGTTTGAGACATAGAACATTTTATACAAATAACATACTTTTCACAAGACATTGTTTTACAAACAACTTATCTTATACAAACTCATTTTACATGGTTATTCATTAAACCTGACATTTATTTATACATATCATCTGATCTTATCGTTTTTCAAATGATTTACAAAACAAAGCAAATAACAAGGTTCATGACTAAACATTTTCTCAAACATAAGTCATGAAACCTATTTTCACAAAACCTATGTATCTCACCGGCATTTTTATGCTGACGTACCATATTTTCACATGTGTTTTTCAGGAACTGTTGCATAAGATGATCAAGATACACATAGGCAGACTTGGGCTTTAGTGACAATAAAAGATGCAAGACTAGTTAATTATGTTGTATTTCCATGTTTGTTTAGACATTGTAACACTTATATTGAATAAAACGAAACTTTAATTTCCATGGTTGTGAAACATTAATTCTGTTACAACACTCCCCGATGTTTCCGCCATGTTTGGTATGTTCTACGTGGTCGGGGTGTGACACCAAACATTTCAGACAAGGTTTTGTGACCTCAACAATCTTTTCAACTTCAACGATCTTTTCAACTTCGACTATTTTCTCCACCACCTTCTCTATCATTGGTTCTTCATCAAATTCTACTTTTATCTCACACTCTTCATCTTTGACCTTTTCTATCGAATTTTCTTCAACTTTTGCTTTTTCAGCTTCCATTTTTGCCTTTTCTTCAGCAATTCTTCTTGCTTCCAACTCTCTCTTCATTCTAGCAGCTTTTTTCTCATTCAACATCTCGATCTTATCTGCAAAAAACAAATTAAAACTATAAGTATCCAGACCTTTTCTAGCTTTATTGATATACTCTTCTTCGTCATCGGTGTCTGCATCACATCCTAATTCCTTAAAAATCGGTGTCCTTTTCGGCTTAGATTTGACAGACTCTTCTTCCAAAATTTGAGCAACAAAAGCTGATTTTTCTAAGTATTCTTTATCTGGAATGTATTTATCCCAGCTAAACCCCTCTGCCAATCTTTCATCATCTTGATTTACAAGATAAGCTTTCTTCTTTCCATCTACAATAGCACGAGATGATGACGATTGTTGAGCAACCTGATGATAAATTGATTTTCGATGATAATCGTTGTTTCCAAACAGATTTTGTCTTCTGGTTGCTTCTCTACTTGTGCATTCTCGTTTAAAATGTCCCTTTTCTCGGCAACGAAAACAAGTAACCTTTGATTTGTCAAACCCTAACGGAGATGTAGCAACATCACGAAGATCATCTCTACCGGTGATTTGTGTAAATTTTTCTGCTCTTCTTACAGCACTTGCTAAACACCACTTGATGTCCATCAACTCAAGTTCTTCAGTATCAATCTGGTCATAATCCTCTTTGGTGAGCATCGGATTTCCAATTCGTCTAGCAACTAAGCTTTCATACGACTCTAACATAGTAACAAGTGATGCCATGTGTTGCTTAGCTATTTCTGGAGAGAGATTTTGACCATTTTGTATATTCAATGTAACATTGCATTGCAGATTTGTTGAATTCTGTTGTCGAGAACTTGGTGTTAAGAAATTTGGATCAAAACTTGAATAAGATGAAGAAAACCCACCACTCTGAGTTGTAGTGCTAACATTTGTTCCGGAAGAACTATCAGCACTAAAAGCAGTTTTAATCTTCGGACTCTGAGTAGTTTCAAATTTGCTTCCTCTATAATATAGACTAACATCTTGATGAGCATTTGGATTATTCATGATAGCAGTTTTCTGAACATCCAATTCATGTTCTTCAATCTTCTGAATGAACTTGCTCAAATTCATGCTTTCAGATTTTCTCATATGTTTCAAAATCAACAAATATGTTCCCCATTTTTTCATAAAAAAGTTATAAACATTATCAATAGTGTTTTTAAACGGGCATAAATTTATCGAAGAATTTACATCGAGATAATTGGTAAACGGGCAACAAGTTGCACCGCTACCCCTTTTTGAATAGCAAAACTAAGCCTTTTAAAAACTACGTCCATAGATCTCGGGGTCATAACATTACTATGCATGACCCTTTGAACTCGACTAAGTAGGTCCACAGCCTCTGGCGCCAGAAAACCAAAAGTATCAAAAGCAAATGGGATAAACATGTGCTAGTTGTCAAGGCACGCTTTCTCATGCTTGATCACTTTACCCGAAGCAGCCTTTAAAGCAGCCTGGCCCACTGTGAAAGCACTACTCCCTAAGCCCACAAGCGAGGAAACCCCTGTTAAATCCACACATGCGTGTTTTCCCCTACCCATCCAAAGACCAGAATGTCGGCTGGTCGAAGGGTAGATCTCCCCATTTATTATGCGGTAATGCATCGGCTAGCTTATCAACCCATTCATCGTCGTCTTTCTTGATTTCCAATCTTCTCATTTCCTGAACAAGATGACAATATCTATCGATAGTCGTTTTTGTTGTTTCACCTTCAAAAGCTGTAAACATATCAAATGATTTCTTTAATAATGCACATTTATTTTTAATCATATCAGCAATTCCCTTAAACTTTTGAATCAACGCCAACCACATTGATCTAGCAGTGTTCTCATGTTGAAGCAAAACAAAGATATCTTCTTTTACTGCTTGTTGGAGAATGCTAATCATCATTTTTTCACTGGTGTATTTTAACTTCTCAGCTGCTGAATAATCACTTAAAGTTTTTTCATTTCCACGGTCATCTATCGGTTTAACATAATCTTTGTCCAACGAAACCCATGCATCAAACTTATAAGCTTGCACCCATGTTTCAAAACGGTTTTGCCATCCTTTAAAATCCTGGATGTACATAAGCTTTGGAGGCTTTTGAGACGTTCCCGTTTCATTTTCAATTTCCAGAGTTTCGACAACTGTAATTGGAGCAGCTGGAGTAGTAGCAAACGCGTTGTAAAACTCTTCTTCCATGTTTCAGTAACAAGTTTCACAAGTTTACAAATTTCAAGCGAAATGGAGTTTCAAACGAAATGGGATCTCAAACGAAATGACTTTGGTGCGAAATGGACTTTTCAAGCGGAATGGGTCCAATTCGTGCGAAATGAAGGTCTCAAGGTGCAATTCATGCGAAATGATAATCTGATTCACACGAAATGGACTATTTCGTGTGAAATGAAAGTTCTTTTCAAGCGAAATGATGTCTCTTTCAAACGGAATGGCAATTTCAAGCGAAATGGAAATCCATTTCGTGCGAAATCATGCTGATGTCATCCAATCGGCCGGATTTTTGTCAAATTGATCAACTTTTAGTCCGATTTTAGGTCTGATTCTTTCAAGGATTGATTAAAACTGTGTTTTGCACATTATATGTGAAATTCAATTCATTTTAACCGTAAAATCTTGTTTAATTTTGAAAATTGTTGTAAAAGAAGGTGTAGAAGTCAGAATTTTGGTGAAATCAGGCTGATTTGGTTAGAACTCTTCATCCTAAGCTCTGATACCACATGTAGGATCGTTTGCACGACCAAAACGAGTCGTTCAGAAGAGTTCTAATTAATACGAGAGGCGGAAACAAACGTATCGACTTTGAATCAGCTTGATTTACACACAAAATCACTTTAAATGTCTTGTATTTTGATTTGACACGATTACAGATCAAACGACACGTCAGCAACACTTCGGCTCTGGAATCAGGAACTGTTACAAATAAAATGATAAGGCAGGTATTTATAGGGAAGGCATTTCGTACGAAATGGATAAGATCCATTTCGTGCGAAATGGACAATGTCCATTTTGTGTGAAATGACTTCTTTCCATTTCGTGCGGAATGGTCCAGCACCACTAGAACCCTATTATCTAGCCTACCGAGCTCCATTCTATCCAATCTAGACACAAGACTTGATACAAGACGAAGTCGACAGACATATGCACCAACAATGGTAATGGTAATAAACGAGATCTATAGTGTTTGTATGTAATGCTGAATCATGGTAATAAATGAGGTCTACAGTTTATTCTTAGTGAATATGGTAGTTAATTTATGGCTCATTTGCTACTTTAATAAATGTCATAATTTTCCTTTGATTTTATGTTTTTATTCATTCAATGTTGTTTTGATATTAGAGATTTGTAAAGAAATGGTCATAAATTAGTCTTTAGTATATCGTCATATGAATATTCTTTTCATGTAGGGGTAAGGTTTCGCGGTGTACTGTGTGGAATGATTATGCTCTGCAGATTAAGGACTTCATTTCTAAAATCCCACCTCATGAGCATGTGATGGCTGTTATACAGCATGGAAAGTGTAAGGAATGGAAAGGTATTTTTGTTACTTTCTGCAAATCATAACTATACTGTTTATTTCTGACAATATAAAGACAGGTATACATTAAATATCTATATACTTTTCCATGTAGGTGAATATAGTTCAAAGTGATAAGTTTGCAACACGAATTTTTCTGAATGAAGAAATTGATGAAGTTAATGAGCTAAGGAGGAGGTAATTTGTCAATGTAATTTCTATTGTATATAGATGTTCAAGTCAAATACTTGGTTTCATGTTATTTGTATACTAATTCTAATCATTTATGGTATTCAAAAGGCTTATACTGAAGTTTGGACAAGGGAGTGGTTCTACTTCTCAAACAATACTATCGTCTCAGAGTGTTTTTCCATTGCATAAAGAATTTGTAACTGATGCTGTGAAGAAACATGTTGATGAGATTAGTGAGATAGAAAAGGTTTCACATCTTTTTATATAGTTTGGTTATTTGTTTGGTTTGTCACCTGCATGTTTTTACAGGAAGTGTCTTGTGTTTTTACAGGAAATGTCTTGTGTTGTGGTTGCGACAATTAAGATTGTGCAAGAAGAGTATGGTTGGTTTTATGATGCCTGTCGTAAGTGTTTCAAGAAGGTGATGGGTAAAACTGAATACTTGCAGAATGTTGAAAATGTTTTAGATGATATTCTTCGATTGCCTGCGACTTCTTTGGTTTGTATCAAATGTCATACTGAATGTACATCGATCACCACAAAGTAAGCAATGATGATTATTTAGCGTTATATTTATATAAGTAACATTCTAAGACTGATATTTGAATATAGTTTTGCAGTTACTTAGTTAGTTGTGTATATTTCAGGTTCAAGGTGCAAGTGCGGGTGCAGGATGAGAGTGGTAGTGTTTCTTTTGTTATGTTTGATAGAGATGTTCAGAAGCTTCTTGGATTAGTGGCGAGTGACATAAGAGAGAGGCAGGTTAAGGCCAATGATACTGGATTCCCTCATGAGATATTTCGATTGGTTGATAAGAAGGCTGCTTTTAAGATTGATGTTTTAGAGTTCAATCTTAAAAATGACTATCGTTTTTATACTGTGCAAAAAACATGTGATGATCCAGTAATAATTGCTGAGTTGGTTGGTGGAGATGGTAATGGTGATGAAAATACTAATGAGGTAGCATATAAAATTACTCTTTCAATCTATTTATTTTTCTTTTGAGTTTTAAACACTAAATTCTGCACTTTTTTATATGATATCATATATTATGATCCTTTAGGTTACTCAAGAGGTGGCTGACGTTAAAGATGTTAACCTTTCAGAATCTTCCCAGGTGTCTGCTGAACGAACTTCAAGGGTGAGTATTTATTTTTAAAGTATGTTTAGTATGTTTAAATAGAGTTCATTATTTTATTAAATGAGATCAATAGTTGTTTTGTGATCTGTTGCAAGGATGTTGTCTCTGTTACGGCCGACTCTTCAGCCGTTGAAGTTGAAAAGGATTCTGGATTAAGTCCCAATGGAAAGCGGATGGCTCAAGATGCTGATGTTGTTAACGTTGGTGAGCTATCCACTAATGTGAGAAGAACCTGGAAGAAGTTGACTAAGGTTAACAATTAGATGCTTATGAAAAAACAATTCTTATTAGATGTAACATCTGTGCTTGTAATCATAGTGAACAGTTCAGTTATCAATAAAACAATTTTATTTGATCCCAATGTTTGTTTGGTTGTGTTTTACATTTTTCATGTTTTGACTTTTATGTAATTTCAAACTCTACATCACTTTCTGGAGAGTTATACGCAAACTGGTGCGTTAACGTAATCAGTTTAATGCGACAAATACTCCGGAACATCAACATATACTTAACATACCTTAAATAACCTTTACATAACTTAGAAATAAGTTTTAAAGGCTTTGGTATGGCAAAAACAAGTTAATTCGACTACAGGGACTAAACTTGACAAACTGCGAAAGTATGCCAATTTGAACTGTAACAGACATTCCGGAACATGACCATAAGTTAAACACACCTTAAATATCCTTTACATAGCTTAGAAATAGGCTTTGAGGGGTTCGGTATGCTAAAATAAACTTTTGGGTCATTCAGGGACTAAAAGTGTCAAAAAGTGCACAAGTTTGCATTTTCGCGCATAACTTACGTTCTGAATACATCCGGACATCCAAAAATTTATGTAAGCACTAAAATATTTTATTTTAGTGTTTGGCATAAGAAAAATCCATTCGTTGCGTCATTTGGATCGTTTTTCGCGCCTATGCGAATTCCGTCGTAATTAAGCGAACATCGCGTTCGTACGACCAAACGAACCAACACCCGGCATATTTTTGAGCATGTTTCATGTCCACAATGTTTAGGCATCATTTTAGGGCCTTAAAGTTGGCTTTATGGGCCTTAGAAGTGCCGGAAATGGGCTGAATATACAACAGGGACCAAAACTGCAATTCTGTAAAACATGGCCAGGCGGCCCGCCTACACTTCTGCTGATCCTGAAGCGGGCCGCGTCAGGCTCCCTGATCAGATTAGATCGAACAGTCAGCAGATTCCAGCTGTTTTAACCACACCCACACACTTCTCACTTGCCTATTCAGCTGATAAGGACCATTTTTAGCTACCATGAGTTTCCAACAAGTGTACGCACAAGATACGAGCACGGTTTCCATGAAACGATCTTAACGGTGGACCGAAAACTATAAATACCCCACCCCCCATTACTTCAAAATCACTAGAATCTGATCTTAAAGACTCTAAGTTGGAACCATTGTTTCATACCTGAGTTATTTCGATCTAGATTAGCATTCGGGGACCCTTCGTAAGTATTCTTTCGTTCTTTTATTTCTTTTATTGCTTTTCGAGTCCGAAAGTCAAACTTTGTTTGACTTTCAGCGTTGACCAGCTTATGGTCAATGCGAAGTTCGTTTGAACTTCACAACGTGATTGTAATCAGGATGGTTATAGTCCCTTAGGACTATGCCTACTGATTACCACGTTGTCTAGGGTCGTAAGGGTAAGCGATCTAATAAATCGCTTATACCTTCGAACCCGATCCATTTGGTCGATCATTAGGATCCGACCAAATACATTAGGTGACCATAGTAGGTAGGGAATAACCTTCCGAGGTTATACCCTATGGTCGCTTCGTTAAGTAGTTGTATGATAGGTAGTTTATATGCCTTAGGTAAATTACCAGAATACCCTTTTCATGTATAATTGGTAATTAAGCATATGTAACCTAAACTTTTGTCACATAACTGATTATGTAACATGTTTAGGCATATAACACTTGTCATAGGACTAGTTAGGCGGTCCGAACGCGTTTCACGCGAACGACGCGTTAAAATAGCATAAGCTACCTAAACGGGTCGTAATGGGTTGTAAACTTTTATGTTAGGTTTCATTTAGTATGTAGGCTTTGTTAAACCATATTATACGAGTCTCCATACTCGTTTGGTTTACGAACCCTCATACTACCCGATCTTCCGATTTAGGTCCGGTTTATTAACATAGTTTCCTATATTAGGTGCCGTTTGATTCCGAGATCTCTAGCATTGCTTGGTGGTTATCTTAGGACTACTGAACAATCTCAAGTGAGTACATAGACCCCTCTTTTACTGTTTTCCAAACTGTTTTGGGGTGGAACACATGTGCCTACTTGTTACTTTCATGCTTTCCATGTTTTCACATCATATACTTATTATGTTCGTTAGTACATTATAGTACACGATTTCATTACATTTCATGCTATGTATGCCCATTGTGTGCATATTTAGTACATTGTTTTACATTACATTTCTGCTATGTATGTTGACTGATAGCATGCTAGCACATTGATTTACATGACTTTTCTGCTTTGTATGTTAACTTAGCATACTTAGTACATTGTTTTCATATGACATGTAGACAACTGCTATAACATTTGGTTTGCACAAACGGGTCTTTATTACGTTCATTAACATTTGCTATGTCGCTCGGGAGTAAGTAGTGGTACCATAGGACTTGACAAATCCCATTCCTGACATCCCGGGTTTGTTTGGATGTAAGGAATGACTGAATCCGAAAACATTTCTTTTGATAACCTTGACTGAAAGGGTTATCCGACTGTCTCAAGGCTTGAATGTATGCGTTAACTTACCACATAAATGTTTGTATCAATGTAACATGCACTACTTTGCAAAACATAACTTTTTGATATATTCAAAATACTTTGTTTTGTACATTTCTACATTTGGACTATTTGACAATATTTTACTTACAATACATAACATTTGTTACACATTATTTGACTACTTTTGGACTATCAACATTTGACATGGTTTATACAAGGACTTTTGACAATTGGGTTAAACATAGACATTATACATTGTTGGTTGGTTTAAATGACTTAAGTAACGAGATGTGAGTAATATGATACAATCATGGTGGATACGCCGTTGGTACTTCCTATATATAAGTGTTTGTATTATATTACATATCATAGCGTTATTTAAATCATTCATTTTGGACTTATACATTTTACACAAGTAACATGTTTTTACAAAGACTTTGGTTTACAATACAGTTTATTTTATACAACTCATTTTACATGGTTATTCATTTAACCATACATTATTCACTTATTTATACATATCATCTGAACTTATTGTTTTTCAAGCGATTTACAAAACAAATCAAATTACAAGGTTCATGACTAAACATTTTCTTAAACTTAAGTCATGAATCCTATTTTCACAAAACCTATGTATCTCACAGGCATTTTTATGCTGACGTACCTACTTTCACATGTGTTTTCAGGTGCTTTTGCATAGGATGACGATCATGACACTAGGGCGGACCTGTGCCTTAGAGATTTAAAATGAAGATAGACTATGTTTAATTATGTTAAAAACTCTTTGATTCCTGTTTAAAACAATGAAACTCTTGTGTTGATAAATAAATACAACTTTGTATGCCATGGTTATGAAACAATTAATTCTGTTACAACACTCCCCGACGTTTTCCGCCACGTTTTGTATGTTATACGTGGTCGGGGTGTGACATTAGAGATAAGTAGAAACCACTTATTTTTGAAGAATCCTTGTGGTTTTTATTTTTGTCTGTTAACTGTTGTTTTAAGAAACTGTGGTTAAAAGTTTGGTTTGTAAGGGCTACGATGACGAATATGGTATGTAATGTGTACGGTTTGAATATCAAGTAAGGTTAACCTTTTGTTTGTTATATAATATTGTTATTATACATTATATACATTTTTGGTGATATTGATGGACTGGATAAGTAGTAAGGTTGTATATTATTGTTAGATTGATGAATGAAAATTTAATCAATTTGTTAGTCGGAAAACTGTTGGGGTCTGAGATACATTAACATCTGTTAGAGGCTAAGGACTGTTATAGCGTGCTAACATCTGTTAACCCCTAAGCACTGTTAAAGATCTGTTAAAGGCTAAGCACTGTTATAGTGTGCTTCAACAGACCTTATGAGCTGTTGATCATCATCTGTTAAACATCTTATATTATAGATCTTCTGTTGAATTGTGTAACATCTGTTGGTGAACAACAGAACTTAGGTTCATCATACATTTTACTTCATCAGCAGAGGTTCTCTTTAGCAGACCTTTGCTTCAGCAGTCTTTGTCTTAAAAGACCTTTTGGTTCATCAGCAGAGTTTGTTTGGCTATTGATGGACTGGATAAGTAGTAGGGTTGTATATTATTGTTAGATTGATGAATGAAAATTTAATCAATTGGTTAGTCAGAAAACTGTTGGGGTCTGAGATACATTAACATCTGTTAGAAGCTAAGCACTGTTATAGCGTGCTAACATCTGTTAACCCCTAAGCACTATTAAAGATCTGTTAAAGGCTAAGCACTGTTATAGCGTGCTTCAACAGACCTTATGAGCTGTTGATCATCATCTGTTAAAGATCTTATATTATAGATCTTCTGTTGAATTGTGTAATATCTGTTGGTGCACAGCAGAACTTAGGTTCATCATACATTTTACTTCATCAGCAGAGGTTCTCTTTAGCAGACCTTTGCTTCAGCAGTCTTTGTCTTAACAGACCTTTTGGTTCATCAGCAGAGTTTGTTTGGCTATTGATGGACTGGATAAGTAGTAGGGTTGTATATTATTGTTAGATTGATGAATGAAAATTTAATCAATTGGTTAGTCGGAAAACTGTTGGGGTCTGAGATACATTAACATCTGTTAGAGGCTAAGCACTGTTATAGCGTGCTAACATCTGTTAACCCCTAAGCACTGTTAAAGATCTGTTAAACGCTAAGCACTGTTATAGCGTGCTTCAACAGACCTTATGAGCTGTTGATCATCATCTGTTAAAGATCTTATATTATAGATCTTCTGTTGAATTGTGTAATATCTGTTGGTGCACAGCAGAACTTAGGTTCATCATACATTTTGCTTCATCAGCAGAGGTAAAACCACAAAGTTTTGAAAGTATATACTAAGACTACATAACTTCATTCTTAAGTTAGTTTCCAAAGAAGAAATTTGTCCATCAAACATGTTAACTAAAACATAAATTATTAAAGGCTGAAAAGGTGTTCAAAGATCATGTCAACAAACTTCAAAGTGTATTTTATCTCCTCTTACACTTTTTTCTTCGACTATCTCAAACCTCAGCTTTTCTCCCACAGATATTCCCGTTTCATCCATGATACGCTGCCAGTTTGTATGCATCACTAGATGGTTGTTGTCGTCAGGTCTTCTAGGATCTCTCCTAACAACCAGCTGTACCAAAAACTTCACATGACCAAATGACAGCACAACTCTACGATAATCATTTAGCTGGTGTTCTCAAACAAAGTTCCTCGGTATTGCCTGTAAAGGAAAATTCTTTCTTTAGTTATTCATTCAAAACAACATATACTTTAAGTAATAACAGATGGATCCAAGATTATAAGTAAAATCAACCATATTAAAAGTAGATATGTAAATACCAAGTTGTGTGTCTCTAAAACATGGTATTCAAACTGTTTTTTATAATGTGGACGCCTACAACTGTAGTGATGTTTTGTCTCCCCGTGAAGTCCAATCCCGTCTTTGTTAAAAACCTTCACAGTGAAGTTAAAGTCGTCTTTAGGAGTACTTCCCATCCATTGAAACAACAGTTGGCAGCTTTCCTCAATGTCATTTTCGAAGCAACAAGTTGTCCATCCTGGTCCCATAAAACCAGCAGCTAATCCCTTTTTGTTTTCAGGAGAGAAAACATAATGCACATCAACTTTACTACTCTGCTTTGGTCCATGTACTGTTGCAACCAAGTTATCAATTTTTAATCTCCTATGCGACAACAACTTCAGCAAATCGTGTGGTAAATGCTATAATTTTCATACATTTCATAAATGTCATATTAGATTTTATATAGGATACAAAATATAAATTCGAAGTTTTTCGAACAGTCCAAAATATACACTGGCAATATATAAAAATAAGGTAGCAATTTTTAACCTGCTTGCAGTATGTTTCTTCTTCAGCCTGTATCAAGCAACCATGAACATAATCTCTGTTCGAGCTATCGTTTCTAATCTCCAATCCCTCATTGTTCAAAACATTTATCTCAAATTTTGCTTCCTTCAATTTTTTTAAACACAGCTTGTCAATGTTGTTATTTCTGTAAGTTTCAACAAACTGAGTCCATTCTGGCCCGTTTATCCTCTTACTTTTATGACCGATGCTCTGTACTGCAATCTTATACTTAAAACCCGTATAATCAACCAACTTTATTACTTCACACTTTCTTGGTAATTGGTTAGTCATTATCCCTCATTTAGGTCTGCCAATTCAGAGACGTTAATAATTATCATAAACTCCATCTGAAAGTAAAAAATACAATAATAGTTAAATACTAAAACATAAAATCAATTGTATCTGAAAAGCATTCTATTTAAGGTATAAAAAAATATCCAACACTCTGTAGGACCAAACTTATATGTTGTGTACTTCAATATGGTCCCTACAACCAACAATATGAATCTAACACTGTGTAAGATCAAATTTTTATTTTTGTATAATAAAAAAGTATTATATGGCAATAAATTTTTCAAATATCCATGTTTGTGTCAACTTCAAACTTCAGTTTTTTTCAGCAGACAAGGCTATATTCACTTATAAATAAGACATATGAGTACTATAAACTGATTGAAGAATATTTTATCAAAATTAATATTGATTGAACAAATGTATCAACACTACATGGCAGTTCATACAATAATTCTAAAACCATTCGTAAAATTTACAACCAAATATTTATGAAACAATAATATTTCAGATTGTTATTTAGATGGAATGAATCAAAATGTAACTAAATAGGTTGATATAAATCTTATTATGAAATAAAGAAAACAAGTTCATATAAGTATATCTATTTTAACATCAGTAGATTATGATTTTCATATTTATATAATTTGAAATGAGGAAACTGAAAGGAACATGTCAAAGCATACCTGTAAAATACACAAGAGAACAAAAAAATACCTGATCTAAAACTTTAAACTTCTGATCGTCAAGTCTGAGGAAGAAGAAACTGTAGAGTTTTTTCGCCGGAGAAGAAGAGGTGAGATTGTATTGGGATTGTTGAAAATAAGATATTTATCTATTAACTTGTAATTGTTTATTTATTTAACTTATAATAATCTTCAATATCGGGATTTAAAAACTATTTTTAATTATATAAATATAAATATATTAAATTAACAGATAAGTTTTTCGTATTTAACATTTTAAATTTAGGGTAAATTACTTTTTGAGTCCCTGTGTTTTATGGGTTTTAACTAGTTGAGTCCAAAAGCAAAAAGTTTAACGACCTGAGTCCCTATAAGCATTTTCTTTAACCATTTGAGTCCAAATTTCTAACTCCATCCACCAAGTTTGTTAACTACAAGGGTAATTTGGTCATTTACACACAAAGTACAAGTCTTATATGCACAAAAGTATAAGGAACAAGTCTTTAATGCATAAATATTTTAATATTATATATATTGTTGTACCCACACCTGCACACACATTTCACCACCGCTGCCACCACCATTAACACCACTGCACCACCACCATCCCCACCGCACCTCCACCACTATCACCACCTTCCGTTAACCGTCAACCACCAGTCACCGCCTGCAAACCGCTCTTTTGGAAAATCCTGCATAGCACAAACGAATCCTTTTCCCCACCACCCACAATCAAACCAATCAGTTCAATACCCCACCACCCACAATCAAACCAATCAGTTCAATATCCCAAAACAAGCATGTGTAAAAAACGATCAAGAACGAATCAAACCTGTGTTACTCCAACACAAAGCAATTCATGATCCAAAAGCCGATATTAAAGCAACAGCAGAAATGAATCAAATGATTAAAGCAACAGCAGAAATGAATCAAATGATCAAACTTTAAGCAACCTAACAACAAAATTAGCACAACAAATTAACAAATTCCACAACAATCAAACAAGTTACAATTTAAACAACACAAACAAAATCAACAAACAGCAGAAACTCTCAACCGACTTTGTGCCTTTATTAACCGCACCGATCAAATTCCGGTCACAGTTCGCCGTTGCAGTTACTCATAATAATCACCGATGGTGCTCACCGGAGACGACGACGCAACAGATTCGTCGGAGAACAGTTACATCAGAAAACACCATAAGCATTTTTCCCGCCTCTGCATCTTGCATCTGGCATCTGGCCAGAGAGCGATACCTGCCTGAACGTTGGAGGGGGGCTTCTTTCTTTCTTTCTTTCTTTCTTGTGAGACCTCTGAATCACCAGAAATTGACTTCTCCACAGAGTTAGGGTTCGCCACATCTGGAATTGCTGTGTTGATGCTCAAATTAGAGAGGGGCTTTGATGGTGAATCGTAGCTCCAGAGGAGTATTTCGCAGCCGGAGATGGAGCTTGGACATGAGGGTTTTGATGGTGATGATGGTGTCGAAGGTGGGGCTTTGATGGTGAAGATCGGTGGTGGGTGTTGTGGTGGTGACGGTGTAGTGGTGGTGGTGACGGTGGTATTGATGGTGTGGCGACGGTGGTGTTGCTGGTGGAGGTGTGGTGGTGGGTTGGAGGTGGTTTTGGTAGAGAGAGAGAGAAAGTTCTGGAGGTAATGGTGAAGATGAAGATTGTTTATGATCTGGACATATATATATATATATTTAATAATAAAATGGTTTTTTTTAATATAAAATGGTGTTTTGGTCATTTTAAAAAAAGTTAACTGAGATTATCTAACTGATGTTGAAATTTGGACTCAAATGGTTAAAGAAAATGCTTATAGGGACTCAGGTCGTTAAACTTTTTGATTTTGGACTCAACTAGTTAAAACCCATAAAACACAGGGACTCAAAAAGTAATTTACCCTTAAATTTACAGTCAAGCAGTGGTTATTGCTGTGCAAAAATTGCCCTGTTTTAATGTAAAAGGGGGTAAAGTATAAATTTTACAAAACTTAATTTCAACCAACCAGTGTAAATGTAACATCTGTATTAACTTCGTTTAATATACTTTTCATCTCCATTATTGAATATAAGCTCCAGAAAACATATTCAGAAGTTTTCTCAAATAACTTTCTTATAAAAATCGGCAAGGTTCTATTGCATAATATAGATTACACGCTATAAAATCAAGTATTGTTTCTTTGAATTTATTGTTTGTATTATATATGTTAGATTAATCATTATTTGATGTTACGAGTATGTGTTTGTCACTGACGGCGTTTCATATTTTTTCCTGCAGCAAATAATAGTTGCTGTAATCCGGTGTATTTTTATCGATTAAGTACTGCATTAACTTAAATGAAGTTACTGATAGCATTTTCTGTCACAATTTGTGCATGCATCTTCGTGATGTTGTCTTCTACATTACGATTGATAAATCAACCATATAATTTTTGGTTGATGCTCATTTGCTTAACTGTTGTGAGAGATGATGATTTTCGTTTTGTGCTTTGTTTTTATAATACCTTAAGTGTGTGATTATACATATAGTCCGGTTAATATTTGGTACTTTTGTTTTTTAAGTGTTAATTTAGTTTAAGAGATGTTAGTGATGTCTATTTTATAATGTTGTTTGTCTATGACTTTTGTTGGATGCTGTTCATCTTTATAACTTGAGTTTAAATTGTTTATTGCAGATATGAGTCTATCCAATCAAACACCATCCTTTTTACAATTCCTTAATGAAGATGATTTTATATTTTTGGTATGTTTTTTAACTTCCTTGCTACTATTCGGATTCTACGTTAATTTTTTATTTAAGATGTTTGTTAACTACTGTTGCAGAATATACCACTTGATTTTCAGACTCTGTTGTGGGGCAAGGAGGTCCCGTATGGGCGAATTGTAGAGTTACTTGATGGTGACAAATCATGGTTAGTACGAGTAAGGAAGAGAGATGATCATTGTATATTTACAGATGGATGGACAAAGTTTGTTAGAGATTGTTGTTTGAAAACGAAGATGCTGTATTGGTGAAAGCTATTGGACGTTTGTTGATGAGTCAAAGATTGCGCGTCTGGTTGATGAGTCAGATGTTAAAAATGCTGTAAATTTAAAAATTTCTACGCATATATTTATAATGTATAATAAGTATAAAAAGGTTTTTTTTTTTTTAATTTTGTTGTAGCCTGAAGATCATTCTGTAAAAATAGCTGATGATGTTAACGATCCTCAACTACAGTCTAAAGATTTTCCTATTCGTGACATTTCTGCCTCTTCAAGTGTTGTATCTAATGTAAGTGTTTATTAGTTTTATACTGTCTATTTTATTATTGTCTCAATATATTGATATTCTTCTGTATGATTGAGTCTTAAACTTCAAAGCTGAGATGAGAAGATAATTTGTGTTGATAAAGAAAGTTATAAAATTTCAAGAATTTAGAGTTGTTAAATTCTAAATTAATTTACTTAGGTGGATAAGATGCACAAACTTCATGCCAAGACAATTGTAGAGGATAACCAAGCTGTTGATAGACCGTGTAAAGTTCAAAAGGTTCGTTTAGTATCATCCACTTTAGAATCAGTCTTACACTTCACCATACATGCTGAAGACAGTCTTGTAAGCTTTTGCAGTCGTTGATTTGTTTCGTTATTTCAACAATTTCAGTTATATATCAATATTTTATAAAATTCACTATTCAATTTTCTGTTTTTTTAGCATCTGCCATCATATGTATCTTCTGCGTTGGATCTACATACTGATAATCCTAAGCCTATCAAGATCCAGAATCTCAAATGTGAAGTCAAGGAACTGTTTACAACATCTCAAAAAACCAATACTGGATTCAACTACGCTGTTGTTGGATGGTCTTCTTATCTGAGATCTTGCAATATTGCTTTTGGTGATGAACTGTCGTTGGAGTTTCACAAGTCTACTCAATTGCTAAAGTTAAAAAAAGTTATGCATATCGTGGCAAAGATAAAGTCGTCTTAGTTTCATGTCATGATTGTTTGTGGTTGTACATTTGGTTCGTTGGTGGTACTAACTTTGCTTCTTAGACATGTTCTATATGTAGTTATGTCTATAAACAGGTTTTATTGTCAATGGGTGGGTGCTACTTTTTTTATTGTGGATAGGACAATGGAAATACTCATATGTATCTTATAAATTAACTGATGATGCATGTCTATAGTTGTCTTTTAGCTATAATAGATAACACGTTTTGGTACAATATCTATACACATATCTATATGTTCTATCAATATGTGTTATGCATTGTGATCTAAGAAACGACCCGTGTTTGCAGCTCTCATTTTTAATGAGAGTACTAAATTCTTTGTTAATAACATTATTCTCTTAACATCTGTTTACTAACCTTTGTAATTTCTGTTGACTGACCTTTTTAACATGGGTTGACTAACATCTGATACTTTCTATCTATCCATCTGACAAGCTCTGTTGGAGATAATGGATAACAGTTTTTAGGAAAATCTGTTGGAAAGCAACAGAGGTTTATAACAGTTAATAGACAACAGTGGTTTGCTATCAACATAATGGAATTGCTGTTGAATAAACCTATTGACCATCATTTATATTTGTTATGCATGGTTTTCTAAGTCTATATAAATATAACTATATTCATCATTTATATTTGTTATGCATGGTTTTCTAAGAAACGACCCGTGTTTACACACGGGTCTTTACCGCTAGTAAAAATTAAAAGCTTAAAAACTCCTTTCGAACAATAACACCCCTAAATAAAAAATAAAAGCTTAAAACGTATTTGTCACCATTCCATATCGGCATATCTCAGCCCATCGGATCACCGACGCACTCCACCACCGCTGCCCCTCCGTCGCCGCCACCGTCTCCTCCACCACCCTCCGCCTGCTACTCATTCTCACGATACCCTCCAACCGCCGCCCTCTCCGCCAATCGTCGCCTCCCTCCGTCGACCGGCCGCTCTCTTCAATAGGTAAACTCTCACAAACCCTAATTTTTTTCGCACTTCATCACCGTGTATGTATCAGATTGTGAATATTCTAAGTTGGTTTCTTAATTGAGTTTCGTTCTTCATTATTCTGTATATCTTTGTTTAGCAGTTCATTTTCAGCTTCTTTTGTAAACTCGAATTGGGTTATAGTCTGTATAACTTGAGTTTTTGTAGATTTGGTAGCTTGATTCTTCGAATATGATAGGTGTGTATATATATTACTTGTTTGTTACATATGTTTTTGTATTCGCCTTTTATATGTTTCATTGACTAGGTGGGATGTATTAACCTTAGAGTTATTTTTGGTTTTCTTGTGTTTTTTGTTTCTTATTCCAAGTGGGATGACTGATGAGTGGAAATGTATCTTGTTTTTTGGCCATAATTTTAGTGGAACTGTAGTTTTAAATTCCCAATTTATAATCCTGGTTGGGTTGTTTGATTATCTTAAATAAGTGGCCTTAGTTCTAGTTTCTAGGTAAGGATCGTGAAGGCTTTGAGTTGGTGCATGGGGGTTTTGGTTTTGGCGATAGGAATGACCCTGGTAGAGACCTTCTAGACTTTGCGGCAACCAACGACCTAGGTATTATAAACTCGTTCTTTAGGAAGAGAGAATCTCATTTGATCACTTTTAGTAACGGAGGACGCAACACGCAAATCGACTACCTTTTGATGAGGCAGGATGATCGACGGATGTGGATGGACTGCAAGGTTATACCCAGGGAGACTGCGGCGACTCAACACCATTTGCTAGTAGCAGATATAGCCCTAAAAGTAAGACTAACTGAGGGGGAAAGGAAAACCCGATCCAGGATCCGTTGGGGAAACTTGAAGGGAGAAAAAACTATGATGTTCACAGAAAGAGTTATCGCAATGACAGCGATGCAACTAGGTGACGACGCAAACCGGATGTGGGAGGCTATGGCGACTACGATCACTACAGTGGCGAATGAGACGCTCGGGGTCACAACAGGAAAGACAAGTGGGCATAAGGAGTCTTGGTGGTGGAATGAAGACGTGCATACCAAAATAAAGGATAAGCAACATAGTTTTAGAGATCTTTTGAGGTGCACAGATGAGGAGGAGCGGTTGAGGGTAAGGGAGATCTACAAGAAGGCAAAAAGGGAAGCAAAAAAGGCGGTGACCGAGGCAAAAAACGCAGCATATAAACAAATGTATGAACGTTTGGAAACGAAAGAGGGGGAGCATGATATGTTTAAGATTTCCAAAGCTAGGGAGCGAAGAAGACAAGATCTAGGAGTAGTAAAGTTTATCAAAGGAGAGGATGGACGTGTTTTAGTCAAGGCACAAGACATTAAGATGAGATGGCAAACATACTTCCATAATCTTTTCAACCAAGGTAGGGCATACCAACATGATAGCAGCGACCCCAGGATTCAAAGGCGACAACAGAATAATTGCTACTGCAGGAGGATCACACACGACGAGGTGAGGATGGCACTTAGGAAGATGGGAAGAGGGAAGGCAATGGGTTTGGACAACATACCGATTGAGGTGTGGAAGTGTTTGGGAGAAGAAGGAGTCCGATGGTTAACACTTTTGTTCAATTGTATCTTCAAGACTGGAAAAATGCCTGATCAGTGGAGGAATAGCATCGTGGTGCCTTTATACAAGAATAAAGGAGACGCTCAATGTTGTGGGAACTACAGAGGAATCAAACTGCTAAGCCACACTATGAAGCTTTGGGAGAGGGTAATTGAGACTAGAATTAGAAGAGAAACTCAGGTTTCAGTAAACCAATTTGGATTCATGAAAGGGAGGTCAACTACAGAAGCGATACATATTCTAAGGAGGCTGATGGAAAAATATAGAGCAAAAAAGCAAGATTTACATATGGTGTTTATCGACCTGGAAAAGGCATATGACACTGTCCCACGGCAACTGATTTGGGATAGTTTGGAGGGGCGAGGGATACCGGGGAAGTATATAGACATAATTAAGGATACGTACGATAGAACGGAAACTAGTGTCCGCGCGCCTGTAGGAGATACAAACTTCTTTCCTGTGGAGGTAGGACTCCACCAGGGGTCTGCGTTGAGCCCTTTTCTTTTTGCGGTTGTCTTGGATGAGTTGTCCAAGTTGATTCAGGAGACAGTTCCATGGTGCATGCTTTTTGCAGACGATATTGTGTTGATTGCAGAGACTAAACAGTGCCTAAACGCGAAGATAGAGGAGTGGCGAGTAGCTTTAGAAGGCAAGGGCCTTAGGTTTAGTCGATCTAAGACTGAATATCTACACTGTGATTTCAGCGGTGTAGCCATTGACGATGAAACCCAAATCACCATTGAGGATCAATTGGTCCCGCAGGTAACCAGATTTAAGTATCTGGGGTCGTTTGTACAAAGGGATGGTGACATAGATAGTGATGTAACTCATCGCATACAAGCCGGCTGGTGTAGATGGAGGGCAGCCAGTGGGGTATTGTGCGATAAGAGGTTCCCAACTAAACTAAAAGGGAAATTTTACAGGGTAGCAGTTAGGCCAGCTATGTTATATGGAACAGACTGTTGGGCTATCAAGAAGACACAAGCGCGCAAGATGGAGGTAGCAGAAATGAGGATGCTGAGGTGGATGTGTGGACACACGAGGTTAGATCGGATAAGAAATGAGGTTTTTAGGGATAGACTAGGAGTGGCTAGTATATCTGAGAAGATTAAGGAGGGGAGATTGAGATGGTTTGGGCATGTAAAGCGGAGGGAAGAGACGGCACCGGTTAGAGTAGTGGAAACTCTTACTGTGGAGGGGAGGAGAGGAAGAGGCAGACCCAAACTGACATGGGATGAGCAGATTAGGCATGATTTACTAGAGTTGCATCTTTCTGAGGACATGGTCCACGATAGGACTTCGTGGAGGCGTAGGATTAGGGTTAAGGACTTCTAGAGGATATTGTAGAAAGGTCTTAGGTGTTTCTCATGGACGTAGGCTTTTCCTTTTCTTTAAGGGACTTTTCCGATGATTGCCTGCTTGTGTCTATGATGTTGTATGCTATTATACATGATTTACATTATCTTTATGTTTACGCCCAAAATGATGTTGCATGCCATTATACATGATTCACATTATATTGTCCCACTCTTATCTCTTTCTTAGTATGGGCGACTTCTTATTTCTGTATTCTTTGACTTGGTATGTTGGTTTGCTGTTTGCTGTTCGCTTTCGAGCCGAGGGTCTCTCTGGAAGCAGCCTCTCTATCCCTATGGATAGAGGCAAGGTCTGTCTACATCCCACCCTCCCCAGACCCTATAAATAGCTCAGCTATCTGTGGGATATACTGGGTATGGTTGTTGTTGTTGTTGTAGTTCTAGTTTCTAGGTGACTAACATTGAGTAGCGTTTAGGATTTTAATCTACATAACATGAGTTTTCGGGTTGCAATCGCAAATGCTGTTGTAGCTCTGGTAATTTGATTATTTGAAATTTTGAATATGATAGGTATGTTATAGGCCTGGCAAAACAAGGCCACATATTCCATTTTGGGTTTATATGGGCATTTTAAATTTCAAGTTGGATTGTTTTGGGTCAACAAAATTAGTCATTGGGTCAAGATGGGTTCTAAATACCTGAACTACAATAGGGAGCGGGTCAGGATGGGCAGGGTGGGAATAAATACCAAGCGGGTCAGGATGGGTAGGGAATAAACCTAACGCTTCATTCGCTTCAGTCTTCTCTAGTTCGTCTATCTCCAATGGATTCAAAGTATAAATCTTTGATTGCATCTATAACTCTTCATCGGTTTTAGTAGAAATTGATGGTGTGTATCTATTGTTTTAGCGAAATTATGTCAATTTTGAACATAATTTATGAATTTTCGATTACATTTATGAAAAAGTTATGTTTTTGTAACTTGTGTATGCGAATTACGGGGTTTTGTTTGAGAATATCAGAATAGGTATTCGATCATGCTAATTTTCTTTTGATTGCGTTGGTGCGACTTTGGAACGTCGTTTTGATTTGATTTCTGGTAATCTAATCGATTTCAACTCAGAGACTTTTTGCATATTGTTTGTCAAGGTTGTTAGTTGTTTTACTTTGCAATACTGCTCTTTGATTCGAAAAATTAGGGTTTTTGGTTATTTATTAGGCTATATTTTGCTGTAATAGTGTAAATCTAGGTCTGTTTGTTGTATTTTGGATGGATAATCGTTTAGGTTATTCTTTGATGTTTTTTAGGTCTAAAAATGGTTTTTTAAGTTTGGTTTGTGTTAGGGTTTTTTATTAGCTTTTTTAGGTTTTGTGTATTTCTTTTTTAATCTTTGTAATTTGTATATGTCATGTGACTCATGTTTGAAGCTTCAATTAATTCTAGATATGGAGGTTTATTCAGTTTTGTTTATTGTGGAAATCAATTATATCTATTCATGGATATATGCGTGTAATATGTGTTTTGCTAATTTAATTTTCCTTTTTAAGTTTGTTGATCGACTGTGTTATGCGAGTACATGAAGCTGTTATTGAAGCATGATTTTGTAAGCTTATTTAAATCTGTTTTGTTGGAACTCTATTATATTGTTCATTACCGGTTTCATAATTTTTTATATGTTGTTTGGTTATCATTTTCCAAATCCTTTAAGTCTCGGAATAAAGGAGAAAGGTCTAAAAATTAAAAGAAGAATACAATGTATTTGTTCTACGATTTTGAAACCCCTTGAGATCACATGAATACATGATACCTTATTCAAAGTATTGCTTGTTGTTAGACCTGTTACAATGCACTGCAGTGGAAATGTGGAATTACTTATGATTTAGTATGTGATATTTTTCTTAATGTTGGATATACTAAATGGGATTCCATCTCTGGCCAATGTAGCTAACTGGCACTCTTGAGGAATTTTATGTTGAAAACTAAATATAAGTAAGAAGCAGTGGGAATAATTGTTAGGTGGTATTTGACATCTCTGTTAAGTGTAACTTTGTATTTATTATTATTTTATTACTTTTATTTAGTTTTTTTAATTTTTTATATATTCTTATTTTTCTGAAGTTTTTAATGTTTTTAATTTTTTAATTTTCTATATAATTTTTTTTTTCCAAATTTTACATTTTTTTTATTTATATTTTTTTGTTTTTTATTATTAATTTCTTTTTTATTATTTTTTTATTTCATCCTAATCCGAACCCATCCTAATCCAAGCTCATCCTGACCCAACCTTATCCTGACCCAAACTTATCTTGATCTTTTTTTAATATACCCATCCTGACCCAAACCCATCCTGTCCCGAACACATCTTGACCTATCACCCAAACCCACCCAACTTGCTCACTTTGCCACCTTTAGTATTAGGCCTGACAATCTTTACCCAAACCCTTGGGTTTGGGTCATTTTGGACTTTAACTATAAGCTCTTGGGTAATTTTGGGGTTAGGCATTACTTTGAAGGAGGTCTAGATGGGTAAATTAAAAAAAATGCTTATCTAATCTAACGGGTCAAGATGGGCCATAAAAAAACAGGAGGATGGGTCAGGATGGGTTAATGCCCTAACCAACTACAACCTAACTCCCCACTAAGTCAGATTGGGCTTAACTAAAAAGAGGAACAGGATGAGAGTCAGGATTTTCGATACGCTGGACATGTAATTCTTCTTCTTCGTTCTCAGTCAGATTGGGTCTGCATTTGTCAATTAGGGTTTATGAGAAGGTATTTTGACTATTGTATTCGTCATCTTTTCGTTCTTCTTGCTGATTAGGTTTCTGATTAGAGCTTTTAAGTTTATTCTTCTTGTTTGATTCTCATTAGTAGTGTGATGATATGATAATTTCATTTTTGATGTGTTTATATGGATCGATCCATGATCCATCCGGATCGATCCATTACTAAGAGAATGTTTGGTTTACTAAATGGACACGTTTGAATGGCAGAACTCTTAGTTACCCATTCGATCCATCATCCATCCCACTTAAACCATACTCTCTCTCATCACACATTCTCTCTCCCTCTCTCTCTCCAATCGCACAAATTCAGATTCTTCTCTATCTCTCTCCTCTGGTTTACACCTCACGCTTCCTGTTCATCTCCTTACAAATCATCAACGAATAAACTTCCACTCATTCACTGATCAACACACAAATCAAGCAAAAGTTCTTCAGGTGAACTCTTAATCTATCAATTTCAATTTCTAGGGTTTCGTTTTGTTTCTGTTCGTAATCGATGTTAGATTTAATATTGAAGCATACTTGTTCGGTTGATTTATGTGGCTTACGACGTTCGGATAATATACGTAAGATGATTTCTCACTTTTGATTTGTTTTTTCTTTTGTTTATTATACTTGTGCTGTGAATTTCTGATATCTGGGTGTAGATAAAGATTATTAGAAAGTGTAGATAAGGTGTTCGACGTTATGTCTGTGTGAGAAAGTTAAATTTTTTTTAGTAATACGTTTGATCTGATGAGTGGCTGACTATTGGGTGAACAAATTGATGATTTTAAACTTTTTTTTGTCATCTTCATCATTTTGCTTTACCAGGAAACGACATTTTTAAACCACGAGGGGAATTGTTAACAATTTGGTGTAGTGTAATCTGTGTCATTTTTGTTTCAGTTGTGTAAAGTTTGTGAATCTGATTGGGGACCATTAATATTTTCATTGGATTCAATTATAAATGGTTATGGCATATAAACAGCAGCTGACCTGTTCAACAATGGTGTTTTGAGCTGCTGCAAGTTTTTCTTTAAGATTCTTTAACTGGTCTTTAACGCAGCATTCTCTTTGATCTCTACCTTTAGATTTTCCAGCTCAGTTTTTAGAGACGTTTCGTTAGATGTGTGTTCTTTCACTTGCTCTTCAAGCTTAGTTATAATTGTCTGGAATTCATTTCTAGCATTTCAATGCGTTTCGTTTAGCTTCTTGTTCTCTTCCATCAGTGACGTGACGATATCTGTAAATTGAACCAATACAAATCTCGTTACGGTTAAGATTATAGATAGCAAAACGGGGTTGGCCATGTCACTTTTTGACCAAAAAGATTAAACTTTGTCAAGTACGATTACGAAACTAATAATTATTTTTTTTCGATAAAATGATTTAGGGGGTTTTACGCATTTGATCTGTTGGAAATGAAATCGAATATAACTAGGGGTGCAAACGAGCCACGCGACTCGCGAGCTGCTTGAGATCGGCTCGAGAAAAACTCGAAACGAACCGAGCCTTAATTTCAACAGAGCTTGTTCCAGTTATTTGCATTACTAATAAACATACCAAAATAAACTCAACCTATCTTACAACTTTCTTTCGGTTTGGCACATTATAAATTAGGATTAACTTCCAACAGTTATTTGCCTTTCTGTAGGTCATTTTTGGCATGAATGTCTTGGAATTTAAAGTCATAATTTTAAGCAGATAATGCTGATGGTGCCAAGAAAGAATATGTGTTAAAAAATAAAGGAAAGGTCTGTGATTTATGCAGAATTGAAGAGTGATAAAACACTTTACTCTTGAAACATATCTTCCACATTTAAGATCATGTTCTCTTAATAGGCATTCCTTATTGTCTTATGTAACTGAGCAGGATACAAAAAAGACTAATTGTAGGTTTAGTTTTAACAAGTTAAAGCAATTAAACATATGTTTGGTCACTAAAACTAATGGTGTTTGTAGTATCTTTTATGAATGATTTCATTCAGCTTATGTGGCGAGTCAACATGAATAAATTACCCATACTAATTACACTTCACCTCTTCTTGGTTGAACCTGATAGCTTGGGGAAATTTAGATACGTTTCACTTGGGGTAGATAGCATAGTAGTCAAAGTCTCAAGGTGCACTTAAGGTGCAAAGGCACAAAAAAGCACACGCCCGGCCCGAGACAAAAGAAGTTTACTCATTTTTTTATTTTATTATTTTTTTAGATTTTTTTTTTATTTTTTAGAATTTTTTCGATTTTTTTAGATTTTTAAGATTTTTTTATTATTTAGATTTTTGTTTTATTTTTTATATATATTTTTATTTTTTTAGATTTTTTTGAATTTTTACAAATTTTTGATTTTTTGTGGTTTTTTTTTATTTTTTATTTTTGGAGATTTTTTGTTATATTTTTATATGGATCGATCCGGATAGTGATCCATCCATTTAAAATTATTTGGATATGGATCGGATCACGATCCATTATGTTGGATCATGGATCGGATCATATCCATCCATTGACAGACCTACTAGTCCAAATAAACCTTCTGGGGTGTCCCAGTTGGCCACCAGCCTCCACTTAAGTCATTGTGGTCGCCTCCTTACCCGGTTGGCACCGGTTCGAATCCTGGCAACCCCAGGCTCTTCAACCACCCACTTTGGCTAGGAGATTTACCCCCGGACTCAGGCTTGCTGGGTGGCGGTCCGCGAGGTGGGTTCACCTCGGCTGTTGGGAGGACAGTGGAATATCCCCCCCCCCTACTAGTCCAAATATCTCTAAATAAACGTGGGTTACTAGATTTGTTCCTTTATTTTTATTAGTAAATAAATTCTTAAGTAGTGGCTTGGGTTAGTGTTTTACATGTTTCTGTCGGTTATTCTTTTGTTTGTGAGCGTATAAAATAACATTAATCAAACTAGATGGAAGTTTTGTTCATTACTTATGCTTCTAAATATGACTTTGGTTTTAAAAAGAAGTATTTTGACTTTGAAGAAGTCAAAGACATTGAAGGATTTCCATAATTCTTATTCAAAACATTAACACCACTGGCCACTTCTTGGCCTTTTACATAAGTCTTATACCATTTAGAATATCCTTCTTTAGAGTAGATGTCATTCCCTTAATAACTATCTTGTATGTCACACTTATATACACTGCATATCACATTTATGAAATGGTGGTGCTTCTGTATCATCAAACCAACACCTTACTCTTAGTTTTAGATCACCTTTTTAAAGTACTGCAGGATGTGAAAATAGGTCCATGGAACTCATTTTGAACTCATTTGGAGCAACTTGATATTTAATAGTACTTTTATTAGTACATCCATTTCCACCTCTAGTAGACCCCTTACGTTACCATCACCCCAACAAAATATATATCAGCAGGTCAGCATTGAAAGAACTAGATTATATTACCAAACGAAGGATCATTGTTCCTTCCTGGAGGTGCAAACGAGCCGAGCCCAACTAACTAGATTCGTGCTTGATCTCATTTAACTTAAGAAAGCTCAAGCTCGGCTTGATTCGAGCGTTGTTCCTAAAGCACGAGCTCAGCTAGTGGGTAGTTTTTCAAGCTTGTCTTGGCTCGGGCTCAGCCAAACAAATTGTATTACCAAACAAATTGCTACTCGGTTTTCTATTTTTTAAATTTTTTATATATATTTTTTTACTTTTTACTTTTACTTTTATATTTATATTTTTTTATTTTATATATTTTTAAATTTTTTAGATTTTTTATTTTTTATATAATTTTTATATTCTTGCAATATTTTTTTTGAATTTTTTTATTTTTTCTAGTTTTTTTATTATTTTTTATTTTTTGTATTTATATTTATATTTTTTTCGTTTCTTTATTATTTTTTTCATCTCATTCTAACCCATACACATCCTGACCCTAACTTATCCTAACCTTTTTTATTATATACCCATCCTGACCCAAACCCACCCTAACCCAAACCCATCTTAACCCATGACCCAAACCCACCCAACTTGCCCACTTTGTCACCCCTACTTATTATGTTTCTCGTCTGTTATATTTGTTTCTGTATTCGGCTTTTTTTCATGTTTCATTGACCAGGTGGATATATAAAGTATAAACCCTCGAGTTAGTTTTGGTTTACCTGTGTTTTTTGTTTGCTATTTCAAGTGTTTGTAAAGTGGGAACTGTTTCTTTTTTTGGCCATAATTTAAGTGGAATTGTAATTCTTAATTCCAAACTTTTACATTTGTAAACTGAAATGGCTAAATTTGTTGTAATTTACTCATGAAACATGAACTTCGGAGTAGTAATGACTAATGCAAACTTGCAGTATGTTTAAAAGGTTCACGCGATTGTTGCTGGCATGCAAACTTAGGTGTAGTAATGACTAATTTCATACCGAGACTATATTTTTAAAGTTTTGGTAAATTGATGTGCATGAAATGGCCTTCCTAAGGTTGAAGTTGTTATTTGTTACTTTAACTACATTAACTCTTTGTTTTTCAGTGTGCTAAAGTCATTTACTTAGATTTTCATTTAGCTAGACTTCAGAGCTGTTGGGCGATGTGATTTTAGTCAAGTTTTCACTAATCTTTTCTGCGTGCTGATAATATAGTTTCTGAATGGACTATGGAGTATCTTTGACCATCTAAGATAGTGATTTAACGCATTTTCATTAATTATGGCGATTACACTTATGCTTGATTTATAAAAATTGAATATTGTCGAGTGCACTTACTAATAAAAATAACGTTTCATCGGATACAGAAGTTAAACAAGGATAATGGTAGCTCCATCATCAGGGTCAAGCTCACTCAAGGAGTATCTAAAAAGATATCAAAGCAATGACGACGAGGAGCAAAAGAAGAAGAAGAAAAACAAGAGCAAAACCAAGCCTACTATGAACGGTCTTGTTGTCGTTGATGAGGATCCCGTTTGGCAAAAGCCAGTTCAGATCGAAGAAGAAGATGACGAGTCACAAGGTATGCAACTTATATATTCGATCCATACGATTATATTAGTAGTTTAGTATTCAATTTTTTCTTCAAGAATGTAAACAAAAACAACCTTTTTGTTATACAGATGAGGAGAAGCCACAAGTTGATGAAGATATTGAAGTCAAACGAATGAAGAGATTAGAACAAATTAAAGCCCGACGCCCTTTTGGTTCCATTTCCGAAGACGGAAGCGGTTGGGTTTCAGTGTCTGATAACGCTAAAAATTCGACTGCAGATGACTCAAATCTTGATATCTCACCACCACGTAAACATAAGGCCCACAGTGATATCACTGACATGTCATCGCCTAGACATGAACGCGATCCTTCTACGTCTGTCGTAGATTCCGACATGTCGCCACCTCGTAAACGTAGGGTTCGTTGCGATACACCTTCCCCAGAACCGAATGCTGATGACATGTCACCACCACGCCGGCGCCACAGGAAATCAAGATCACCACCACCACGTCGCGATGACACAGACATTTCACCTCCTCGTAAGCAAAGGGCTCGTTTTGATACACCGTCTCCTGAACGTAACTCAGATCCCGATCTTTCACCTCCTCGTCGGCGGAGTCAGCATAGGGCAGGCCCACGCGCATCTGCAGTCGATCCAGATCTTTCTCCACCAAGAAAAAGAAGAGATGATACTGATAGACACCGACAATCAGTTTCAGCTTCTGATCTTTCTCCACCGAGAAAAATCGTGAAAGAATCTGATCTGCCTAAAACTGGATTAGTTAGCGGTAAAGATATAAAAGAAGAAATTACTAAAGCAAAGAAGGAAGACTGGTTGCGGTAATTATCTATATTCTTTGTTTCGCTCGATGATTATTATACATCTAATCGGTAAAACTGTTTGTAGAAAGTCAAATTTACCCTTTACTGATCAGTTAAATTGCTTGTAGGTTTCAAAAGATGGATCTGTCTATAAGTGGCAGAAACGCTGAAGGCATACGGCGTGACAAGAAAACAGGTTTGTTTGAAATTTCTAAACATTTTTTTTATTTTTTCTGTAATCCGAGTATCGTGTAAAGTATAACGTTGTTACACTCTGGGATCTTTACAGGGGCACGCTTGACAAAAGAGCAGATTGAAGCACTTCAAAAGAAAGATGAGAAGCCAAAGGTACTGCACTACTTATTTTAATATTACATAAATTCTCTAAAATTAGAGTAAAATGCCATTTTGTTCCTGAGGTTTGACCAGTTTTGCGACTTTCGTTCAAAGGGTTGTTTTTCCGCATCTGGATCCAAAAGGTTTGAAATCTTGCCATTTTAATTCGACTCGTCAACTCCATCCATTTTCTCTCTTAAGTCAGAGGTGTTTCGTCTTTTTGTGAACTTGAAGGGCAATTTGGTCTTTTTACATAAAGTGAAAAAGACTGAATTGCCCTTTAAGTTAGCAAAAAAGATGGAAATACTTCTGACTTAACGAAGAAAAATGGATGGAGTTAACGAGCTGGTTGAAATTGGCAAGATTTCAAACCTTTTGTATTTCTAATGTGTACAGTCACTAAATGGTTGCATTTAATATTCTTAAAAAACACCATAATTTGTGTTAATATCTTCTCATGCAAAAGATTACGTAAATTATCAAAAATGTTTTTTTTAACAGGAGATAAAGCTGGAATGGGGCAAAGGTCTGGCACAAAAGCGGGAAGCAGAGGCAAGACAAAAGGAATTAGAACTTGAGAAGGCAAAACCGTTTGCAAGGACTAGGTATATCCTGCGTTTTAATTTTCAAATTGGTCGCTAATGTAAGATATTCAACGTGGACCAAAGATTTTCATATTTTTAATCTTACATGTGGTTGCATCTTTTGTTTTCAGAGATGATGATGATCTTAACGATATCCAGAAGAATGCAATCAGATGGGGTGATCCGATGGCACATCTAGTGAAGGTATATAAAAAAAGTATTTGGTACTGAATAAATATAGTTTTTTTTGTAATTATATTCAAATTAATCAGAAAGTTTAGAAAAAAATTTGACAGCAAGTGTCCCAACCCAAACAGAAGTTACCATTTTGACCCGATTTTGTTGTTGGCCTTCTATTAATGGCATGATTTTATTTACAGATTATTTTATTACTTAAGCTCTTATTTTTCTTACTTTTCAGAAGAAGCAATCTGAAGTATTTCTTCCAGATATTGGAGATAATGAGAAGATGAAAGAGTCTGGATTTATAGTTCCTCAACAAATTCCTAACCACAGCTGGTTGAAAAGGGGGTTAGACGCTGCACCAAACCGCTATGGTATCAAACCAGGACGCCATTGGGACGGTGTTGATCGTAGTAATGGTAAGTCTCAACTCTCAACGTCACATTTAGTCATTCAGATGCTCGACATTTGTAATTTTTAATTATTTTTTTCATTTGCATTTTTATTTCTCAAGAAACAATGATAGTATTCATTTTAATTAACATATTTTGTTCTATGGTTATGCAGGATTTGAGAAGCAGATGTTTAATAGACAAAATGAGAAGCAAGCTACAGAAAGAGAAGCATACCTGTGGTCAGTAGCTGATATGTGAAAAGTCAAATTTCCGATGCTCATGAGTTATTGATACTCGTCTTGTACCCGAGTTGCGGTTTTGACAACTCACATCTTTGACACCTTTACCAAACCTTTGGTCGCCCGGTCTGGACCTTTGATCCTTGTTTTTGCTTGCTTTACACTGAGTGGGACTCCAATGTTACTTTGTACCTAGTTTTTGGAAAGAAATGTGTAATTTGATTGTATGCATTTTACTTTAATACATGAATGTAGAAATGTTTTATGGAGTCGCATCAATTCGGGCTCTAGCCCATAGCTCACAGTATTCAAAATGAGCTGGAAGTTGAGCTCAATGTTCACCTTGTTTGATGACTTGGTTTGGGTTGTTTTTTACCTTTTTTCATGCAACTTTGATGACTTGTTTTTTTATATAACTATCATATTAAGTTAACAACAATCTGTGTTAAATAATAGGAGTATTTGATAGACCAACAAACGAGCTACTTCGGTGTATGGTAATGCTAAGACCATACAATATGGAGCGTTGTTTTTGGGGTGGCGTGGTGGTGTAGATGGGGTTTTTCTATCGGCGTGGAGGGCTTTGGTTTGGTGATAGATAGGACGACTCCTAATTGTTGGGTGTTATTTGGGTTGGTTTTGATTGGTTGATGTTTAATTTTTTTTAAAACGACACTTTCATGCCCCTCCCACTTTCGGCTTTTTTTAACCACGTCCCTTTATTGACTTGGCCGCCCCACGTGGCACCTAATAATGCCTCCCTCTTCATGCCCTCCCACACCACACCGTATAGTCTAAGGTTGTCTTGGTTTTTTAACATGGTCAACCAATGCGTCTTCTAGCCCTACTCATATAGAGGCCTGGTTGTATGGTGCAATTATGATGGTATTTTTTCTAACGGCAAATTTTGTTTAATCTCAGTTGTTTGTGGGATTTGAACCCAAGACCTCTTCCTCCCAAGATATCTAAAGGCTTTGTCTTTGTCAATGGACAACTACCCCATTGGTAATGATAATAGTATTTAGGTGTAGAAAATGTTGTTAATGTGTCTCGTGTACAAGCATAAATAATGCACAGCCTTGTGAAGTTGGCTTCTATAACCTGCAACCCAGTTTATAGCTTCTTGTTTCAAAAACTTTGGGGTGGATCCTTTAACCAACATTTATTAGTTTATGCATTTAATATAAAATCACTATCTAATAATGAATATGATAGCCATATGGAGTGTTTGTTGGAGAAATATATTGTGAACGAGAAAGTTAAACGATTATTATAGTCATGTATCACAATTATAGCTACATGTTTTTATACGATTTTTACAACTTTATTCTTCAAACTATTCAGGCACTAATTCTAACGTTATTTTACTAATTTCGTGAAAATAACGTTAAAAGAGGCGGATGGTTAATCATGTGGTGGCGTTGATAGCCGAAAGACAAGGAGGTACATGCACTAATCGGCAATTGTCTCAATTGCTGAGTGTTATTTGCCTTATGTCTAAGGCTTGATGCAAAACTACAATCAAGCCGGGGGTCTCACTGGAAGCAGCCTCTCTATTCCTACGGGGTAGAGGTAAGGCTGTCTACATCTTACCCTCCTCAGACCCTACCTTAGCTTTGCTATTGGTAGAATTTACTGAGTTTGATGATGATGATATTAACCCACCTCATATGTTGCACTAGTTTAATTTAATTTTTTAACTAATGCTTAAACTAATTTTAATCAAATCAAGAACATCAAGTACCTTGTAATAGTTGATGCGAGATGCAAATAATTGAGTTAAACTACACGTTTGCTACCTTAATTAAATGGAGAATAGTTCATTTAATAGAAAAGTACAAAAGATGTTTGTATAACACAAGAACAATTTCCATTCATTTTTCACTAATTTACGTATCAGTTCTCGTCACAATTTTTGTTTTGGACATCCATCAACCATAACTTATCGAGAACACTTTTACATTCATTTCAACTATATTTCTACGAGTGAAACTTAGGTGCTAAAAATATAAAAAAAGCCACGTTAGCTATATCCCTTATAAAAAAATTACACTTTCAGCCCTGTAGTTCCATTTATAACTTGTGACCCATGGGCTTTATCTAACACCCGGATTCCATTTGAAAGGGTTATAGAGTATTAGATACGGGTGTCAATCGTATCGGGGTGTAGGACTGACTATGAGCATGAGCCGGGTGGGGGCCGACTCAGGACCAAAATCGTCAAAGGGCCCGATTTTTTTTAAACTATATATATATATATATATATAGAGAGAGAGAGAGAGAGAGAGAAAGCATAATGTACAAAAAGCCTAAACGTACGTTAACGTACGCGACAAGATTACAACGTGCGTGATTAACATACAACGTGCGTGATTTGTATAACAAAGGCTCCCATGCGTGATTTATTAGGGTTCCATGCGTGATTTTGTGACTCCCATGCGTGATTATCAAAAAAAACTGTTCCATGCGTGATTACATACCTGATCGGATGGTTACGGGCGTCGCGTATGTTAATGTACGATAAGGCTTTTTGTATGTTAACCTTTCTATATATATATATATAGGTAAAGAGTACTGTACAATATTGTTTATCGTACATTACGTACGCTACAATCTCAGCCGTCAGATCATCTTCCCGCATTTTAAAATCGCATGTTGTTTTTTTTATAACAATTTCGCATGTGATAATTTTTGATGAATTCGCATGTTGTTTTTTTTGTACCAATTTCGCATGTGATAATTTTGATGAAATAGCATGTTTTTTTATAACAATTTCGCATGTGATAATTTTTGATGAATTCGCATGTTTTTTTGTACCAATTTCGCATGTGATAATTTTGATGAAATAGCATGTTGTTTTTTTGTAACAATTTCGCATTTGGTAATTTTGATGAAATCGCATGTGTATAATCTGTGTGTGTTACTGTTCATCTTCTTCGATTGCTGGTCGATCATTGTCAGTCTTCTTCCGTTTGACCCTTACAACTCCCAAATTAGTAGTTCTTATTATCGATATCACACCAAAAGGAACGAAGGGAGGTTGGGGAAGAAGAATTTCAAATTTTTGAATTTGATTTAGGGTTTGATTTTGAACTATCATCGGTTAATTACAGAGATTTATGACCTTGCAATGACGTTTTTAACCTTCCTGGTATGATTTAGATATATTAAAATGATTAATTTAATCATTTAAATTTGTTTCGCCCGCGTTTGATCGATTGAAGATCGTACGGCTGAGGGCATCGCATACATAATGTAGGATAAGAGGTATTGTACGTTAACCGGCCTATATATATATATAAACTATACATACCACATGAAACAAACTAAGTCAATAAAATCGATTTGTCCAAAGTGGTTAGGTAGATGCCATATTGAATAATAGGTTGCGGGATTGAATCCATGCTCGTGCGCAATTTTTTAATTTTTTTTTCATTTGGTAAATGAAGTTTATAGAAAATCTTAGATGTAGCTTTCTTTTAGTCATAAATGTTATTAATTCATTAGTATTTTATTTAAAGGAAAATGTGCTAGAACTTAACTCATTTTTTTCCTATCTTAATAATCAAATTTAATTTAAATTTTTCTAAAATTATGTAAACTTAATTCAAATTTAACATAACAAAATTATGTAATTTTAGGGGTTTATTTTTGTTGATCTTTTTTCCTTCTATTATTTAACTAATTCCACCGTGTCTCGGCCGCACGTGCGGGATAACGAATTTTAAAAACATTTTTTTAGTTTAGGCTCACTCTCTCATTAACATTTGATTTATTTTAGGTCCGTTAAACATTTAAATCATCTTTTAATTAAACTTATTTACCATTTACCCAATTATGCATTAGTCTATTTAGATTATAATTTTAAACGAAATCAAAGGGAGCCAATGCATTACGCAAATAGAAGCTTGAATTTTCTGGGGGCCAATTTTTATACTTGCCCAGGGTCCTAAAGTTTTTTAGGATTCTCGAAGACGGTCCTGTTAGGTTGACAAGTTGAAGGGATCCATGTTAAACAGGTGAACCCGAACCCGAACCCGAACCATATATTTATTTGTTTGTGTCGTGTCGAAAACATATAAAATTATGTCAGAGTTGACCTTTCTAAAGGTCATTTGCAAATATGAATTATTACATATGAACTTGGTAACAAATTAAACAACTAATGAGCCCCACTAAAATCAACCTTTCTAATTGTTTTTGTTTTCTTATCACTCATTTCTAATTGATAAACTTGATTTTATATAGTAAGCTCAACAATAGAAGAATCAAAGGTTAAAGGAGAATAATTCACTAGTTTGAACTAATGACTAAATTGTTGAAAATGAAAAGTTATGAAGAGCTAGAGAAAATCAATTTCACTACTGCAGATGAATAATTAGAAGGGATATTAAAATTCAAAATATCAAACTTTATATTTTAAAATTGTTTAAACAACCCCTAAAATATAAATATAAAGGTTTTAAAAACTCTTAAACGTAAACATATTAATGTGTCAACCAATTTATTAAACAAATCATGTTCGGCTTATCATGTTTAATAAATGGATTATATTAACCAATCCAAAACCAGACATCCGTATTCTTGTCGTGTTAAGATTTTTTTTATCCCTGCTCGCTATTTGCTAATGCTAATGTCTCCTACACCTAAGAAACCAGTGTCACAAGCATCATAACATTTATTAACTAACTTGGTCATATTGCTAAATGTATTTGGACACCAAGGACAAGATGGTTGATGTTCAACTTCGAGAAATTAGCATCCATCAAGACTTTGTGCATATCTTTCATTGTCAAAATAATAATGGTATTGATTCGTTGGATTATTACACAATCTTCTATTGACAAATCTATCGATATCTCATTAATTAGTCTTAAGAAATCTACCACTTGTGCCTAGTGGTTGGGAGACTTAGGTTCTCCAATGGAGACCCAATTGGAGAACCCAAGTTCAATCCCCACTTATGTCATCTTGGTGGATTAGACAACGATGGATAGAGCCTAGTCTCCTTGCAGAGGTGTTAGGCTCTATCCTGAGCCCACCCAGGTTTTCGTCCAACCGTGTGTTACGCCTGAGAGTTCTGCTCTTGTGGTGGCACAACTACTGTCAAGTGGAAGCCAGGGGTATGGTTTCCCAGGGGAATGCCCAAGTTAAACTCTGAAGCCAACGTGGGCACAGTTAATACAACATAGTTTGGCCGTAATGGGCAACGGAGCTCTCCAATTTGGGGAGTGTGTTAGTCTAATACAAGAAAGTCCCCGTTTCAAAAACATTAGTTTTAACAAATTTGTAGAGAAAACTAGGTGAAGAAGATGACTAAGTGTTTTTTTTTTGAAAGCTTACTATATAACCTTGCAAGGATGTAAACTAACTAGTATGTCGTGGGTAGCCATATGTGACATATTTAATATTTTCAAAAGTTTTGTTTTATAGTACTTTACATATCCCAAACAATTAAAAAAATAAAATTGTGTTACTATATTCTACGTCAATTGTCAAAGAAAAAAATATTAGTTATCATAAATCGTGTTTAACCCTTGTTTCCTTTAGCTAAAAGTGGGAGTAGAATATAATATTATCCTACCCATAAAGGTCGAATATTTAATCCAGTGTTGTTGTAAGAAGGATCACACGTTTCAATATGGTGATCATAATGTAATAAAGGAATGTGAGAAAAAAAATAGTAATTTTGTACATAATCCACAAAAATGTACAACAAAATGGTCGTATGTTTATAAGTAGGTAATACTTCTATAAAACTATACACACATAAATTTTAATATTTTTTTAATATTTCTCTATGTTTATAAACGCAACCACGTACAACAAATAAATAAATTAAATAAATAAAATGTTATATAGTTTTATTAAAAATACGTTGAAAGAGTAGCATTGGCAGCTTTATTTGTAAGTCGGGATCATGTGGTCTAGGGAGTAGGAACATATAGTTTTTTTTTTTTTTTTTTTTAAGGTGAACTTCTAATGGTGACCATTGTCACATCCGTATATCGCGGACCCTCTCCAAGAACGTGGGCCCAGATAGCAAGGCCAGCGCTGGGTTAACCAGTCTTGGGTCGAAGGCTTTCCCTCGAAAACCGTACTGCCTCCACACGATTTTACTCGCTTAAGTAACAGCCGGATGAAAACCGGAGTGACGCTCAGGATCAAACCCTCCTCGGTGGGTTTTTCACCATCATAGCGCACATGTCACACCCATATGCCTTTGCCGGGAATCGAACCGGAGTCTCACAAGGAAACACCCGGTCCAACAACCAACTGAGCTAGAGGGGTGGACGAGTAGGAACATATAGTAATTGTTGATATTGATTAAACAAGCTCAGTTCATTCACAGACGTCCCTTAACTATTCACACACACCGAAACGTCGCGCCTTGGTCAAAGCGTAGCGTTTTGGTGTAAAGTTAACAAACAAGGACTGAACCTGTCAGTCATTGTCTGTTGACCTTGTACCTAAGCGATGCGCTTTGGCCAAAGCGCCGCGCTTAGGTGCGATTGTTTGGTTTTGGGTGGAAAAAGTGGGGTGTTGGTTTGTTGGTTGGTTGTGTGTGTGTGTGTTTTTTTTTGAAAAAGAGTAAATTTTTGTTTTATTTTTATAAAACGTATATAATTTAAAGTCGATTTATAACGATCATTTAACGTGAGTGTACCGGTTATAGTTGATTTATAACGGTCGTTTTTAAGGTACGTTTCATTATGCCGTAGTTTTTTTTTATAAATCTTAACCGATTTTATTTTGTTAAATTACACGAACATGTTTAATTAAAACAACATACAATAAGTTGCGAAAAAGACGTATGAAATAAACGCAAACAATCGAAACAAACATCGTGTAAATAAAAGATCAACTGCATAAATATATATAAAATCAGTTTGTACATACAAAACAAAAGTACAACTGAATGTCTAATACAAAATAAAAACCAAAGCTACTGATCCTCTGGTTGTGGGGACGGTGGCAGTGGATGGGGCGGCAATCCCAAATGAGCCCGAATCTCCATGAGCGTCTCTATGATCCATGTCTGATGTCGGTTAGAACGTCGGAGACGCCGATCGAAGTCCCGAGCCACCACCTGCATAGCAGGATGCAGGTCTGCAAAGACGTGTTGTGGGTACTGCGGCGAGTGCGGAGGTGAGATCTCATCGTCAACGATGTGATCAACCGGAGGCGAATGCGGTGGAGGCGGAGGATGTGCCTGATCCTCAAGCTCATCCAGACCCAGAGCCTCACGTTGAGCATACCAAGCCGCCTGCTGAATAACTGGAGGCGCTAGTACCCCGTCCATAAGCTCAATGACTACTGGGATCACCTCCGGCAACACCTCTGGCTCCCAAACCTGGTAATTGCGCGTCCGAAAGCGCATGCGAATCCCGTCAAACTGGTGCGCCAACGCATGCTCGATACTGACGCTCGACCTAATCTAGTCGGTGGATTGGCCGAGGACAGCAGCGGGTCACTCTCGGGCACAATCCCTAAAGAGAGCGCGAGCGGTAACGTAGGACCCGCCGAAGAGCCTACCGCGTTCCTGCCTATGATAAGCGGCAGCAAAGTACTCCACCAGATACCCAGCGAGCGCGCACGGATGGGGCCGCAACAGGCAGTAAAGAAAGAAAATGTCACCCATGTTGACCTTGTCCCGACTGTGATACCGGGGCATGATCGATGACCTAATGATGCGGTGAAGGTATCTGTACAGGGGGTCTCTGATGGCGGTGGCCTTTTGCGAGGATTTCCCAAAGGGAACCGTCGCAATAGTCGTCCAGAAACTAATAAGGGTATGCATGTCTAAGGCTCTAGCCCCTGCATATAAACATCTGTATCAAGCTACCACCTGCGACCACCGTCACCGCCGCTACCACCGCCGACCACCGCTGCCACCCACCACCGTGGTCACCCACCACCACCACCACCACCGCTGTCACCACCTGCCGCCGTATCCACCCACCATCGCCGCCGCGCTACAACTGCCACCTATCACCACCGTCCATCGTTGACCACCGCCATCCGATTTTATTCCTTCGTCTTTTCTCGCATACCAAACAACAAAAAGTAATGCTTCATTCCATTCTCACATGGCAACTAAACAATACATGGAATTGTAGTGATCCATTCCATTACCTCATCCATTCCATTACCTCGTCCATTCCATTCCCCCATCCATTCCATTACCCCATACCAAACAGATCCTGGATATGTCTAGATTAATGTGAAGTATCTAATAAAGTATTACAATATCTTTAAAATAAACGAGAGGCTATAATTTAAAGAAGAAGTGAGAACTCAAACTGGTTGATTACCTTTGTAATATTCAAAGATGACAAAATGTAAGTATATCCTTATGTCAGCAGACAAAACCTATCTCATGGAGGAGTCATAATAAACTGATAACAACAATCTAAGTTATAACAACATAATATGTTGTTGATCACAAAGCAATAGTCACTAAATATTGTTGAAAATTTATCAGTTGACTCATAAGTTTCTTTGTAACGCTTCGCACTTTTGTACTTTCCAATTTTAGCAAGTCCGGTTGTACTTTTTATTTTTGACACTTGTACTCTTGTTGTATTCTATTTCATTTCAATTTGTAATCCGAGACTACTGATCATAATGAAAAAAAAGTTACTTTAATCATATTCGTGTTATCCATGTTAGACTTATGTGCAAACTTTTACTCAAAATTCACATGTTGGACACTATATTATGCTTGAATCTTGATTCTTTATTACACATTGATGCTTGATACTCGTTAAACTGATTAAAACACATAAAATAATCAAGTTGGAAAATAAAATATTAAAAACCTAGACCCTTCGTCCGAAGGGAGTGGCTTCGTACGAAGGGGTGGCTTCGTACGAAGGGGGAATGGGCCAAAATCTTGGAAACCCTAATGTACCCCCTAATCTATAAATAGAGGCCTTAGGTCTTCACTCCAATTCGCCATTTTCTCTTGCAAACACTCTCGAATTGCCGTTACGATCAGAAGCTTTGTAAGATTTTCTCCTTCTTCATTTCAATTCTATTTATTTCATTTCTTGTATTTCTAATCACAAACTCTTAATTTTTTCTCAAAAACCTTTGATCCTAATTATCTCAAAGATGGTTTCCACTCATTTTGCCTAGGCAAACTATGGTGGAGCATCACTTGTACGAGATTGGATCAAAGTTCATAAAATTTTACAACTTAATCATAGTTTTCATTTTGATTATTACACGATCTTGATGGAATTGGGAACCCATCAGACCCTAACTCAATTCATAGTTAAGGGCCTGCATTAGGGTTAATTTTCATCAAGAAATGATCTGTTTTGATGGATCAAACATGAATTTCATCTAGAATAGTGCCTTCGTACGTAGGGACTATGCCCGTTCGTATGAAGGGACTTCAGTTCATACTTTCTGTTTTAATTTCGATTCTATTCACACACTCATCTGTGATCATTTAAACGTTTATCTGTAAATTAAACAGATACTTCAACGTTTTCAAACTAAATCAGATAAAAACCAATACTTTTCACAAACAACACAGTGCCTTCATACGAATTGAATGCCTTCGTACAAACCCACACTGTTTATCAAACCAAGCTGTTTTATCTTCTGATTTAACCCCAAGTTATACATCAGATCATTTTATTTACCATTTTAAATCATTTACCTCACTGTTTAATATAACAAATCAATTCGAATCACACATTTAACAGCCGACTCATAATAAACAGAAACGCCCGTTCGTACGAAGGGACTCGTCTTCATTTTGACTTGTTTGTTTCACATATTTCAATAATCTGATCCACCACTCTTTCACATCAGTAATCTTATACTCCCGTTTTATTATTTCAGTGTAATCTCGAGACTTCATCAACTCCGCTCTCTGTTTTCGTGGAACTCTACTCAAAACTGTGAGTATACTCGATCCCTTTTTCGTTTTAAACACTTTTGGGTGCAACATGTACATTATACAAAAACACGCAACACTTGAAACATATTTTAATCACACTCTATCCACATTTAAACATGAAAACATGTGATACTTGTTAGTTTTATATGCTATGTGTACACTTGTATCTATATGCTCATTAACTTTGCTAGCCTACCATGACAATTATAACGCTATAGGATTAACGCACCGCCCTTGAGTCTTGGGGTATTTTTAAGTAAAACATGTTAACCCCCTCTTCGTTGCGACGATGTAGGGAAGGCAAGATTGCGTTGGAAACTTGGGTTTGACGTGTAGTTTACACTAGTCCAACATATTAGTAACTTGTATACATTATTCATCTTGGATATGAGCACGTTAAACATTTTATTCTTACTATGCTATGTATCAAACTTGTATACTCACCAATATTTTTGTTGATCTTTATTTTAATACATGTTGCAGGTTGATAGACAAGATGACGAAGAATCAAGCTAGGGTGAACGTAGAAACACACCTTAGAATCAATAATTGTTTGATTATGTTTGATACAATTGAAATCATGTTTTGAATTATTGTATGACATTTTTATCATATATGAAATTTGATTAAATTATATTGTCACAATTAGTGTTATGATGCTTTGAGCGATTTATTTTCGTCTCATCCCAATGTTTCCGCCATCGGTTGGGGTGTGACAGATAGGTATCAGATCCATAACTATAGGGAATTAGGAAAAGTAGGAATGCCTTTACCTAGTCTATAGTTTAGGAACTTTATCACTATGTGTTCTTTAAAACTACTGCCTTCTATCTTGTTTGCTTCTTATCTATTCTCTTTGGACTTTGAATATACATGCCTTTCCTAAGGCTAACACAATACACACTTGGAGGCTTGGTGAAGACACTCGTATCTCACAATCGAAATGACTCATCAAAATAGGGGTGATTCCCACATTTGGTGATGACTTTCATTCAGCTATACTTGATATTTTGCACGAAATTTACCCTCAAGATAGGAGTGATATCCAAATCTTGAAGGAAATTTCCATTTCATATTCTAGTGGACCCCTATCATTTGATAAGTACCAACCACACTAGGGTACGATGTTACCAAGTTAGAGGTGAAACTCACATCTTGATAACTGGTCCCACTCTTCGATTTTCAATCTCGCCAAAGTATCGATTCTCCCAATCGATTAAGGACGTGTAGTAACAGGAAGGACAAATATCGTTAGTGGAATCTCGATGAGAGTATTTGTCTATTAGGCCAAAACACGTATCCCTAACTCGAAAAGGAATTCGACTTACTTTGGAATAGTCTTATGTTATGTTCCGTGACAATCCAATTTTTACGTTAAGTCTCTTTTATGCTACCTCAATTTTAATGTGTTTTACCTTTGAACGTTATTTCATTTCAAGCTTCAAAGCGCGATACGCACTATCTTCGCAATCTATAAATATTTCATATAATATATAATTCATTTTTAAACGTCAATTTATATACACATCGATGAAACCACATTTAATTAGAGTTCAACCCTTCAAACGATATTTACAAAAGTTTGAAACATCCCAAAGATGGTTATACTAATTACACATAAGTTTAGTGACCAAAAGAAACTATTAAGGTAGCGGAAGCTTTGTTGGTTTTTGTGTTCGATTCTTGCGTATGCTTGATCATCATCCGAAGGTTGATATGAGTTACCTAAAACCAAAACACTCAAACTTGTTAGTTATGAGCATTAAAACATGTTTATATAAGTCCCCAAGCTTCAAACAACGAACAACAAAGAAATTTCAAATTCTAGGAGTCGTCGCGTGTCGCAACCCAGATTTTCTCCTTCGTCACGTGACGCGAAGAGTACTATTTTCCAGCGAGTTTTGTTTTGAAACCTGCATTTTCCAGCAATCTTAACTTTTACGAAACAGTCATAACTTGCTCGTTATTGATCCGATTTGAGTCATGTTTCTTCCTACGTGATCGTAATTAGATAATCTATAATATGGAATAAAAATCCAACTTATGAATGAACAAATTTCTTAAATTTAAGCATTCGGCTTAGAAGAGTTTCAAGTTATTTTGACCCGTTAATAATTATGATCAATCAACTTCGCGTATTACTATCAATCTTCTATAAGAATGATACATTTAAACATATCTATATTTACGGAGCATTATATGTAAAGTTTATGCGCCATTATCGAAGTGCATATCACTTATTTGACCCGTTTAACTATAGATAGTTAAACGAACATAACTAGAATTTTCATTATAAAGAATAGCCCATCTTTTAGTCATACTCATTCTTGAGTTTTGACTTGTATTCAATGTTTCCATTTCTCGGTCAACGCTTATGATGAATATTAATTCATTATCCGGGCATCATATCGAAATCTTTAATCCTGTAACCTTTCCGGTTTACATCTAGATATCGATTTTCCCCGTTAGCTTTCTTCGCGACATCCATCGCTTTATATCACCAAAGTTTTATTACTTTGGTTATTTTGACCCGTTTGGTTTGTTAGCGAAATCCTTCACTTTGTACACCCAAACATGTATAGTTCGAGTCATTCCCGTTTGAACATTATAGTGGAATCCACCACTTTTACCTTTGTACTTATCGATATTCTCTAGGTATTCCGTTCGGTTAATACATACGGAAATTCTCCGTTTTAGTAATAACCAAATTCCATAACGATTCAATTATCATTCAAGTAACCAAATATAAAATACTAGCGAAATTTTACGAAGCGTATAGCCGCGTACCTTTAAAGCTTTCCCTAACGATTATCCATTCCGCCTTGATTACTTGACGATCCACCCAAATTTCCTATAGAATTCGATTATAACATATCGCGTAGAACTCATATTTCAATATTCGACATCCAATGCTTGTAGTTAATCAATTAAGTGATTCTTTCATATTTCTCACTTATTTCTAATTCATTTAAGCTTTTTGTCGAACATCTTGTGGGCGAAATTAGTATACTAGTATTAACATGTTTATGAATAATATTTTTAACCAAGTTAATTCATCATACTTCAAATTAGTGGTTTCATATGCACAAAGAACATCTAGAATTGTGTCCTAACAATCAAATAGCATCAATTCATCACTTTCATCCAAGTGTTCATCCTTTTTCTCAAGAACCTATATACTAGATAAGTGATAACTCATCAATTCTCTAAATTATGATACAATTTTAATAATTTCTTATCTAAGGCTTGTCCCTAGACTTGTAGTCACATCAATTATGCCATAACATCAACTTTCATACAAGAATTTCAATTATGGGAGTTCATAAGAAATCATAACATCACCAAATAAAAAAATGAAACATACCTTGTGATCTATTAACTATGATGATCATAAATTTAGCCTTGAATCGAGTTCAATTCAGTTTTGTCCTTTGATTTTTCTGAGAATTGAGTGAGTTTTGGGTTTTGTGATAGACCTCTGTTCTTGCCCTGTGTTTTAATCGACCAGAGGTTTGCACACACAAGTGTATGTTTTGACTTATCATGTTATAAGAAAATAACTTCCAAGAATTGTCACTTTTTGTCCCTCAAGATTTTAGGATATGTAAAGTAATTAAAATCCCTTAATTCCCATCTTTTTATAAGTAAAACTATAACTAGAATTAATTATTCATAGTTTTAATTTTACTATTTTATTATCAATATTAGTAATTATGCATGTAGACAAGCATACATAATTTAATATTTTAGGGGTGTTACAAGTCTACTCCTCTTAAAGAGGATTTCGTCCTTGAAATGTAATACATACCAAATAAGGAAGGGTATAAGCGTCTCATCTCTTCTTCGGACTCCCAAGTTGTGTCCGATCCCTTCCGATGTTCCCATTTGACTTTTACTTGATTGATTTCTTTATTCCTTAATCCTTTAACCTTTCGATCAAGGATTGCAATAGGTTTTACGACATAGTTCAGTTTATCGTCAACTTCGATGTCGTCATAGCGTATATAAGCCGTTTTAATAGCTAAGCATTTTCGAAGATGTGAAACGTGAAAAGTGCTGTGTATACTGCTCAATTCATCTGGTAGTTGGAGTCTATAAGCTACTTTACCCACACGTTCAACGATTTTGAATGGCCCAATAAACCTTGGGCTCAATTTCTGCCTCTTTCGGAATCAGACGACCCCCTTCCACAGAGATACTTTGAGCATAACCAAAACCTGTCGCGTGTCGCGCCCCAGATTTTCTCCTCCGTCGCGTGGCGCGAGGAGTACTATTTTCCAGCGAGTTTTGTTTTGAAACCTGCATTTTCCAGCAATTTTAACTTTTACGAAAACAGTCATAACTTGCTCGTTATTGATCTGATTTGAGTCATGTTTCTTCCTACGTGATCGTAATTAGATCATCTATAATATGGAATCAAAATCCAACTTATGAATGAAAAATTTCTTAAATTTAAGCATTCTTATTAGAATAGTTTCAAGATATTTTGACCCGTTAATAATTATGATCAATCAACTTGGCGTATTACTGTCAATCTTCTATAAGAATGATACATATAAACATATCTATATTTACGGAGCATTTTATGTAAAGTTTATGCGCCATTGTCGAAGTGCATATCACTTATTTGACCAGTTTAACTAGAGATAGTTAAACGAACATAACTAGAATTTTCATTATAAAGAATTTCGCATCTTTTAGTCATACTCATTCTTGAGTTTTGACTTGTATTCAACGTTTCCATTTCTCAGTTAACGCTTATGATGAATATTAATTTATTATCCGGGCATCATATCGAAATCTTTAATCGTGTAACCTTTCCGGTTTACATCTAGATATCGATTTGACCCGTTAGCTTTCTTAGCGACATCCATCGCCTTATATCACCAAAGTTTTATTACTTTGGTTATTTTGACCCGTTTGGTTTGTTAGCGAAATCCTTCGCTTTGTACAACCAAACATGTATAGTTCGAGTCATTTTGACCCGTTTGAACATTATAGTGGAATCCACTACTTTTACCTTTGTACTTATCGCTATTCTCTAGTTATTCCGTTCGGTTAATACATACGGAAATCCTCCGTTTTAATAATAACCAAATTCCATAACGATTCAATTATCATTCAAGTAACCAAACATAAAATACTAGCGAAATTTTACGAAGCGTATAGCCGCGTACCTTTAAAGCTTTCGCTTTAAACGATTATCTGTTCCGCCTTGATTACTTGACGATCTACCCAAATTGCCTATAGAATTCGATTATAACATATCACTTAGAAATCATATTTCAATATTCGATATCCAATGCTTCTAGTTAATCAATTAAGTGATTCTTTCATATTTCTCACTTATTTCTAATTCATTTAAGCATTTTGTCGAACATCTTGTGGGCGAAATTAGTATACTAGTATTAACATGTTTATGAATAATATTTTTAACCATGTTAATTCATCATAGTTTAAATTAGATGTTTCATATGCACAAAGAATATCTAGAATTGTGTCCTAACAATCAAATAACATCAATTCATCATTTTCATCCAAGTGTTCATCCTTTTTCTCAAGAACCTATATACTAGATAAGTGATAACTCATCAATTCTCTAAATTATGATACAATTTTACTAATTTGTTATCTAAGGCTTGTCCCTAGACTTGTATTCACATCAATTATGCCATAACATCAACTTTCATACAAGAATTTCAATTATGGGAGTTCATAAGAAATCATAAATTCACCAAATAAAAAATTAAACATACCTTGTGATCTATTAACTATGGTGATCATGAATTTAGCCTTGAATCCAGTTCAATTCAGTTTCTTTCTTTGATTTTTGTGAGAATTGAGTGAGTTTAGGGTTTTGTGATAGAACTCTGTTCTTGCCCTGTGTTTTGATCGACCAGAGGTTTGCACACACAAGTGTGTGTTTTGACTTATCATGTTATAATAAAATAACTTCCAAGAATTGTCACTTTTAGTCCCTCAAGATTTTAGGATATGTAAAGTAATTAAAATCCCTTAACTCCTATCTTTTTATAAGTAAAACTTAAATTAGGTTAATTATTCCTAGTTTTAATTTTACTATTTTATTATCAATATTAGTAATTATGCATGTATACACGCATATATAATTTAATATTTTAGGGGTGTTACAAGTCTACCCCCTTAAAGAGCATTTCGTCCTTGAAATCGTAATACGTACCAAATAAGGAAGGGTATAAGCGTCTCATCTCTTCTTCGGACTCCCAAGTTGTGTCCGATCCCTTCCGATGTTCCCATTTGACTTTTACTTGATTAATTTCTTTATTCCTTAATCCTTTAACCTTCCGATCAAGGATTGCAATAGGTTTTACGGCATAGTTCAGTTTATCATCAACTTCGATGTCGTCATAGCTTATATAAGCCGTTTCATTAGCTAAGAATTTTCGAAGATGTGAAACGTGAAAAGTGCTGTGTATACTGCTCAATTCATCTGGCAGTTGGAGTCTATAAGCTACTTTACCCACACGTTCAACGATTTTGAATGGCCTAATAAACCTTGGGCTCAATTTCCCCCTCTTTCGGAATCAGATGACCCCCTTCCATAGAGATACTTTGAGCATAACCATATGACCAACCTGAAACTCGATTGGTCTTCGTCTCTTATCAGTGTAAGACTTTTGTCTATCTTGGGCAACTTTCAAATGAGCTCGAACCACATCAATTTTCTCATTAGTCGTCTGGACTATATCTTTGTGGGCAAGTTCTCATGGACTCACTTCACCCCAACACACCGGGGTTCGACATTTTCTGCCGTAAAGCATTTCATATGGAGCCATTCCGATACTGGAATGATAGCTGTTGTTATATGAAAATTCAACTAGTGATAGATAGACATCCCAGCTACCGCCAAAATCAATAATACTTGCTTGTAGCATGTCTTCGAGCGTTTGGATTGTTCTTTCACTTTTCCTGTCTGTCTGTGGATGATATGCAGTACTAATAAACAACTTAGTACCCATCTGTTCTTGGAAATCACGCCAAAAGTTTGAAGTAAATCGAGTATTCCCGTCAGACACGATGAATACTTGCACTCCATGGAGAGATATGATTTCATTCGTATATACTTCCGACATCTTCTCAGATGTGTATGTCTCGTGAATCGGAATAAAATGGGCACTCTTGGTCAATCTATTAACTACTACCCAAATGGCATCAAATCCACGTGTTGTTCTTGGTAGTTTAGTTAATAGATCCATAGTGATGTGCTCCCATTTCCACACCGGAATGTCTAACGGCTGAAGTTTACCGTAAGGCTTCTGGTGTTCTACTTTTACTTGTAAACAAGTTAAGCATTTTTCAACATACTTAATTATGTCTCCCTTCATTCCGGGCCACCAATAGTTTTGTTTCAAATCTTGGTACATTTTGGTAGCTCTCAGAATAATAGAATTGCGTGACTTGTGAGCTTCATCAAGAAGAAGCGTTTTAACACTACAAGTGTTTGGAACCCATATTCTACTGAAATGGGTTTTTAATCCATTACTATCTTCTACCAAGTTTTCGAGCTGGCCTACAATTCTTTCCTTTTTCAAATTTTCTTCTTTTGCAGCTTCAATTTGTGCCTCTCTGATTCGTTCGAGTAAACATGAGGTTACTACTAACTGCATCGACTGCACCCGAATGGGTGAATATTCTTCTTTTTGGCTTAATGCATCTGCAACTATGTTGGCTTTTCCGGGATGATAGTGAATCTCACAAAATACTTCACCGTCCCTAACCAACGTCTTTATCTCATATTCAGCTCCTTTTGATCCAAGAAGTACTTGAGACTTTTATGGTCAGTGAAAATAGTACATTTCACACCATATAAGTAATGCCTCCATATCTTTAAGGCAATAACCACTGCCGCCAATTCAAGGTCATGTGTCGGATACTTATTTTCATGGTTCTTTAATTGTCTTGAAGCATATGCGATCACTTTTCCCCTTTGCATAAGTACACACCCGAGACCAAGCTGGGATTCATCAGAATATATGACCATGCATCGGTTGCATCTGGTAACATTAATACCGGAGTACTGGATAACTTTTCCTTGAGTATACGAAAGGCATCTTCTTGTGCACTTCCCCAAACAAAATTTTCATCTTTACATGTTAACTTAGTTAATGGCGTTGCAGTTTTGGAGAAATCTTGTATAAATCTCCGGTAGTAACCCGCAAGACCTAGGAAACACCTAATCTCTGATGGATTCTTCGGAGGTTTCCATCGGTACTGATAACATGCCCTATAAACTGTACCTCACGCAGCCAAAAGGCACATTTCGAAAACTTCGCGTAAAGTATTTCACGCCGAAGCGTTTCTAGTACTTCACGCAAATGACACTCGTGATCCGTTTCACTCTTCAAATACACGAGAATATCGTCGATGAATACTATTACCGACTTGTCTAACATTGGTTTGCAGACGCGGTTCATGAGGTCCATGAAAGCCGCAGGTGCATTTGTTAATCCAAAAGACATCACTAAAAATTCGTAATGTCCATAACGCGTTCGGAACGCCGTTTTTGGTATATTTTCCTCTTTCACCTTTAACTGATGATAACCCGACCTTAAATCGATCTTTGAACCGAATAAATCCCTTGTCGAGAAGATCTTGCAATTGCGACAACAATTCTTGTAGTTCCAATGGCGCTATTCGATACGGAGCCTTGGCTACTGGCTTTGCACCCGGAACTAATTTGATGCCAAATTCCACCTCGCGCTCGGGTGGTATCCCTGGTAAACCTTCCAGGAAAACATTTTCAAACTCCCGTATGACTGGTACGTCTTTAATTTCTGGAGAATCTTTAGTCGAATCATGTATGTAAGCTAGATACGCCTTACATCCATGTTGAACAAGCTTATAAGCTTCGATAAACGAGTAGATTATGGGACTACAACTTTTTTACCCATAGATAGTAACAGGTTTCCAACTTGGAGATGCTAGTTGTATCTCCTTACGGTAGCATATTACCTTCGCTTGATATCGAGTTAGCCAATCCATCCCGATTATCACTTGAAATTCTCCCATTGACATGGGAATTAGATCGATGAAGTATTCTTCATCGTCAATGCTCAATTTGCAGTTCCAACACATATCACAAACAATAAAACTTTTATTATTACCTATTTCTACTTCTAGAGGCATAGGTAATTCGTTAATGTGAATGTAAGGTGTTGAATAAATCTACAAGATCTATTCGCACCCGTATCAAGTAAAATTCGTGCTGGAATTGAATTTACAAGAAATATACCTGAAACCACATCAGGTTCAACTTTAGCCTCTGCGGCTGTCATGTGGAACGACCTTGCCCTCGACTTCTGGGCATCAGACGTTGTGTCAGTTGTTTCTTTGGTTCCTACCAATTCCGGACATTCAAACTTCTTATGTCCCGGTTTATTACATTTATAACACACCGACACCTTTCCCGGGCAATTAGCAACCACGTGTCCCACTTTTCCGTAAGTAAGACATGGTTTGTTTTTTAAGTAACATTCGCCCTTATGAGTCTTTCCACACATTTTGCATTGTGGTAACCCCCCTTTTGCAACTCCTTTCTTAGGAGCTTCATTAGGCTTTGATTTCTTTGCAGGGCTTGGGTTCACATCCAACACCCTCTTTTCACCTCTTTCGATCTGTTTCTTCAGCTCGATATCTCTTTCGCGTGCGGCGTTTACTATCTCTGTAAGATGCCCGTATTTCGAAAGAGCCATAAACTACCGATACTCCATACTTAACATGTTGTAGTAATAATAAATCTTCTGTTCTTCAGTTTGAACTAGCTCATCACAAAACCTGAGCTTGTCAGGAAACACTCCCGTGATCTTGTCTATCGACTCACCCCTCTGCCTCAGCTGAATAAATTCTTCTTTGATCTTGTTGATCACAGCTTTTGGGCTATGGTGTCTAAGGAACAGTGTCTTGAATTCCTCCCACGACATAGTTCTCATGGCCTCAATTCCTTGATCCTTCTTCAGGTTATCCCACCAATCCTTAGCTTGGCCTCTTAATTGACCGGCCCCGTATGCCACGAAATTGGTCTCATCACAATGGGTTCTTTCGAATACCCCTTCTATGTCGCTAATCCATCGTTGACAAACGATTGGATCAACTTCGCCATTATAGATTGGGGGTTTGCATGCCATAAATTTGTTATATGGACATGCTTTTGATTTACCCTTTTCTCTTTCTTGCGTGAGACTTTCTTTCATTTCATTCATCTTATCATCCATTACCGATAAAAGTGTGGTTTGTAGTCTATCGATAAACTGTTGTAGACTAGTTTCTAAAGCCTTTCCGACCTCCTAGGAAATCTTAGCTTTCATTTCATCAGTTAAGTGAGACGTCGAATCACTTCCAGTTACTCCAGACATTTCTTTAACTTAAACGTCCATAATAGTTAATTAATAACTATTCAATTCATTTCCATTTCGTTACATGGAAATTTATATCACACATACTTAATTATAAATAATGTGTTATTCTTTTTCGGTTTGGTCAAGTATATAACTTGCCTTACCTTTCTTACTTAGTGTATTTCCCAGGTTCGAGCGTATGAATACACTCCTCCCATACACTTTTCACATCTTTTACTTCATTTAAAGCTTTAAATCAAGACTCATTTATAAGTAATTCTTATCGGATGTCTCGATCAAGCTTTAAACCGAACACACTTCATCTTAACCAGGCTCTGATTACCAACTTGTAAGACCCTTAACTTTCTATAAATATTTCATATAATATATAGTTCGTTTTTAAATGACAATTTACATAAACATCAATGAAACCACGTTTAATTAGAGTTCAACCTTTCAAACAATATTTACAAAAGTTTGAAACATCCCAAAGATGGTTATACTAATTATACCTAAGTTTAGTGAATAAAAAAAAACTATTAAGGTAGCAGAAGCTTTGTTGGTTTGTGTGTTCGATTCTTTTTGTATGCTTGATCGTCATCAGAAGGTTGATATGAGTTACCTAATACCAATACACTGAAACTTGTTAGTTATGAGCATTAAAACATGTTTATATAAGTCCCAAAGTTTCAAACAACAAAAAAAAAACAAAGAAATTTCAAATTCTAGGAGTCGCGTGTCACGACAAGGTTCCCAAAACCTGTCGCGTGTCGCGCCCCAAATTTTCTCCTCCGTCGCGTGGCGCGAGGAGTACTATTTTCCAGCGAGTTTTGTTTTGAAACTTGCATTTTCCAGCAATCTTAACTTTTACGAAAACAGTCATAACTTGCTCGTTATTGATCCGATTTGAGTCACGTTTCTTCCTACGTGATCGTAATTAGATCATCTATAATATGGAATCAAAATCCAACTTATGAATGAATAAATTTCTTAAATTTAAGCATTCGGCTTAGAATAGTTTCAAGTTATTTTGACCCGTTAATAATTATGATCAATCAACTTGGCGTATTACTATCAATCTTCTATAAGAATGATACATATAAAGATATCAACTTGGCATCTTTTAGTCATACTCATTCTTGAGTTTTGACTTGTATTCAGCGTTTCCATTTCTTGGTCAATGCTTATAATGAATATTAATTCATTATCCGGGCATGATATCGAAATCTTTAATCGTGTAACCTTTCCGGTTTACATCTAGATATCGATTTGACCCGTTAGATTTCTTAGCGACATCCATCGCTTTATATCATCAAAGTCTTATTACTTTGGTTATTTTGACCCGTTTGGTTTGTTAGCGAAATCCTTCGCTTTGTACAACCAAACATGTATAGTTTGAGTCATTTTTGACCCGTTTGAACATTATAGTGGAATCCACCACTTTTACCTTTGTACTTATCCCTATTCTCTATTTATTCCGTCCGGTTAATACATATGGAAATCCTCCATTTTAGTAATAACCAAATTTCATAACGATTCAATTATCATTCAAGTAACTAAACATAAAATACTAGCGAAATTTTACGAAGCGTATAGCCACAACCTTTAAAGCTTTCCCTTTAAACAATTATCCACTTCGCCTTGATTACTTGACGATCCACCCAAATTGCCTATAGAATTCAATTATAACATATCGCTTAGAACTCATATTTCAATATTCGACATCCAATGCTTCTAGTTAATCAATTAAGTGATTCTTTCATATTTCTCACTTATTTCTAATTCATTTAAGCATTTTGTCGAACATCTTGTGGACGAAATTAGTATACTAGTATTAACATGTTTATGATGAATATTTTTAACCATGTTAATTCATCATAGTTTAAATTAGATGTTTCATATGCACAAAGAAGATCTTTAATTGTGTCCTAACAATCAAATAACATCAATTCATCATTTTCATCCAAGTGTTCATCCTTTTTTCTCAAGAACCCATATACTAGATAAGTGATAACTCATCAATTCTCTAAATTATGATCCAATTTTACTTATTTCTTATCTAGGGCTTGTCCCTAGACTTGTATTCACATCAATTATGCCATAACATCAACTTTCATACAAGAATTTCAATTATGGGAGTTCATAAGAAATCATAACATCACCAAATAACAAAATCAAACATACATTGTGATCTATTAACATGATGATCACGAATTTTTCCTTGAATCGAGTTTAGTTCTTTGATTTTTGTGAGAATTGAGTGAGTTTAGGGTTTTGTGATAGAACTCTGTTCTTGCCCTGTGTTTTGAACGACCAGAGGTTTGCACACACAAGGTGTGTGTTTTGACTTATCATGTTATAATAAAATAACTTCCAAGAATTGTCACTTTTAGTCCCTCAAGATTTTAGGATATGTAAAGTAATTAAAATCCCTTAATTCCCATCTTTTTATAAGTAAAATTTTAACTTGGTTAATTATTCCTAGTTTTAATATTAGTATACACGCATATATAATTTAATATTTTAGGGGTGTTACACTAAAACAATAGATAATCTCTCGTGAACAAACTAAATTTATGATGCTTTCGTTATTTATGTGACACTATGTGAAATTCATGTTATACTATGTGAAACATTATATGCTATGTGATGCATTCATGAAAACAATTTCCTTAACCAAAACATTATGATCAAGTCTCATCCATTACTTGTTTTGAATCTTTAGATGTCTTCAAGCCGACTCTCCAACTCCACCAAGAAGTCTAAGACCAGCTCTCAAAAGAAGATGATGGCATTCATGGCTAACCAGATAGCTCGCGTTGTTCCTAAGATCGTCAGTGAGATCCAAAACTCCTCTACCCCAAACTCCTCTATTGACTTAAAGGTTGAAAAACCCAAGCCGATGTCTTTTAACTACAAGCACTTTGCTGCTTGCAACCCTAAGCTTTCACTGGCAATTATGGGGTGACTGCTATGCTTGAATGGTTCGATAGCATCGAGGTTAACAGCGAGTGTCCTGAGAACCTCAAAACTCGCAGCGCTACTGGGGTCTTCCAAGCCAGAGCCTTGGAATGGTGGACCAATGAGAGAAACATCTGCTCCAATGACGAAGCTTATGCGTTACCATGGGCTGAAGTTAAGGAATTAATGATGCTTGGGTTCTGTCTTGCTCAACAGCAGCAAAATCTCGAGGATGAGTTTTGACATCTTAAACAAGTTGGTGATGACAATCTGGCCAACACTACCCGTTTCAAGCAACTCAGCTTTATCGTACCATTGGTGTCCACTCCTGACCGCATGATCAGGAAGTATATTCATGGATTACCCTCTGGCATGCGTGACACCATCGAAGCAGCATAGCTTGACACCATCGAAGAAGTCTTACGATTGGCAGCTAGCCTGAACAACAACCGCATTCGTGATAAACAAGTTGCCACACCTACCTTCACCAAACCAGCCAACCAAATCACCGCTCAATCAAGTGGTAGCAAGGGTAAGAAACGAAAGTTTCAAAACCCAAGCTGCAATGCGATTGTTCCTGCTGCAACGCCAAACCCTGCCACACCAGAAAACACCAAGAAACCATACATTGGGGTTCATCCCAAGTGTAACACTTGCCATTATCTTCACCCTACCAACTCAACATGTCGCCATTGCACTGCGTGCAACCGTTTTGGTCACGCAGCTCCTTATTGTCGCCATACCAACCAAGTTCAGCAAGCTCCCCAAAACCCTAAACCAGCTAACAATGCTTGAGCCTGCTATAAATGTGGTGATACTACGCATCTTCGTCCTCAATGTCCTCAACTGAATCAAGAGCAACAACAGCAGCAAGCTCCACGAGGACGAACATTCAACATCAACGCTAAACAGGCTCAAAACGACAATGAAGTCGTTAATGGTACGTTCCTTGTTAACAACCTTATTACTTCTATACTATTTGATACTGGTGCGGACAAAAGCTTTGTGTCCGTTGAATTTGAATCATTGTTAAATTATAATGCTCTAAACTACCTAAGTCTTTCTCAGTTGAAGTTACCAATGGCAAGTCTATCTCAGTCGATTCCATTCTTCACGATTGTTTTCTTACTCTTAATGATCACATTCTCTCTATCGATCTTATACCCATGCAATTGGGTAGTTTCAACATCATAGTAGGCTTGGATTGGCTTCGTAAGGACCATGCTTAAATCGCGTGTCACGAAAAATACGTTCATTTACCTTTACCTTCTGGGTGATACTTTGCACATCTACGGATACCGACCTTCAAGAGGACTAAAGCTTATGTCATGCACACAAGTGAACAAGTACTTACAAAAACAGTACTTTGCCTTTTTAGCCCACGTTGTGGAAGAAAAGGGCAAGGGAAAGAGCGTAAGTGATGTTCCAGTTGTGTGTGATTTCCCTGACGTGTTTCCTGAAGATCTACCTGGTCCTCCTCCATCTCGATCTGTTGATTTTCGTATTAATCGCATCCCTGGTTCTACTCCTGTTGCTAAAGCTCCTTATCGTCTTGCACCCTCTGAGATGCAAGAATTGTCAAGTCAACTCCAAGAGCTCCTCGATAAAGGCTTCATACGCCCAAGTACTTCACCTTGGGGTGCTCCTGTGCTTTACGTCAAGAAGAAGGATGGTTCGTTTCGCATGTGCATCGATTATCATGAGCTCAACAAACTCACTGTCAAAAATCGTTATCCTCTTCCTCGCATCGACGATCTCTTTGATTAACTTCAAGGCGCAACTTGCTTCTCTAAGATCGATCTTCGATCTGGTTATCATTAACTTCGTGTTCTCGAAGAGGACATTCCTAGAACCGCATTTCGCACTCGCTATGGACACTACGAGTTCATGGTTATGCCTTTTGGCTTGACCAACGCACCTGCTGTGTTCATGGATCTAATGAATCTTGTTTGTAAACCATACTTGGATCGTTTTGTAATCGTTTTTATTGATGATATCCTCATTTATTCGAAAACTCAAGCTGATCATGAACGTCATTTACGTCTCATTCTCGAACTCTTGCGTGGTGAACACTTATACACAAAGTTTTCCAAGTGCGAATTTTGGATCAAAGAAGTTCAATTCCTTGGACACGTTGTGAGTGATAAAGGAATTCATGTTGACCCTTCCAAGATCAAAGCAGTGAAGAATTGGATCGCGCCTAAATCCCCATCTGAGATTCATTCTTTCCTAGGAATGGCGGGTTACTACCGTCGATTCATCTCCAATTTCTCGAAAATCACCGTTCCTCTCACTTTGCTTACTCAGAGAGAGAAACCTTTTGTTTGGGGTCCTAAACAAGAGGAATCCATTCAAACTCTTAAGGACTTGCTTTGCAATGCTCCCGTACTTGCTCTCCCTGATGGGAATGATGATTTCGTGGTATATTACGATGCCTCGAACCGTGGTCTTGGTTGTGTCCTCATGCAACGAGACAAGGTCGTTGCTTATGCCTCTCGATAATTTAAAATACATGAGAAAAACTTGTGAACGCATTTTAGGATTGAATTTGGCTCCCGAACAATTGCGAATGACACGTACGACATGCAGAATCCATGCACGTGTGTGGACCGAACACAAGAACTAATTCTAATAATGATTAGATTAATCCTATGACAATGTTTACACCTTGAATCACCTTCCTTACAACTTTTTTTCTCTAGGCTCTAAAGCCCCTAAAGATGAACAAGTTGCAAAAGTTCTAAAATGAAACATGACATTCCTATTTATAGGCATGACTTAAAGGAAGCACTCCTCATCCATCTGGATGGGGTTTTCTCCATTTGTCCAGATGAGCATTCTTCCATCCGTCCAGATGGACTTCTGTTTTATATTCTTCATTCTAAATCTTATCTTGTTCCATTTCCGCTACGATGCATGATTGACGAAGGTGATAGACATAATGCACTCACAGACTCCCCATTGGATATTACCAAAGTCAATCTCGTAGCATCTTGACTTCTCTCTCTCTCTCTCTCTGAGTCTTCACGAAGCTTTGACATCTTCAGCACCATAGACTCCCTCATCAAGCTTCTCTTGATTCTGCGTTCTGAATCAGCTCCCCCTTTCGGTTGACTCTTTCTCCAGGCTCCCCTTCCGTGCTTTTAGGATCGACACCTGGTTCTACTAGCTCCCCCTTGCGTCAAGCTTGTCTTCAGACTCCCCCTTAGTTTCAGCTATCAGGATCATTGTCTGACTCTTTCATCTGCAAATCTCAAACCATTTATAAGATATTTGACAATTTAAGATTAAAAACCTAGCTTTAAACATAAGCTGGAGCATTTCAAATATGTAACAGTGAAATCTTTTTGAATAATCCAGAATCAGAAATCTGTCTCTAAGCATCAAAATATAACTTTTAAAGCTCAATATATTCCAGGATCGAGAACCTGGCTCTATTGTACAAATGTAACAATATGTAATCATCCAGGATTACCCGACTCTACTCCCCTTATCAGACTTTATAAATTTGACAGTTTAAGTATCTAAAACTTCACGGATAATCTTCCAAGTCCAAATTAATGACCTTGGAGATTTAACAAACTGTTTTTGATTTTTATGTAAAACTTCAAGTTTCAAATTAATGAACTTGTTCATTTTCAGAAGCATGTTCAACATATTCAAATTTTGAAACTCATCTTTCAAACATCGGTTGTCTAAAATAAAGTAGAAACAAAATCTTTTTGTATTTCTCTGAAACTTAAAGCAGTAAAGAAATATTTACAGATAATATTTTTGTTTGAGTTTGTGTCAAAGGATCATATCAGTTTATGACAAATCACTAGCACCGTTGAGCTATAAACACTTTAAGTTCTAAACGATTCACTTAGATTGTCAGTATACTGATCCACTTAAATTTTCACACAAAGTTTAACTGGTTCGAGATATGAGATTTAGTGTTTTAAGAACTTAACTTATTCGCGTGTCCCACCTCAGAATATATTCCTGTATCAAGATTCCCTATATTCAGTCTTACAGGTGAATATACTATATTGATATCTGTACTCTGGGTTAGTGCGAGACCTTGAGAGCTCAGGTATGAACTACCGTTCAGTCAAAGAGATGAAGGCTCGACTTTAAGGTGTGTCCCACTTAGGGATCTTCTTTAGAACTGTATTTGATATATATCTTTCGATATTTTCTCAATTTTTATCCAGAGGGTAAGCTTTAAGTGCATAAAGTATTATACGAGATCTAGGCCATTGCTGATGCAAAATCAGAAGACCAGGTATAATACCCCAGATATCAAACAGTATAAAGACCTAGTATCTCAGAATCTGGCAATATCTCAAGCAAGATTTCGGGGGGTTACACATATATCCGAGAGATGTTCCCCACGAGATAAGTAAGTTATTGATATTTAGGTTTATATCTCGAAATCAATCTACTAAATATGTAACAACCTACTGGCATATCATCAGTGAGACCGTTTATCACATTTTAGTTGCCATTTCTTTAGCATACTGTGATTGTCTACTGATGTACTATCATTTCCTCTTTTTACACAAAACTCTTTTTCATTTTCTGATGTTTTTGGCATTTTCAAAATTTCAAATGTTTTTGTATTTTCAAAATTCTTACTCCCCATAAATTCAAAACATTTAAGAAAATTTGATAACCGATGTAGATAGCTTTGTCTCGCCATCCATTTTCTACATAAACATGCTCTGTTTTGCATAAAGTACCCCCAGGATTTATAATAAATTGATTTTTAACAGTGTTAAAACCATTTTCAATTGTGAAATAATCATGTTTGTTCAGCTGTGAGGGTTTCGACATATTCAATTAACCTATTTTTGAAATTTTTGATTTTTAACAAATCTAAAAACAAACATATTTTTTCATTTTTCAAATTTTGACAGAATATAAGCATAATTTTGGTTTTTAAATTTTTCAATTTTTAGGATTTTTGAAATATGGTTTATTTATATACAAGAACGAACAAACTCCCTATTTTCACTTGCAGGGATCCGCAGCCTCCTCCTGTGTTAGGCTGCTCCTCTGTCCATTTTGACAATCAACCATCTGCTGGAGCACCTGTACATTCAAATAATTTGATCATTTGAACAATGCAACCCAAGCCTGTTTAGACTCAGGTAGCTGAACATAAATTATTTCAGGTAAAACTGGATAATTTCTTTCGTTTTTCTCAAAAACATCCTCATTTTGATTATCACTCACAAAAGTTTGTTTCTTGACCACCCAAGTTTGTCCTTTTAAAACATTCCTTCGATAAAATCTTGAATCACTTTGAATGTTTTGTTTTGACAAATCGTTTTTAGGTTTCCAGATTTGTTTTGGTTCTGAAACATTTTCTTTCTGTTTCCAAATCTATTGTGGCACAACTTTGGGTGTCGTTGGTTTCGGTTTCCAAGTTTGTTTTAATCCAAACTTATTTGACTTCTATGTCTTATCCTCAACTTTCCTTTTCTTGTCAACATCAGCAGGTTTCGGATTTGGACATTTGCGACCAAGATGTCCAATTTGATCACATTTAAAGCATGTTCTCTTGGACACATCTTTAACCTGTTGTTGTTGCTTTTTCTAAGCATAGAACTCTTCATTTGACTGTCTCCTAAATTAGAGTTCCTTCTCTTCCTCAGACATTGTTCCGTGAACAAAGTTCGTCTTTTTATGATAATTTGGCTTTTCAAATCGTTTCTGATTTTGTTTCTTCTTATAACCCAACCCAGCCTTCATATTTTTCTTTTTGTAACTAGGTTTGTTATAAAAAAAGACTTCTTGCTTTTTCCAGCAAATTTTGAAATTTCAGATTTTTCAATTTCAACCAATTTGAAAACTTTGTCAATCTTGTCTGAAATCACATTCTGAATTGGGACTTCAATATCTGAGAATAATTTGTCCGATCCAATCATGGTGTATACCAATCCTATCGGATCATCATTCACATTTTACTCAGATTTTGAATTTTTAAGATAACTCTCATGGAAACTTCCCTCATTTTCATCATTTGACTCAGACTTATCTGTTTGGTAGACTCCTCTGTTAGCACGCTTTCAACAACCTTACCTACCACCTCTAAATCATCAAGATCATCAGATTTGGTGTAAGTCACATCGATGTTGTCAGGTAATTGGTCAACCATATTAATTGCTTTTTCCACCTTTTCGCCATCATAGAATGTATAATTATCCTCCAACGGTGTTGGAACCTGATGGTATTCTGACCCAATTCCCTTTTTGTTCTTTGCAGACTCTTTACCATCCGATGTGATGTTGAAAATACGCTAAAAAATGTAGGAAGAAGCATGATAACTTTGAAGTTTGTTAAGCAATTTTTCTTTTTCAGCCAGTTCTTGTTTAAGTTTAGCAACTTCATCAATATAGTTATTTAGAACGTTTTGTTTTCCTTCATATCTGGCTTTAAGAAATTTAGTTGTTTCTTGACAGCTGACAATCTATTATCCAGACTTGTGACTTTACTTTTCAAAATTTCATAAGCTTCTTTTACCATGTGATATGACAATTTCATTCCATCATATTCTTTTTGCAACTCTTGAATTGTCACAACTGGCACAAAACCGGTAATTTCCGTACCATTTTAATAATTATTCGTTTTCTGCAATTATGTGCTTAACCGTCAACATTATCTGCTTACTTGCTTTACATATGAATTCGTGCATGTTTTATACTTCAACTATTGCATTGTGCAATACATTAAGCGTTGCGTCGGAACGACTAGTAAACTCACCGGTAAGACAAGCTGTGTCAGCATGACTGCAGAATACAATCAGACAATAAATTTAGGGGCTAGGATTAGGTCCAACATCAAAAATACTTTAAAACCCAAGTGTAGGAACAAGGGTTAACATAAACATTTTCTGGAAACTAAAACAGACACTAAAAAGTACCCGTAACGCACTATAAATGCAGATTTCTGCAGAAAAACAACAAAAACAGTATTTAAATCATGAAATAACATGCAAAATTTATGTTTTAGTGTCCAGAATAACTTGTAAAGTGTTAGGAATGAAAACTGTCACAAAAGGTGCTTCATACCTAGTCAAACTGCGCGATATAGCACTTTAACGAACCGATAACCGAAAGAATAACCGGACACTACCCAAAACATCAAAACTAGACTAGAAGCATTGTTTTTATGATATAAAGCTAGTTATGGTGATAAAACACCTTAAAAATCATAAAAACGCATAAACACACTTATTTTAAACATAAACCCCTAACTTGCTTTCTAGTCCTTTAACTTCCAAAGTTTACACTTTACCCCCCTTCCATGTATAACCGGCCCCAAGGGCCCTACAACCTTTTGAATATAATATTTCTAATGTTGGGGAGATATTAAACATTAGAACCTATCGGTAACCAAGTGTTGTGGATGTAAGAACATGACTAAGGTGTTAAGAAACATTATCATCTTCTCAACTTTCAAACTCCATCTTTTCCTCCTCTCTTCTTCTTCCTCTCGGCCATACATAGGCACCCACACATCCACCATTTTCAATCAACTTACAATCAATCCAAGGTTATATCAAGGTGTAAGAAGGCTTGAAGCAAAGGAAGCTCAAGGACCACTTGGAGAAGCTTTTAACCTCTCATTTTCTTCTATCTTCATCTTCGTCTTGTTTATGCCACTTCCCTAGCCACTAGAAGCATGCTAAACTCTATTTTACTTCATGTTAGTGTTATGTAGAAGTTACACCATCTAAGAAACTAAACTCTAAAGGATGAAGACATGAAGATCTAACATAATCTAAAGAAAAACAACTGATTTTAGTGATGTTTGATGCATGTTATAAGTTATGAATGCTGAATCTTACGTTTATGTTTAGATCCATCATGTTAAAGCTTGTTAGAAGCTTAGATCTAACAAGTTTAAGCATGGATCTTGAAAGATCCATGGTTAAACTTGAAGATGAACATGAAATGCCTTTATGTAAACTTGAAAAATGATTTTAAAGTATGTTCTTGTGTTCTTGAAGTGACTAAGTTTATGTAAGTTTAACTTATGAAACTAAACTTCATAAAAAGTTTGTAAAAAGTTCATCAAGAAGCTTACTTTTGAAAGATTCGAGTATGTTAGAAATGGATCTTGAAAGATCCATGATGAAACTTGATGATGAACATAAAGATCTTTAAAATAAACTTAAAAATGGTTTTAGAATATGTTCTTCATAGTTTTGAAACCCTAAAACTCATGGATGGTTTATTTTGTAAGTTAAAGTTTCATATAAAGATTGTTAAAACCTAACAAGAACACTTGTTTTTGGAAGAATGGTGTATGTAAAGTGTAGATCTAAAAGACTACACATTTTTAACAAAAATCAAGTTCATCATAAGGTTTTACATGATGAAATTAGAGTACGTTATTTGTGAAAATTGTGTAAATTGATTTTTGATGATGAAAAGAAAATAAACACATGTTTTGAAAACATGGGAAACCTCTATTTTTAGGGTAAACTATGTCAAAATTTTATTTGACACTTAGAAAAATATAAGTTTTGGTGAAACTTATTCCCCAAAAATTAAAAATACTTAACAAGGTTTCCTAATTTTTGTACAAAATTACAAGCTAAGAAATAAGGATTTCTTCAAGTTAAAATCAATATTAAGTATGTATATTTTTAGGAAAATATATATATATTTAGTGATCACCAAATTTTGTGCTAAGTGTATATTATGTGTATTATATGTAGTAGTGTATTAGGAACATGAAAATGCACTAATACTCCCAAAGAGTATCACCATCAAAATACACATAAAAATACATAACAAATACCTAAGAATATTCATACAAAATAACCCATTAAAGGGTATATGGATAAATACAAGAAAATATATTTATATAAATATATTCCTTAACAAATTTTGGACTTGGACAAATAATGGACAATATTGGGCATAAATATATATTTTTGGACAAATATATATAACTATTACCAAGTAATCAGAATTATACAAAAATTGGAAAATGACAAAAATAAATATATATATTTTACAAGCATAACAAAATATATATATTTCACACAAGTCTTAAAAATATATTATTTTTAAGAAATATAATTCCAAAAAGTATTAAAAATCAAAGTATTGATTTTTGAAAATAATGTAAAATACACAAGTATTTACATAGAAATACAAGTATACTTCCCTAAGTATACTTACACAAAAATAATATTGAAAATATCATTTAACAAAATACTAATATTTATTTTTAGCAAATAATATAAGTAACGTATTTTGGACAAGTTAAAAATATAGATTATTTTTAACACTTATTGATCTTCACATATTACATATACAATTATATATTTTTTTGGAAGTAAAATATATATTTACAAGAGGACAATACAAATTCAAAATATAAGAACACGACGAATGGGCGAGACTCGACAAACAAGGGCACGACCCTCACACATGATGAACATACACAAAACAAATACTCAACCTAAGATGGTGACTTGTACTCCGTGTGTTACAAGTCTAGTGACTAACGTACATAGGACACATATAGGTTACGACACTCACAAGACAAACCCAGTGAAGTTTACGACTCAAGTTTAAACTTTTACTTGTTTTCTAAACTTGAGGAAAATACATGTACAATGGTATATAGAACACGAAACTAAGGAATGACACATAGATCATGTGACGAATAGGGTAACATAAGCACCATTAATCAACTATATACCTAGACCGCGGAACAAAAGGTTAGATCTAATGGGTTTCAGGCAGCCACACTCCGGGCCACGTTCTACCTAGAGTGCTTTTGTGTCTCGAGTCGTAAATCGACAGAAAAATGCCTATAGGTTGGATGCTTCCTATGTCGTGACATATGTTAATGTCCTCGCGAAACATTAGCGATCTCGTATGTTTACAGATACGTTTTACAAATTACATACCATGTTTTCATACAAGTATATACAAACTTTCTATACAAAAACTGCATGAATTCACACCAACTTATGTTGAGGATTTTCCAAAACTTACATGTATTTCAGGGAACTAAGTGGATGTAGGCGCGGTCTCCTTGCTCAAGATGTTCGTTTTGGTTTCAAGTATTTATGTGTCGATGCTCCGTTGCCACTTTTGTAGGATTTGCTTGTTATGTCTCGCCTTCTGCGGAGATATAATGAACAAAACCTTGATATTTGTTTTTGAAACGTTGTTGTAGACTTTCAAACAATTATCTTATGTCGAGTTGTGAACTTCAACTTAACTTTCGTTATTAATATTAAACTGTCAATGGCAATATGGAGTTATTTTACATTCATCTAGTATGTTTACTATTCGTATGCAATGAGAACCTTTCAGATCACACCTCGTGCTTTCGCCTTAGAAAGGGGTGTGACATGAGTAGTTTTGTCTTTTGGAATACATTCGTTGCACTTAGCTAAATACTTTTGTTTTAAATCTTTGTTTTCTTTTTCAAGATTTTCACATTTTTGTGTTAACTCTTTTTCTTTTTCTTTCAAAAATCTTTCATTTTCTAACATTTTTCTTTGAAAATATTTTCTATTTTAGTAAATTCAATGTCTCTGGATCTTAGATTTTCATCCTTTTCAGTACATGTAGGACCGGTTTAAACTTGTAGGATCGGTTTGCGACCCGAACGAGTCGTTCAGAAGAGATTTTATCAGTTTCAGAGGCGGAAACTAAGAAACCGATTGCGAAACAGCTTGCGTATCACTTTAACACTGATTATATTGATATACTATCGTTTACAATCAGTCCTCACACCGGCAGCACCTCGGTATGGAATTTCAGAAACGTTACAAATGATTTAGCTTGAAGGCTATTTATAGTGGTGAAGGTTTAGCTTGAAATTACATGCCACTTTCAAGGGAAACCTTGATTTAGCTTGAAATGACACTTGACACTTTCAAGGGAAATCAACATTGTTGATTTAGCTTGAAACTGTCATGTGACATTTTCAAGGTAAATCACCACTTTCAAGCTAAATTACATTAAACATACTCTAAAACCTTCTATACTCTCGTATAACAAGATCTAATCTAATAATTCTAATCCTAGACTCGATACAAGACGAAGTCGACAGACGCATGCACCAACAGACTCCCCCTCGAATGTTGATGAGTCTTAAGTGTCGAGTCTTCGCATCTTCAGTCTTCATCAGTCTTTTTTCTTTCTTAGCATATACCAGGATCTTCTCTTTGGCTCTAACCTCGTCAGACTCCCCCTCTCATCATGATGGGATCGCCGTCTGGAATTAGCTATCACCTAGAGATCAATCCCTGGCTTTATCTCTGATCAGCTCATCTCCTGCACAATCTTCTCACAAACTCATAAGTTTTTACTTAAATCAATAAGAAAAACTTTACTAGAAATAGTTACTCTAAGTTCAAATTAATGACCCTGATTAACTAATCAAATTTTTCTTTCTCAAAATCAGTTTCTTCTTTTAAACGCACACTCCCAAACCAGTTCATCTTGTTCAGCACTTGGAATTTTGAATATCAACTTTCCAGCATCAGTTGTCGAAAATCTTTTTGAATTTTTCAAAATAATGAAACATGAATGCAATAACAGAAATTAACTGCAGAAATAAAATATGTACAAACATATTTTTGTGAGTTTGCGAAAGAGGATCATATCAGTTTATGTGACCAATCACTAGCACCGTTAAGCTTGATTTCATTTTATGCTCTAAACGATTCACGTAGATTGACGATATATTTGTCCTCTTAAGCTCAATCTAAAAACTTTCAAAATGCTTACCGATACATTAAGGTATATTAATTTTGCACTAAATTCTTATGGACCCCACGATCTCAGCATATCCCCTCATCATGCAATACACTAACTCAAGTAATGCCTTTAAACTTTATCAACTGTGATTTGTGCGAAAACAAAACAGAATGTTTAAACATTAACAATCAGGTCGATACTTCCGTATACACAGAGAAAGTCCAATGTTTAAACAAAATAAGAAAAACAAAACAAGTTTAAGTTGTTTAGGCTTTAACCACCAGGTCGATACTCCCGTATACGCAGAGGTGATCCAAAGCTTAAACGAAACACCAAAGAAAATAAAGCAGAACGTTTAGGCAACAACATCCAGGTCGATACTCACGTATACGCAGAGGATGTCCGATGCTTAAACAAAATAAAGAAATAAAACAAGTTTAAATCTTTGCAAAATAAAATGCACAATCACAGCGACTTTTTAGCAAAGTTGTGAAAGTTCACAAACTTAACCAGTTTTATGTCTTTCGACAATCAGCGATTACTGAGTAGGCACACAATTAAGAAGGACAAAACTAAGTACTATGCTTTCGACCATGTTTCCCACTAGAACTAGGCTTTTTCATTTAAGTTTGTATCGTTATCGCAAATCTACTAGTCTAGCTGAGCCTATCGTCACATCTTTAGTGAGATCGTTTATCACATATTATCTCTCCATTTCTTTAGCATGCTGTGACAGTCCAACTGATCTACTATCATTTCTTCTTTTTCACAACAAAACTCATTTTTTAATTTTTATCATGTTTTTGGCTTTTTCAAATTTTCAAATGTTTTTGGATTTTCTAAAAATTTACTCCCCCTAAAATGCAAACACATTTTAGGAAATTTGAAAACAAACTGTACAAGTAACATGACAACTGATATCGAATCACTTCAATTCGCCATCCACTTGGCATAAACAATCAGAACTCCCCCTCACAACAAACTATTTTCCCATTGTGATCTCAAAACACTTAAGTTTGTTTTAATCAAAATGGTTTTTCCGGAAAATAAGTTTTGTTGATTTTACCACTTGTAAAATTGGGGATCAAATCATCACATTGTTTTTTCAACCATTTGTAGAAAATCAGATATAACTTAATGTCCCTGATTTACCACGTATAAGATCAATCTGATCCAAATTCTGAACCACTTGTAAAAATCACAAACATACAACTTAAACCTGCTTTTCAACCAATTTACCATCTTTTGGTTGAATTTTCAAGGTGCCGATTCCTACTCCTCGCTTACAAACCTGGGAGTTCCGGAAAATCCTGCAAAACTTCTCAAAAACACATTATACAAACATGATAAAGAATGATGCCGATTCATGATCCACGATTACCAACTTGGGATCTCCGGCAAGTCAGGTTTTTCTATTTAAAGAGTTTCACCCAAGCCTGACGATCCTTGGGAGCTTTTGAATTCTTGTTCAACAATGGTGGAAAATTTGCATCATCCATTGTTAAACCTGAATTCTCCATTTTTACCTCAACCAATGGCTCCTCTGGCTTTGACGAACCAGAATCATTGCCTGCACTTGGCTTGTCTGACTTTGACCTGTCAGATTCATCGCCTGAAGGTGGCTTGTCTTACTTCGACACGTCAGATTCATCGCCGACCATTTTCTTCTTCTTCTTTCCCTCTTTCATCCTCAGATTTGTATCCGATGAATTCATCTTGCTTGACTTTGCCATCAAGGAAGTCGATTCATCAGAACTCTTATTTTTAACAAATGAACCCGAGTACAATATCTTCTCTAGATACTCTCTAGCCTTCTTCCTCTTCTTCCTCAGTCTGTCTTTCTGCCCCTGTGAAAGCTTTACTTTCGGTTCTTGAACTTTCGGTTCTTTGGGCTTGACATTGACTGATTTCTTTGCCATCTTCTGAGAATTAACCCTCAATCTTTCATTTGATCTCCTTGAGCAATCTCTGGCAATGTGACCTCTGATGTTGCAATTAAAGCATCTCCTCGTCTCATAACTCCAACCTTGGTAGTTAACAGCAATGTGTCCTTGATAACCACATCGGTAACACACTCTGTTATCGTACCAATCACCATTTTCAGTCCAAATGCTCAAATCAAAGCACTGTTTGGCTTGGGGATATCCATCTCTCCTCTTGTAAGCTGGATTTGGCTTTGAAGCACTTTGGTCCGACCTGCACCACTTATTACCAACAGTTTTAGAGTTTTCATTTTTCAATTTTTGTAATTTTTCATTGCGATTGTATGATCGATCTGATGAGCTTTTATTATCTTTTTGAACATTTTTCAAAATTTTCTCTTTTTGTTTTTGTTCCACTTTCTTCTTCAAAGGTTTTTGCTTAGAGCATTCTCCCTTTTCAGTTGATTGTGGAACAGTTTCTTGAAACTTTTCTTTTAATTTCAAAAACAATTTTTGTTTTTCGAATTTTTTATTTTCATCATCAGATTTCTAATCACAATCTTCAACTTTGACTTTGTCAAAGTTTGTGACATTTTCACTTATTGGAATTGAATTAACAGGTTTTGGACAAGGAATAGTTGAAGTATTCACAAACACCTTCAACTTTTCTTCCCATTCATTGATTTTCTTTTGAGCACATTCTGCCTCTTTTTCAAGTCGAATAATCTTTTCAAGATGAGAATTGATTTCAATTTGTTTTTCAAGATTGTTTTTACCAAACATATCTCTCTCATCTTCTAAAATTTTTATTTGACTTTGAATAACTTTTTCAATCTTCGATTTTTCATTTTCAAAATCTTTTTCTTTTTCTTTCAAAATTTTGTTTTCTAATGTCAAACTGTCCAAACCACTCAACAGTTTGACATTTTCAGATTTCGACTTCTCAAAATTTTCCTGCAAAACAAGAATCTGTTTATCATCAAATTGCTTCTCATCTTTCAACTTCTTGATTTCCAATGTCAATCTTTCCACATCCTTTAATAGTTTGCCATTGTCAGTATTAAAGTTGTCACACTTGGAACATACTGATTCAACATTTTCACAGTTTAAGCATTTTCCAGGAATCTTTTCATCATCAGCTTTCTTCTCGACCTTCAAAGCTGGAATTTTTTCAACCTGTTTCTTCTCAACTTGAACATTTTTATCATCACTCTCTCCGTCTGATGACTGATCAAAGATAGTTGCATTTGTTTCAATCTTTTTCTTTGATACTGATTCAGAATTCGAAGTTCCAAGTTTCTTAGATTCTTCTTTAGCTTTCTCCTTTTTCTTGGCTTCTCTTTCCAAACACTTTCTTATTCTTTCACTCCAATAACCATCATCCATGTTTTGGTTTTCAAATTTTTTTTTTTAAAAATAGTCACTATCAAACAAAATGGAAACAAATCACTTCTGATTGGACCTTCAAAAGCAAAGTTACATGATCTGAGATAATCACATGAAAAAGGCTGACAACACTACTTTATTTCAAGTTATTGAAAGACAGTCGACAATTTTCAATGGACAAAAACGATTATGATTGGGCCTCAATTCTTTTAATCACGTGAAAAAAACTATGTATCACATCATATTATTATCTAATCGCAAAACCCAACAATTCCCTTAATATCTATTGGACCGTTCAACTTTGTTTATCACAAGCAGCCGACAAAATCAAGTATCCAAATAATATGATTTGACCGAACAATTATCACATGGGTCCTGACACACTTGATCAAATCAAACCAAGTATCACATGAACTATTGAGCCACTATTAAAGTCTGATCACATATAATGATTTAATCCGAGATATTCACATTCACCAACACATACAATCTGACTTCACATGCAACTTGTTATTGAACAACTGATTTAATCACGTGATAACAGTTCTGATGTAATCTGAAAACAATCACTTCAAGCGAGATCTACGTGAAATTCAAGCAAAAACAAGAACAATTTCACACTCAAGCGAAATTAACACATAATGATGAATTTTCAAGCGAAATTTATGTTTGTATATCAGATTCAAGCGAAATAGAATCAAAATGTCAATTCTCAAGCGAAATCATCTCATAAACTCAAGCGAAATCATGTGCAAATTGAATACTCAAGCGAAATCAACAAGATTTCTCAAGCGAAATCACGATGATGTCATCATTTCGATCCGTTTTTGGTCTGATTGAACGTGTAAATGATCAAATTAAGTTCCAAAACTTTCAAGGATTTGTTAAACCATGTTTTCGCACAACATGTGGAAATTTGAGCCGATTTTAACCATAAAAATTTGTTCGATTTTTGAAAGAAGATGTAGAAAATCAGAAAAAGTGACAAAAACGAGCTGTTTTGGTGAAATCTCTTCCTCCTGAGCTCTGATACCACTTGTAGGATCGGTTTGCGACCCGAACGAGTCGTTCAGAAGAGATTTTATCAGTTTCAGAGGCGGAAACTAAGAAACCGATTGCGAAACAGCTTGCGTATCACTTTAACACTGATTATATTGATATACTATCGTTTACAATCAGTCCTCACACCGGCAGCACCTCGGTATGGAATTTCAGAAACGTTACAAATGATTTAGCTTGAAGGCTATTTATAGTGGTGAAGGTTTAGCTTGAAATTACATGCCACTTTCAAGGGAAACCTTGATTTAGCTTGAAATGACACTTGACACTTTCAAGGGAAATCAACATTGTTGATTTAGCTTGAAACTGTCATGTGACATTTTCAAGGTAAATCACCACTTTCAAGCTAAATTACATTAAACATACTCTAAAACCTTCTATACTCTCGTATAACAAGATCTAATCTAATAATTCTAATCCTAGACTCGATACAAGACGAAGTCGACAGACGCATGCACCAACAGTACAAGCCTTGCACTTTTCCATGCATTTCTTGCACTGTTCAACAGTTTTATGATCAGATTTATTTAACATTTCAGAAGATTCAGTTTGATTAATTACCTCAGTGTTTGGCACCTCGGTTTCTTTTTCCTTCTTTTTCTGATCTTCTTCCTTCCCCTGCTGTTTCTCTGCCACAGCTTCCTCTGCTTTCTCCTCACCAGCTTTCTCTGCAGTTTTCTTCACTTCATTCACCATCTTCTTGCTTTCATCGACAATTTCCTCCACTGTCTTCTTTTTCTTCTCTAAGCTCGCATAGATCACCTTGTTAATTTCTTCTTCTACCTTTTCTCTGTATCTTGGGATATCTTTGAGCCCTCGACACCAAACTCCAATAGTTGGAATTGCAGCAACTAATACTTCAAAATCAACCACGTCAGGATCAACTGTCGGGTTCCCTTTCGGATCAACATGACAATCTTTCTCTTCACACCATCTATTTGCCCGCCTTGCTTCTTTGTAAGCATCGTATACATGACTCAAATAACCTCGTGCCACTTATTCCTCTCGGCTTCTCTTGATCTCAGCAACCAACGACCACTTTTCTTTTCTCCCATCTTTAATATAATTGTTCCAATTGAAACCTTCATCATCATGAATTGTAACATGAGCAGCATGTTTTATCTCTTTTGATGGTCCTTCTTCAATATGCTTTTGGTTTGTTCTAGAAGGTTACTCGTTGTTGCAATGATAGATGGCTTTCTTGTAATAGTCTTCATGAAAAGGATTCACACTATCACCGGCTTGGCGATTGATGCATTCTCTTTTGAAGTGCCCTTTTTGTTTGCACTTGAAACAAGTGACTTTTGCTTTGTTGAATCCTAGCTTCATATCTGGACATTCCAAACACTTTCTCCCCGTAATCTCCATGAACCGTTGAGCCCTCCTGATGACGCTTGCCATGCACCAGCGAATATCCATGAGCTCCATCTCCTCTGGGTCACGCTCCATCTCCTCTGGGTCTACTTGATCGTAATCTTCCTTTGTCATGTTTGGATTACCTATTTTCCCGAAGATCAGACCTTCATAAGACTCCAGAACAGAAGCAAAGAAACTCATGTGCTGTTTTGCGAAATCAGTGTTCAAATTTGGAGAATCTTTCCAGCTTTGATTCGGACTGGATTTTGACGATGCAGAAGATGGATGATATCCTGGATCATAGCTTGAAGACTTGTTTTTCGATGAATCACCAGAATTATCTACACTGAATGCTGTATTGATCTTTGGAGATTCGTTGTTTTGCAGCATACTTCTTCGGTAGTACAGATCAACATTCTGCTGATAACTAGAACTAGATATCTTGTTTTGTTTCTGTAACTGCAGATCATGTCCTTTAAGTTTTTCAATCAATCCATCCAACGTCATTTCATCAAACTTGGCATCATTTTTCAAAACAATCACAAACGTTTTCCAGTCATCAACTTGCGGTAATGCCTCGACAAGTTTGTTAACAATCTCTTCTCTGTCTTTGTAGATTCGAAACCTCTCTAACTCAATCTTGGGATGACAAAATCTTTCAATCATCTGTCGAACAGTTTCTCCTGTCATACATCCAAAGAGATCAAATTCCTTTTTCAGAAGAGAGATTTTGTTCTTTTTGATATCTTTACCTCCTTCAGCATTCAGCTTCAATGCTTCCCACATCGATTTGGAAGTTTCACCATGTTGGAGTAAAAACAAGATATCCTCTCTAACCGATTGTTGCAATAATGTTACCATTTTTAGTTCATCAGAATGTTTTTCTTTCTGGATTTTTGAAAATTCCAGAATTGAAAGTAATACATTTTGTTCGTTAACAGGTTTTTCATATCCGTAAGTCATCATAATTCAACTCTCATACGCATAAGCCTTCACCCAGTTCTCAAATCTCGAGCTCCACTAATGATAATCTTCGATATTCATTAGTTTAGGTGGCTTTTGGTGATTTCCGTAAACATTATCATGATTTATATTATCATTTATGGCTTTTGAAATGCTTTTCGGTGTAACAGTTGTTGTTTCTAATGACTCGGAAGTGAACGCGTTGTAAAACTCTTCGCCCATGCTTGACATTTTCGATTCACGCCTTGATTTATCGCACCTTGATTTTCACCTGCAAACAGACAAAGCAAATGTTTAAGCAAAGTTTTTAAGCCTAACAATTAAACCACTTGAAGCGTATGAATGATGATCAATGTGACTCTTTGAGAATATGTATGGACTTCACAAAATAACCCGGATGACCACTTGATAATTTCTCGAATGAACTTTGTTTCCGAATGACTTTCAAAGGGTGAACTTGAAAACAACTATCCAATGAACCTTTGATAACCAGAATTCACTAATTATTACAAAACGAATAAGTTTCTCAACAAATGGGCCTTTGTTTCGTTTTGGTTTGGATGGATGAATTTGATCCGAATGTGATTAAGAAACAGATGAACACTTATAACTTTCTCGGATGGACGCCCCATATCAACCAATGGTGCGGATGGACTTTTGTTAAATCTTCGGATGGACTTTTTAAGCTTGGGCTGAAAAGACTTGAATTCTTAGTGGGCCGGATGGGCTTTTAAGTCTTTATCCGGATGGAATTAAGTGTACACATCGGATGGACAAAATAAAATTTACTATTCGGATGGACTGTGATATGAATATATTTGTTCGGATGAACTCAGGACTTCAAATGGACTCAAAACATTCAATGGACTACTGATTGGACCAAACATGTTATCCAATAAGATTCTCAAATGCACATTAGTTGACATAATAAATCCTAACAACTTTTTCAAATCACCGAATGAAACTTAACTTCTATTGGACCACCACTATCAAATCTCGATGAATTATTAATAATGGGCCAAAAACTCTGAATTTTTTTATTGGACCACACTATCAAAAGTTATGATTGGACCATAAAATCCACTCAATGAATGATCTTTTATATGCTGCTTAGTGGATCTGGACGTATATGACTCCTATTGGACCAATATTACCACTTTTCATTATAAGCTTGAAGTTGATTGGACCAAACTCCCATAATAGATCTTTTAATTTGGCCGCAAATTATATGCCGTCCGGATGAGAGTTTAATGTGAACGGATGGACTTTTTTTTTAAAATGTTCAACCGAGCGAATGGAGATATTGTTGATCCGGATGAATAAAAACAATACAGTTTTGGATAAATAATATGTCCGCATGGCTTTTTTGTGTCTTCGAATGAACATTTAACTTCCCATCCGAATGGATGGATAATACTTTTGGTTCGGATGTACAAAAAACTCTTTCGGGTGGAATTTTAGGGGTCCGGATGAACTCAAATAACCCTCATCCGTCCAGATGGGGACCCGGATGAACAAGAACAGCAGCAAAACATCATATTTTCGGACCGAAATTCATCAATTTGAACCCTTGAAACTTTGAATTATTTTATGAAAATTTGTAGACTTGTAAACTTATGTATGGCGCATATTATATCAAAAATCTAGCAATTTTTATCTGTGAAATCTCTTTGAATTTGAGTTTTTAAACTCAAAAAGTTAAGAAAGTGTGTAGAAGAAAACTTTTGACAAATCTGATCTGAATTTAGCTCTGAAACTGATTAAATCAATTGAATTCTTGCATCTCTGATCCGTGCAATCGATCTCCTGCTCTGATACCACTTGTGAACACGTTTTAGGATCGACTTTGACTCGTGAACGATTGCGAATGACACGTAGGACGTGCGGAATCCGTGCACGTGTGTGGACCGAACACCAGAACTAATTATAATGATGATTCGATTAATCGTATGACAATGTTTACACATTGAATCACCTTCTTTACAACTTTCTCTCTCTAGACTCCAAAGCTCCTAAGGATGAATAAGTCGCAAAAGTTCTAAAATGAAACATGACATTTCTATTTATAGGCATGAGTTAAATGAAGCACTCCTCATCCATCCGGATGGGGTTTTATCCATCCGTCCGGATGAGCATTCTTCCATTCGTCCGGATGGACTTCTGTATTATATTCTTCATTCTAAATCTTGTCTTGTTCCATTTCCGCTACGATGCATGATTGACGGAGGTGATAGACATAATGCACTCACAAAACTACACTACCCACAATCTCGAGCTTGGCGTGGTTGTTTTTGCGTTAAATATTTGATGACACTACCTATATGGTACAAAATGTGTGGTTTTCACTGACCATAAGAGCCTACAACACATTTTTAACCAAATAGAACTAAACATGCGTCAACGTCTTTGGGTAGAATTGCTTAACGACTACGACTGCAAGATTCGCTACCATCCTGGAAAGGCGAATGTCGTGGCTGATGCGCTCAGTCGCAAATCTCATGTTAGTAGCATTCGTTGTTTTCAAGTCTCTAGTGATCTTCACAATTGCATTCGTGAGGCTCAGTACTCGTCAGCCAATGAAGGAAGTCTATTCATCGAAATACGAGGTGCTACTGAAGACCAATTTGTGACAAAGTTAGATGGACTCCAATACTATCTTGATCGCATCTGGGTTCCAGATCGCGACAATCTTCTTGAACTCATAACGAAGGAGGCACACAAGTCTCGATACTCTATTCATCCTGGTGCCGATAAGATGTACTACAACTTACGTACGTCCTATTGGTTGCCTGGCATGAAGAAGGACATTGCCACTTACGTCTCGAAATGTCTCACTTGCTCGAAAGTCAAAACTGAGCATCAACATCCTTCTGGTTTACTCGAACAACCAGAAATCCTCGTTTGGAAATGGGATAGCATCGCTATGGACTTCATAACCAAACTTCCTAGCACATCTTCTGGTCATGATACATTTGGGCAATCATCGACTGTTTGACCAAATCAGCTCACTTCCTTCCTATTCGTGTGGATTTCAAGGTTGAGAAGTTAGCTCGAGTCTACACTGATGAAATCATATATCGCCATGGTATACCCATTGACATCATCTCTGACCGCGATGGTCGTTTCACTTCATGTCTTTAGTAAACATTCCAAACCGCTATGGGTACTCATTTGAATCTTAGTACGACCTTTCATCCCTAAACGGGTGGACAGACTGAACGTACTATTCAAACCCTAGAGGACATGCTTCGTTCTTGTGTCATCGACTTTGGTGGTAATTGGGACGTACATTTACCTTTGATCGACTTCCCGTACAACAACAACTACCACTCCAGTATTCAAATGGCTCATTTTGAAGCATTCTATGGTCGCAAATGTCGATCTCCTCTTTGTTGGCATGAGACTGGTGATACTCAACTTACTGGCCCTGAGCTCATACAATAAACAACGGATAAGATTCTTCAAATCCGCGACAACCTCCTCAAGGCTAGAAGCAGACAAAAGAGCTATGCCGACAAAAGACGCAAACCTTTGGAGTTCAACGTTGGTGATCACGTGTTACTCAAGGTATCTCCTTGGAAAGGAGTTGTACGCTTTGGTAAAAAGGGAAAATTTGCCCCTCTCTTTGTTAGTCCTTTCAAGATACTAGAGAGGATTAGTAAGGTGGCATATCGACTCGATTTACCTCAAGAAATCAGCAACGTGCACCCAACGTTCCACGTCTCGAACCTCAAAAAGTGTTTAGCTGATGAGGGACTTCAAGTTCCTGTTGATGACTTGCAAATAAACGAGAATCTTAATTTTGTGGAAAAACTAGTCGAAATCATGGACCGAGGAACCAATCAACTTAGGCGCAGCAAAATTTCCATAGTCAAGGTTCGTTGGGAAGGAAAGCATGGTGCCGAATTCACTTGGGAACTCGAGAGCGAGATGAAGACCAAGTATCCACAACTCTTCGTTCAACCTTCCTCTTAGATTTCAAGGACGAAATCTCCTAAAGTAGGGGAGGCTGTAACGCTTCGCACTTTTGTACTTTCCAATTTTAGCAAGTCCTGTTGTACTTTCTATTTTTGACACTTGTACTCTTGTTGTATTCTATTTCATTTCAATTTGTAATCCGAGACTACTGATCATAATGAAAAAGAAGTTATTTAAATCATATTCGTGTTATCCATGTTAGACTTATGTGCAAACTTTTACTCAAAATTCACATGTTGGACACTATATTATGCTTGAATCTTGATTCTTTATTACACATTGATGCTTGATACTCGTTAAACTGATTAAAACAAATAAAATAATCAAGTTGGAAAATAAAATATCAAAAACCTACACCCTTCGTACATTGGGAGTGGCTTCGTACGAAGGGGGAATGGGCGAAAATCTTGGAAACCATAATGTACCCCCTAATCTATAAATAGAGGCCTTAGGTATTCACTCCACTTCGTCATTTTCTCTTGCAAACACTCTCGAATTACTGTTGCGATCAGAAGCTTTGTAAGATTTTCTCCTTCTTTATTTCAATTCTATTTCATTTCATTTCTTGTATTTCTAATTACAAACTCTTAGATTTTTCTCAAAAACCTTTGATCCTAACTATCTCAAAGATGGTTTCCACTCGTTTTGCCTAGGCAAACTGTGGTGGAGCATCACTTGTACGAGATTGGATCAAAGTTCGTAAAATTTTACAACTTAATCATAGTTTTCATTTCGATTATTACACGATCTTGATAGAATCGGGAACCCATCTGACCCTAACTCAATTCGTAGTTAAGGGCCTGCATTAGGGTTAATTTTCATCAAGAAATGATCTGTTTCGATGGATCAAACATGAATTTCATTAAGAACAGTGCCTTCGTACGAAGGGACTATGCCCATTCGTACGAAGGGACTTAAGTTCATACTTTCTGTTTTAATTTTGATTCTATTCACACACACATCTGTGATCATTTAAACGTTTATCTATAAATTAAACAAATACTTCAACGTTTTCAAACTAAATTAGATAAAAAGACCAAAACTTTTCAAAAACAACACAGTGCCTTCGTACGAACCCACGCTGTTGATATGTGCAAAATGTAACATATAAATTACATCAAATGAGCCATAAAACTAACCCTTTTTTAGTACTAATGCTGAAAAAAGTGTGTTTTTGTCTTCCTTTTGAATTTACAGGACCAAATGAGCTTAAACGAACAAAAGGAACAAATATACAGCCAAAACCAACATAAATACAAAGAAAAGGAATAAACGTGACATGCCCGACCCCTCGGAAGCATCCCCAAAGCAAAAAACAAGAAAACAGAGGACTGACCACGGGGTCGTGCCCACTGGACACGGGGGTGTGGTCAGATGCCTGCAGAAAAGACAAACGTGTAGAAGCTTCTACGCCCACCACAGGGGCATGCCCAGCTCAACACGGGGCATGGTCAACGCTAAGATACGCAGAATCTTGCAAAATCTTGATAGTACAGATACGATACTAACCACGGGGCCGTGCCCGCTGGACACGGGACCGTGTGGGACCCTCTGCTGACAACTGCATTTAATGAAGGAAGAGAAAAGGTTGGCCACGGGGGCGTACCCACTGGACACGGGGCCGTGGCCAGGTCTCTGTGCAGGCTATAAATAGGGGTGCTTGGTTCACTTCAAAGGCATCCCTTGGCAAACCACTACTCTCCCACTTTGCCACCACTCCACCACCACTACACCACCAACACCCACCACCATTATCCATCATCCATCTTTAGAGTGTGTAGTAGTCTCGGGATCCAAGATTGATAGTAAGAGTTCTTGCCAATCAAAGGCCATGTTTGGTTAATGTTTATCATCGGCTTTCTTCTCATTCTTCAAATTGTTGATTTCCAATGTCAAACTTTCCGCATCCTTCAAGAGTTTGGCATTGTCTGATCCGGATTTTTCACATTTTGAACACATCCCAAAAATCTGTTTATCATCAGATTTCTTTTCATCCTGCAAATTTTTTATCTCCAATGTCAAACTCTCCAAATCCTTCAAGAGTTTGATATTGTCAGCTTCATATTGAACACATTTAGAACACACAGATTCAGAATTTGAAGATCCAAGCTTTTCTGATTCTTCATTCTTTGAGATTTCCTTTTTCTCTATCTTGTATGTTCCTGCACAAAAATTTTTAACGAAATCAAGAGGATTCAAATTATCATCAATATAACAACCCTCTTCATATCGTATATCAAATTACTTTTTGCAGCAAGACATACATCAACTCTTCTTTTCATTTCAAGAATCATATCCAAATCCATTTTCATCAAAATATTTTTCATTACATTTATCAATTCTTTCCTTTTCTTGTCACTTTCATACTCAAAATCTTTAAGTTTGTTAATGAACTCTTTTAGATACAACTTTGAAAAACTAAAATCTTTCTTTAAGTTTTTCAAACATTCATCCCACTCGGTAGGTAATGCATCAGCAAACTTTTATACTTTTTCAGTATCTGACAGTCTTATCTCATGTTCTTTCAAATGTTCAATTAAGACTGTATATCGGTTTGCTAGATCATCCAATGTTTCATTTTTAGACACAAAAAGTATTTAAACCTTTTCTCCCATCCAATCTTCTTCACATTTCTATAACTATCATCTATAAACCCTCGATGCCAATTGTTAAATCTTTCAAAATAATAATTTTCTGTTTCATCAAACATTTTTTCCATACTTCAAAAACAAATTGGTCAAGCGAAATTACCCTTTAGAACGAAATACCTATTTCAAGCGAAATAAGGATTTGAAGCGAAATCAGATATTTCGCTTGAAAACTTTCAAGGGAAATTATACCTTTGAAGCGAAATAACCTATTTCAAGCGGAATCTGATGAGATTTTCAAGCGAAATAAGAATTTCAAGCGGAATTAACCAGCTGATTTCGCTTGAAATGTTGCTGACATCATCAATTCGATCTGTTTTTGGCAAAAATGATCAAGTTCTAGGCCGATTTTAGGTTTGATTCTTTCAAGGGTTTGTTAATTCAATGTTTCGCACACTATATGTGAAAATCAGTCCATTTTAACCGTGAAAACTTGATTAATTTTGAAAAGAAGGTGTAGAAATCAGATTTTTCCAGCGAAAACGAGCTAAACAGTAAGAAATCTTCCTCCTGAGCTCTGATACCACATGTAGGATCGTGAAACGACCTAACAAGTCGATCAGAAGAGTACTCAGACAGAATCAGAGGCGAAATTCATTGATTCTGTCTTAGTTTAGCTTGGATTCATGTGACACCTGGGTCACTGCGACCATCAAACAAATACCAAACCAATGAAATATTGTATTTCTTACTTGGGATTTGTACAAATATGTGTATCATTTGCACATATCAATTCTTGTTCAATTCCAAAGTCTAAATCGCTTTCTGGAAGGTTATACGCGCACCGATGCGTAAATATAACCAGTTCAATGCAACAAACACTCTGGAATAGTGACATAAGCTTAACATACCTTAAATAACCTTTACATAACTTAGAAATAAGTTTTGGAAGGTTTGGTATGCCGAAATCAAGTTAATTCGCTTACAGGGACTAAATTTGACAAACTGTGAAAGTATGCCAATTTGAACTGTAACAGACATTCCGAAACATGACCATAAGTTAACCATACCATAAATATCCTTTACATAGCTTAGAAATAGGCTTTGAGGGGTTCGGTATGCTAAAATAAACTTTTGGGTCATTCAGGGACTAAAAGCGTCAAAAAGTGCACAAGTTTGCATTTTCGCGCATAACTTACGTTCTGAATACATCCGGACATCCAAAAATTTATGTAAGCACTAAAATATTTTATTTTAGTGTTTGGCATAAGAAAAATCCATTCGTCGCGTCATTTGGATCGTTTTTCGCGCTTATGCGCATTCCGTCGTAATTAAGCGATCATCGCGATCGTACGACCAAATGAACCAACATCCAGCATATTTTTGAGCATGTTTCATGTCCACAATGTTTAAGCATCATTTTAGGTCCTTAAAGTTGGCTTTACGGGGCTTAGAAGTATCAGAAATGGCTTAAATACGTAACAGGGACCAAAACTGTCAATTCAGAAACATATTTCTGATCTGTGCAGGCCAGGCGGCCCGCGTAAGATCAGTGTGTATCTTTACGCGGCCCGCGTCAGTGTCCCAGATCAGATAAGATCGCTTAATCAGCAGATTACAGCTGTTTAACCCACAACCACAAACCCACACTTGCCCTTTCAGCTCATTAGGGGCCATTTTTAGTTACCACAACTTTCCAACAAGTGTACGCATGAGATTCAATCACATTTTCCAAGAAACGATCTTAACGGTTCAGGAAATACTATAAATACCCCACCCCCATTTGCTTCAAACACACAAGAATCTGATCTAAAAGACTCTAAGTTGGAACCATTGTTTCATACCTGAGTTATTTTGATCTAGATTAGCATTCGGGGACCCTTCGTAAGTATTCTTTCGTTCTTTTATTGTTTTTCGAGTTCGAAAGTCAAACTTTGTTTGACTTTCTGCGTTGACCAGTTTATGGTCAATGCGAAGTTCGTTTGAACTTCGCAACGTGATTGTAATCACGATGGTTATAGTCCCTTGGGACTATGCCTACTGATTACCACGTTGTCTAGGGTCGTAAGGGTAAGCGATCTGATAAATCGCTTATACCTTCGAACCCGACCCAGTTGGTCGATCATTAGGATCCGACCAAACACATTAGGTGACCATAGTATATAGGGAATAAGCTTCCGAGGTTATACCTTATGGTCACGACGTTTAAGTAGTTGTATGATAGGTAGTTTATATGCCTTAGGTAAATTACCAAAATACCCCTTTGATTCCAAAATTCATTATAAACATATGTAACATAACTGTTGACATATAAACTGATTTGGCGACAATATTAAACATGTTAAGGCATATTTTACTTGTCATAGGACTAGTTAGGCGGTCCGAATGTGCTTTCACGCGAACGACGCGTTAAAGTAGCATAAGCTACCTAAACGGGTCGTAATGGGTCATAAGCACTTATGTAAGGTTTCATTTAGTATGTAGGCTTTGTTAAACCATATTACATGAGTCTCCATACTCGTTTGGTTTACGAACCCTCATTCTATCCGATCCTCCGATTTAGGTCCGGTTTATTAACATAGTTACCTATATTAGGTGCCGTTTGATATCCGTGATCTCTAGCATTGCTTGGTGGTTATCTTAGGACTTCTGAGCAATCTCAAGTGAGTACATAGACCCCTCTTTTACTGTTTTCCAAACTGTTTTGGGGTGGAACACATGTGCCTACTTGTTACTTTCATGCTTTCCATGTTTTCACATCATATACCTGCTATATTCGTTAGTACATTATAGTACATTGTTTTACATTACATTTCATGCTATGTATGCCCATTGTGTGCGTACTTAGTACATTGCTTTACATTACATTTCATGCTATGTATGCCCATTGTGTGTGTACTTAGTACATTGCTTTACATTACATTACATTTTATGCTATGTATGCCCATTGTGTGCGTACTTAGTACATTGTTTCACATTACATTTCATGCTATGTATGCCCATTGTGTGCATACTTAGTACATTTGTTTCACGTCACATGCTATGTATGTCCATTTGTTACATACTTAGTACAGTTGTTTTCATCACATGCTTACATTTTGGTATGACATTTGGTTTGTTTCAATGGAACAATACATTCATTAACATTAGCTACGCCGTTCGTTAGTAGGTAGTGGTACCATAGGAATTGACAACTCCCGTTCCTGAAATCCTGGGTTTGTTTGGATTGGAAGGAATGACCGAATTTGATATACATAACTTAGATAAACCTTTAATTTGTTTAAGGGTTTATCGCCACAGTCTCAAGGCTTGGATGTATGCATTCTCACAATACCGCATAGATGTTTATATCAGTATAGCATGCATTTGTTCCACAAAACATAGCTTTGATTTAAACCATGTTTTACTTCAATACTTTGTTTTTGTGCATATGGTTTAGTTGATATATTTCACTAGCCATACATATCATTTTGGTTACACATTTCATGACTTACATTCGACACATAAACATTATTGACATTGGTTATACATTACATGACTTACATATTGACATAAACATTTTGACATATTATTCAATACGTTTGGCAATTGGTTTAAACATAGACATCTTACATTGTTGGTTTGGTTTGAGTAAGTGATTTAAGTAACGAGGTGTGTGTAATATGATACAAGCATGGTGGATACGCCGGTGGTACTTCCTATATATAAGTGATTGTATGGTATTACATATCGTAGCGTTATTTGAATCATTTAAATTTGGACATATAACATTTTATACCAATAACATACTTTTCACAATACATTGTTTTACAAACAACTTAATTTATACAAACTCATTTCACATGGTTATCCACTTAACCATGTGTTATTCTTTTATACACATATATCATTTGGTTTATTTATCACTTTTCAAATGATTTACAAGACAAAGCAAATTACAAGGTTCATGACTAAACATTTTCTTAAAACAATAAGTCATGAATCCTATTTTCATAAACCTATGTATCTCACAGGCATTTTTATGCTGACGTACCTATTTTCACATGTGTTTCAGGATATGATGCATATGAGTTATCAAGATACACTTAGGCGGACTTGGGCCTTAGCGACAATAAAAGATGCAAGACTAGTTATTTATGTTATGTTTCTTTGATTGTCAAGACATTGTAACTACTTTAATCAACAAAACAATATTTCAATTTCCATGTGTTATGAAACAAGGATTCTGTTACAACACTCCCCGATGTTTCCGCCACGTTTTGTTGTTTTACGTGGTCGGGGTGTGATAGAAAAGTTGGCATCAGAGCTCATGGTTATAGGGAATTAGGTTATTAGTAATACTTTGACCTAGTCTATAACCTTCCTAGGACCCTAACGCGAGTTTACTTGCATTTAGTCATAAAACAATACTGTCACCTATCCTTAGGCGACAACCACAACAAGAACATAAATTTCAAAACCGCCTTGAAAACTAATCATCTGTTCTAGGATGATCGATTACTAGGTTTTTAACCCTCTATTGTAAGGTTTTGAACCCCTTTGAATTATCAAAATCTCGTCAAAGTTTGGGTCTTATAATGTGAACATGTGCAAACTGGAAGAGTGAATGCCTGTACCCTGAGTTTTCTGTCAAAGGCTAGAGTGTTCGTACAAATCCGCAGTATCGGACCAATCACTCTTACCTGCGAACTCTTGGGGTGAGTGTTCACTTATAGGCGAGCATGTCTTCTGTGATACATTAATATGACCCGCTTACTTTGATTAGTCACCATCTCATTTGTTTTCCTTAGGTAACAAACAAATGATCGCAAATTCTTATGCATTGCCATTCTGCATTGTTTATCCGATGACGTTTCACTTGTTTCTTCCAACGTCTTTCATTTTCTTCTAGAATGTCTCTTCCTCTCAGCAACGGTCAAATGTCCGAGCAAACAGCCAAATTTGCCCAGCAAATAGGCGAAGTGATTCTGAAGACTGTGGAATTAGGAATTGCCATGTCTCGTCTCAACAATGAAGCCACTCAAGAGTCACCAAAGGAAGCAGAAGTCAAGACAGCACCATCAGCCAAGAAACCAACCGAGGAATCAAAGACCATGGATGAACGATCCCCTAAGAAGTCAAAGAAGCGAAAGGCTTCTCAGAACTTCGCCGTGGTCGCTCACAATGGTCAAGCCGTCCCCAACCAACCAGCTCAACCCCCTGCTAGGAAGCCATACAATGGAACTGCACCCTTGTGCAACCAATGTAGCCTTCATCATCACCCTAGTGTGAGGTGCCATAAATGCCAGATTTGTGGACTTATAGGCCATACAGCAAGGGTTTGCCCAACTGCAGCTGTACCAAATCAAGCTGGCGACAATCCTGCTCAAGCTCGTTTCTCACGAGGATCTTGCTACAACTGTGGCGAGATGGGCCATTTCCAAAGGGATTGCCCAAAGCTTGCTAATGCAAATCTGACCCACGGATGAGCAGTTGGCTGAGTAGAAGATGTTGCTGTCTTATGCTTTTGTTTCTTTCGTTTTCTTGTAATGTGAAACAATATGTCTTATTCATAAATAAAAGTTGTTGTTCGCAATTCTGATATACAAGTATAGTTACATGTGTGTATGACTTTTCCTATGATACCTACATTAAGGAACTATGTTCCTTACAAACTGCTCTTGCGAAATTTCCATTCTTGCGTTTGCTCATAATTCCCTTGGAAAATTTTAAGTACTCGTTTCATTCTAAGAAACGAAGTACATGAAATAAAGTGACATTATGAGTAATCGTGCTTTTGCACATCTGTGCCTTTGAATCCTTGGTTAGATAACCAAGGATATTTTCAAATCTCATACCCATTACGTTCTGATTTTTTTCAACATGCATAACATAAGTTTTCAAAACAACCTTCATGGTTTCAAAAACATTTTCGAAAACATTTTTAATATAGTGTATTTACATAACATAACAAATGCACGATTTCAAAAGCATCATTCATGTTTTCAAAAACCTTATACATAATTTCAAAATTCATCTCGCATGATTCTAAAACATTTTTTTATAAATATACTTACCTAGTACACCTGCTTTATGATTTCAAAAGTATTAAATATAAGGTTTCAAGAACATTTTTAGAACCCCATGCATAGTTTTCCAAAAATATTTTTCCACATGCATTGACTTAACCCTCAAATTCTGCTTCATATGTCGCCTTGACATATCTAGCATCTCAACTTCATAAACATTTTTACTTCATGTTTTGACTTAAGCACATCCAGTGCAAGGTTTTAAACATCTTCAACTTCTAAAAATCCATATGGGATCTTTTTATCTTCACATTTAGATCCTTGTGGATGATTATCATTCAAATCAGAATCCTTAATTGGATTCCTTTTGTACCTAAATTCGAACATTTCGGTTCCTTATAATCGAAATCGAATTTTTCTTTTAAAAACCTTTCTATCTTTATAGTTAGATTCTTGATAATGTTTAAAGTACCAAATGAAATCCAAGGAATGGATTCCTAGTGTGCTTTAAATACATGTGCTCTGTTAGCAGAACAAACTTCTAGTTAAACAATTTTGTGGTTATGTGACTATGTGTTTATTCATCTTACGTTTTCTTTTATGCATTTTTGTGTTTTTGTATACTCTGGATATTCATTATCCAAATCCTCGCAGAATCTTTCATATCTTCATATGAGGGATTCGTAGCAGGATATTCAAAAGGTACTACCTTAAATCCTTAATGGGCTTCTATGTTATAGTTAAGACCCTTGGATTATATAGTACCGCTCCATGATTCATAAGAGACCCTTTTAGTGGTGTAGTAAAAAAGATTGATTCACAATTTGGTTAAAGAATGACATCTAGTGATGTAGCTGAACAGACTCCTTGACAGCCTATTTAGATCATTTATTGATTTAATTAAAAGGACTCTATGGCGGTCTAGTCACACTTATCACAGGGTTGTTAATTTGGTTTTACCCTACACATTATAAAATAGACTATGTGAACTGTGCAAGGAATTGTCTAATTATGGACGCGTACATAATTTTGAAATTTAGTGCACAGAAACCCAGTAAGATTTATTATGTGTAAGAACCGATAGTAACAACAATAACAAAATGAGAACGATGTAATGGAGGTACGGTGGACGCACCAATGGCGCTTCATATACTTGTATATAAGTGTCCCTCTTACATTGCAAGCATAATGTTATTAAGGTTACTAGAAGTTCAGAACCCTAACCAATGTTGTTCGATCTTTTCAACTTCATGTTTCAAACTCTCACAAGTTTCATCTAAATAAAATTTCGGGACGAAATTTCCTAAAGTAGGGGAGACTGTGACACCTGGGTCACTGCGACCATCAAACAAATACCAAACCAATGAAATATTGTATTTCTTACTTGGGATTTGTACAAATATGTGTATCATTTGCACATATCCATTCTTGTTCAATTCCAAACTCTAAATCGCTTTCTGGAAGGTTATACGCGCACCGATGCGTAAATATAACCAGTTTAATGAAACAAACACTCTGGAATAGTGACATAAGCTTAACATACCTTAAATAACCTTTACATAACTTAGAAATAAGTTTTGGAAGGTTTGGTATGCCGAAATCAAGTTAATTCGCTTACAGGGACTAAATTTGACAAACTGCGAAAGTATGCCAATTTGAACTGTAACAGACATTCCGGAACATGACCATAAGTTAAACATACCATAAATATCCTTTACATAGCTTAGAAATAGGCTTTGAGGGGTTCGGTATGCTAAAATAAACTTTTGGGTCATTTAGGGACTAAAAGCGCCAAAAAGTGCACAAGTTTGCATTTTCGCGCATAACTTACGTTCTGAATACATCCGGACATCCAAAAATTTATGTAAGCACTAAAATATTTTATTTTAGTGTTTGGCATAAGAAAAATCCATTCGTCGCGTCATTTGGATCGTTTTTCGCGCTTATGCGCATTCCGTCGTAATTAAGCGATCATCGCGATCGTACGACCAAACGAACCAACATCCAGCATATTTTTTAGCATGTTTCATGTCCACAATGTTTAAGCATCATTTTAGGGCCTTAAAGTTGGCTTTACGGGCCTTAGAAGTACCGGAAATGGCTTAAATACGTAACAGGGACCAAAACTGTCAATTCAGAAACATATTTCTGATCTGTGCAGGCCAGGCGGCCCGCGTAAGATCAGTGTGTATCTTTACGCGGCCCGCGTCAGTGTCCCAGATCAGATAAGATCGCTTAATCAGCAGATTAGATCTGTTTAACCCACAACCACAAACCCACACTTGCCCTTTCAGCTCATTAGGGGCCATTTTTAGTTACCACAACTTTCCAACAAGTGTACGCACAAGATTCGATCACATTTTCCAAGAAACGATCTTAACGGTTCGGGAAATACTATAAATACCCCACCCCCATTTGCTTCAAACACACAAGAATCTGATCTAAAAGACTCTAAGTTGGAACCATTGTTTCATACCTGAGTTATTTTGATCTAGATTAGCATTCGGGGACCCTTCGTAAGTATTCTTTTGTTCTTTTATTGTTTTTCGAGTCCGAAAGTCAAACTTTGTTTGACTTTCTGCGTTGACCAGTTTATGGTCAATGCGAAGTTCGTTTGAACTTCGCAACGTGATTGTAATCACGATGGTTATAGTCCCTTGGGACTATGCCTACTGATTACCACGTTGTCTAGGGTCGTAAGGGTAAGCGATCTGATAAATCGCTTATACCTTCGAACCCGACCCAGTTAGTCGATCATTAGGATCCGACCAAACACATTAGGTGACCATAGTATATAGGGAATAACCTTCCGAGGTTATACCTTATGGTCACGACGTTTAAGTAGTTGTATGATAGATGGTTTATATGCCTTAGGTAAATTACCAAAATACCCCTTTGATACCAAAATTCATAATAAACATATGTAACATAACTGTTGACATATAAACTGATTTGGCGACAATATTAAACATGTTAAGGCATATTTTACTTGTCATAGGACTAGTTAGGCGGTCCGAACGTGCTTTCACGCGAACGACGCGTTAAAGTAGCATAAGCTACCTAAACGGGTCGTAATGGGTCGTAAGCACTTATGTTAGGTTTCATTTAGTATGTAGGCTTTGTGAAACCATATTACACGAGTCTCCATACTCATTTGGTTTACGAACCCTCATTCTATCCGATCCTCCGATTTAGGTCCAGTTTATTAACATAGTTACCTATATTAGGTGCCGTTTGATATCCGTGATCTCTAGCATTGCTTGGTGGTTATCTTAGGACTTCTGAGCAATCTCAAGTGAGTACATAGACCCCTCTTTTACTGTTTTCCAAAGTGTTTTGGGGTGGAACACATGTGCATACTTGTTACTTTCATGCTTTCCATGTTTTCACATCATATACCTGCTATGTTCGTTAGTACATTATAGTACATTGTTTTACATTACATTTCATGCTATATATGCCCATTGTGTGCGTACTTAGTACATTGCTTTACATTACATTTCATGCTATGTATGCCCATTGTGTGTGTACTTAGTACATTGCTTTACATTACATTTTATGCTATGTATGCCCATTGTGTGCATACTTAGTACATTTGTTTCACGTCACATGCTATGTATGTCCATTTGTTACATACTTAGTACAGTTTTTTTCATCACATGCTTACATTTTGGTATGACATTTGGTTTGTTTCAATGGAACAAAACATTCATTAACATTAGCTACGCCGTTCGTTAGTAGGTAGTGGTACGATAGGAATTGACAACTCCCGTTCCTGAAATCCTGGGTTTGTTTGGATTGGAAGGAATGACCGAATTCGATATACATAACTTAGATAAACCTTTAATTTGTTTAAGGGTTTATCGCCACAGTCTCAAGGCTTGGATGTATGCATTCTCACAATACCGCATAGATGTTTATATCAGTATAGCATGCATTTGTTCCACAAAAACATAGCTTTGATTTAAATCATGTTTTACTTCAATACTTTGTTTTTGTGCATATGGTTTAGTTGATATATTTCACTAGCCATACATATCATTTTGGTTACACATTTCATGATTTACATTCGACACATAAACATTATTGACATTGGTTATACATTACATGACTTACATATTGACATAAACATTTTGACATATTATTCAATACGTTTGGCAATTGGTTTAAACATAGACATCTTACATTGTTGGTTTGGTTTGAGTAAGTGATTTAAGTAACGAGGTGTGTGTAATATGATACAAGCATGGTGGATACGCCACTGGTACTTCCTATATATAAGTGATTGTATGGTATTACATATCGTAGCGTTATTTGAATCATTTAAATTTGGACATATAACATTTTATACCAATAACATACTTTTCACAATACATTGTTTTACAAACAACTTAATTTATACAAACTCATTTCACATGGTTATCCACTTAACCATGTGTTATTCTTTTATACACATATATCATTTGGTTTATTTATCACTTTTCAAATGATTTACAAGACAAAGCAAATTACAAGGTTCATGACTAAACATTTTCTTAAAACAATAAGTCATGAATCCTATTTTCATAAACCTATGTATCTCACAGGCATTTTTATGCTGACGTACCTATTTTCACATGTGTTTCAGGATATGATGCATATGATTTATCAAGATACACTTAGGCGGACTTGGGCCTTAGCGACAATAAAAGATGCAAGACTAGTTATTTATGTTATGTTTCTTTGATTGTCAAGACATTGTAACTACTTTAATCAATAAAACAATATTTCAATTTCCATGTGTTATGAAACAAGGATTCTGTTACAACACTCCCCGATGTTTCCGCCACGTTTTATTGTTTTACGTGGTCGGGGTGTGACAGAAAAGTTGGCATCAGAGCTCATGGTTATAGGGAATTAGGTTATTAGTAATACTTTGACCTAGTCTATAACCTTCCTAGGACCCTAACGCGAGTTTGCTTGCGTTTAGTCATAAAACAATACTGTCACCTATCCTTAGACGACAACCACAACAAGAACATAAATTTCAAAACCGCCTTGAAAACTAATCATCTGTTCTAGGATGATCGATTACTAGGTTTTTAACCCTCTATTGTAAGGTTTTGAACCCCTTTGAATTTTCAAAATCTCGTCAAAGTTTGGGTCTTATAATGTGAACATGTGCAAACTGGAAGAGTGAATGCCTGTACCCTGAGTTTTCTGTCAAAGGCTAGAGTGTTCGTACAAATCCGCAGTATCGGACCAGTCACTCTTACCTAGGAACTCTTGGGGTGAGTGTTCACTTATAGGCGAGCATGTCTTCTGTGATACATTAATATGACCCGCTTACTTTGATTAGTCACCATCTCATTTGTTTTCCTTAGGTAACAAACAAATGATCGCAAATTCTTATGCATTGCCATTCTGCATTGTTTATCCGATGACGTTTCACTTGTTTCTTCCAATGTCTTTCATTTTCTTCTAGAATGTCTCTTCCTCTCAGCAACGGTCAAATGTCCGAGCAAACAGCCAAATTTGCCCAGCAAATAGGCGAAGTGATTCTGAAGACTGTGGAGTTAGGAATTGCCATGTCTCGTCTCAACAATGAAGCCACTCAAGAGTCACCAAAGGAAGCAGAAGTTAAGACAGCACCATCAGCCAAGAAACCAACCGAGGAATCAAAGACCATGGATGAACGATCCCCTAAGAAGTCAAAGAAGCGAAAGGCTTCTCAGAACTTCGCCGTGGTCGCTCACAATGGTCAAGCCGTCCCCAACCAACCAGCTCAACCCCTTGCTAGGAAGCCATACAATGGAACTGCACCCTTGTGCAACCAATGTAGCCTTTATCATCACCCTAGTGTGAGGTGCCACAAATGCCATATTTGTGGACTTATAGGCCATACAGCAAGGGTTTGCCCAACTGCAGCTGTACCAAATCAAGCTGGCGACAATCCTGCTCAAGCTCGTTTCTCACGAGGATCTTGCTACAACTGTGGCGAGATGGGCCATTTCCAAAGGGATTGCCCAAAGCTTGCTAATGCAAATCTGACCCACGGATGAGCAGTTGGCTGAGTAGAAGATGTTGCTGTCTTATGCTTTTGTTTCTTTCGTTTTCTTGTAATGTGAAACAATATGTCTTATTCATAAATAAAAGTTGTTGTTCGCAATTCTGATATACAAGTATAGTTACATGTGTGTATGACTTTTCCTATGATACCTACATTAAGGAACTATGTTCCTTACAAACTGCTCTTGCGAAATTTCCATTCTTGCGTTTGCTCATAATTCCCTTGGAAAATTTTAAGTACTCGTTTCATTCTAAGAAACGAAGTACATGAAATAAAGTGACATTATGAGTAATCGTGCTTTTGCACATCTGTGCCTTTGAATCCTTGGTTAGATAACCAAGGATATTTTCAAATCTCATACCCATTACGTTCTGATTTTTTTCAACATGCATAACATAAGTTTTCAAAACAACCTTCATGGTTTCAAAAACATTTTCGAAAACATTTTTAATATAGTGTATTTACATAACATAACAAATGCACGATTTCAAAAGCATCATTCATGTTTTCAAAAACCTTATACATAATTTCAAAAGTCATCTCGCATGATTCTAAAACATTTTTTTTTTATAAATATACTTACCTAGTACACCTGCTTTATGATTTCAAAAGTATTATATATAAGGTTTCAAGAACATTTTTAGAACCCCATGCATAGTTTTCCAAAAATATTTTTCCACATGCATTGACTTAACCCTCAAATTCTGCTTCATATGTCGCCTTGACATATCTAGCATCTCAACTTCATAAACATTTTTACTTCATGTTTTGACTTAAGCACATCCAGTGCAAGGTTTTAAACATCTTCAACTTCTAAAAATCCATATGGGATCTTTTTATCTTCACATTTAGATCCTTGTGGATGATTATCATTCAAATCAGAATCCTTAATTGGATTCCTTTTGTACCTAAATTCGAACATTTCGGTTCCTTATAATCGAAATCGAATTTTTCTTTTAAAAACCTTTCTATCTTTATAGTTAGATTCTTGATAATGTTTAAAGTACCAAATGAAATCCAAGGAATGGATTCCTAGTGTGCTTTAAATACATGTGCTCTGTTAGCAGAACAAACTTCTAGTTAAACAATTTTGTGGTTATGTGACTATGTGTTTATTCATCTTATGTTTTCTTTTATGCATTTTTGTGTTTTTGTATACTCTGGATATTCGTTATCCAAATCCTCGCAGAATCTTTCATATCTTCATATGAGGGATTCGTAGCAGGATATTCAAAAGGTACTACCTTAAATCCTTAATGGGCTTCTATGTTATAGTTAAGACCCTTGGATTATATAGTACCGCTCCATGATTCATAAGAGACCCTTTTAGTGGTGTAGTAAAAAAGATTGATTCACAATTTGGTTAAAGAATGACATCTAGTGATGTAGCTGAACAGACTCCTTGATAGTCTATTTAGATCATTTATTGATTTAATTAAAAGGATTCTATGGCGGTCTAGTCACACTTATCACAGGATTGTTCATTTGGTTTTACCCTACACATTATAAAATAGACTGTGTGAACTGTGCAAGGAATTGTCTAATTATGGACGCGTACATAATTTTGAAATTTAGTGCACAGAAACCCAGTAAGATTTATTATGTGTAAGAACCGATAGTAACAACAATAACAAAATGAGAACGATGTAATGGAGGTACGGTGGACGCACCAATGGCGCTTCATATACTTGTATATAAGTGTCCCTCTTACATTGCAAGCATAATGTTATTAAGGTTACTAGAAGTTCAGAACCCTAACCAATGTTGTTCGATCTTTTCAACTTCATGTTTCAAACTCTCACAAGTTTCCTCTAAATAAAATTTCGGGACGAAATTTCCTAAAGTAGGGGAGACTGTGACACCTGGATCACTGCGACCATCAAACAAATACCAAACCAATGAAATATTGTATTTCTTACTTGGGATTTGTACAAATATGTGTATCATTTGCACATATCAATTCTTGTTCAATTCCAAACTCTAAATCGCTTTCTGGAAGGTTATACGCGCACCGATGCGTAAATATAACCAGTTTAATGCAACAAACACTCTGGAATAGTGACATAAGCTTAACATACCTTAAATAACCTTTACATAACTTAGAAATAAGTTTTGGAAGGTTTGGTATGCCGAAATCAAGTTAATTCGCTTACAGGGACTAAATTTGACAAACTGTGAAAGTATGCCAATTTTAACTGTAACAGACATTCCGAAACATGACCATAAGTTAAACATACCATAAATATCCTTTACATAGCTTAGAAATAGGCTTTGAGGGGTTCGGTATGCTAAAATAAACTTTTGGGTCATTCAGGGACTAAAAGCGTCAAAAAGTGCACAAGTTTGCATTTTCGCGCATAACTTACGTTCTGAATACATCCGGACATCCAAAAATTTATGTAAGCACTAAAATATTTTATTTTAGTGTTTGGCATAAGAAAAATCCATTCGTCGCGTCATTTGGATCGTTTTTCGCGCTTATGCGCATTCCGTCGTAATTAAGCGATCATCGCGATCGTACGACCAAACGAACCAACATCCAGCATATTTTTGAGCATGTTTCATGTCCACAATGTTTAAGAATCATTTTAGGGCCCTTAAGTTGGCTTTACGGGCCTTAGAAGTATCGGAAATGGATTAAATACGTAACAGGGACCAAAACTGTCAATTCAGAAACATATTTCTGATCTGTGCAGGCCAGGCGGCCCGCGTAAGATCAGTGTGTATCTTTACGCGGCCTGCGTCAGTGTCCCAGATCAGATAAGATCGCTTAATCAGCAGATTACAGCTGTTTAACCCACAACCACAAACCCACACTTGCCCTTTCAGCTCATTAGGGGCCATTTTTAGTTACCACAACTTTCCAACAAGTGTACGCATGAGATTCGATCACATTTTCCAAGAAACGATCTTAACGGTTCGGGAAATACTATAAATACCACACCCCCATTTGCTTCAAACACACAAGAATCTGATCTAAAAGACTCTAAGTTGGAACCATTGTTTCACACCTGAGTTATTTTGATCTAGATTAGCATTCGGGGACCCTTCGTAAGTATTCTTTCGTTCTTTTATTGTTTTTCGAGTCCGAAAGTCAAACTTTGTTTGACTTTCTGCGTTGACCAGTTTATGGTCAATGCGAAGTTCGTTTGAACTTCGCAACGTGATTGTAATCACGATGGTTATAGTCCCTTGGGACTATGCCTACTGATTACCACGTTGTCTAGGGTCGTAAGGGTAAGCGATCTGATAAATCGCTTATACCTTCGAACCCGACCCAGTTGGTCGATCATTAGGATCCGACCAAACACATTAGGTGACCATAGTATATAGGGAATAACCTTCCGAGGTTATACCTTATGGTCACGACGTTTAAGTAGTTGTATGATAGGTAGTTTATATGCCTTAGGTAAATTACCAAAATACCCCTTTGATACCAAAATTCATTATAAACATATGTAACATAACTGTTGACATATAAACTGATTTGGCGACAATATTAAACATGTTAAGGCATATTTTACTTGTCATAGGACTAGTTAGGCGGTCCGAACGTGCTTTCACGCGAACGACGCGTTAAAGTAGCATAAGCTACCTAAACGGGTCGTAATGGGTCGTAAGCACTTATGTTAGGTTTCATTTAGTATGTAGGCTTTGTTAAACCATATTACACGAGTCTACATACTCGTTTGGTTTACGAACCCTCATTCTATCCGATCCTCCGATTTAGGTCCGGTTTATTAACATAGTTACCTATATTAGGTGCCGTTTGATATCCGTGATCTCTAGCATTGCTTGGTGGTTATCTTAGGAATTCTGAGCAATCTCAAGTGAGTACATAGACCCCTCTTTTACTGTTTTCCAAACTGTTTTGGGGTGGAACACATGTGCCTACTTGTTACTTTCATGCTTTCCATGTTTTCACATCATATACCTGCTATGTTCGTTAGTACATTATAGTACATTGTTTTACATTACATTTCATGCTATGTATGCCCATTGTGTGCGTACTTAGTACATTGCTTTACATTACATTTCATGCTATGTATGCCCATTGTGTGTGTACTTAGTACATTGCTTTACATTACATTTTATGCTATGTATGCCCATTGTGTGCGTACTTAGTACATTGTTTCACATTACATTTCATGCTATGTATGCCCATTGTGTGCATACTTAGTACATTTGTTTCACGTCACATGCTATGTATGTCCATTTGTTACATACTTAGTACAGTTGTTTTCATCACATGCTTACATTTTGGTATGACATTTGGTTTGTTTCAATGGAACAATACATTCATTAACATTAGCTACGCCGTTCGTTAGTAGGTAGTGGTACCATAGGAATTGACAACTCCCGTTCCTGAAATCCTGGGTTTGTTTGGATTGGAAGGAATGACCGAATTCGATATACATAACTTAGATAAACCTTTAATTTGTTTAAGGGTTTATCGCCACAGTCTCAAGGCTTGGATGTATGCATTCTCACAATACCGCATAGATGTTTATATCAGTATAGCATGCATTTGTTCCACAAAACATAGCTTTGATTTAAACCATGTTTTACTTCAATACTTTGTTTTTGTGCATATGGTTTAGTTGATATATTTCACTATCCATACATATCATTTTGGTTACACATTTCATGATTTACATTCGATACATAAACATTATTGACATTGGTTATACATTACATGACTTACATATTGACATAAACATTTTGACATATTATTCAATACGTTTGGCAATTGGTTTAAACATAGACATCTTACATTGTTGGTTTGGTTTGAGTAAGTGATTTAAGTAACGAGGCGTGTGTAATATGATACAAGCATGGTGGATACGCCACTGGTACTTCCTATATATAAGTGATTGTATGGTATTACATATCGTAGCGTTATTTGAATCATTTAAATTTGGACATATAACATTTTATACCAATAACATACTTTTCACAATACATTGTTTTACAAACAACTTAATTTATACAAACTCATTTCACATGGTTATCCACTTAACCATGTGTTATTCTTTTATACACATATATCCTTTGGTTTATTTATCACTTTTCAAATGATTTACAAGACAAAGCAAATTACAAGGTTCATGACTAAACATTTTCTTAAAACAATAAGTTATGAATCCTATTTTCATAAACCTATGTATCTCACAGGCATTTTTATGCTGACGTACCTATTTTCACATGTGTTTCAGGATATGATGCATAGGATTTATCAAGATACACTTAGGCGGACTTGGGCCTTAGCGACAATAAAAGATGCAAGACTAGTTATTTATGTTATGTTTCTTTGATTGTCAAGACATTGTAACTACTTTAATCAATAAAACAATATTTCAATTTCCATGTGTTATGAAACAAGGATTTTGTTACAACACTCCCCGATGTTTCCGCCACGTTTTGTTGTTTTACGTGGTCGGGGTGTGACAATTCACTATTAATTGTCTCGTTTATTGATCTAGAAGCAATTTACAGCACGTAGACACTTCGGTAGCACTTTGGCTCACCGGAACAAGAACAATACATCTGATATCGCTTGAAAGCTATATATAGAGTTGAGATTTCGCTTGAAAGAGACACTTGCCATTTCAAGCGAAATAGCTTATGTTGATTTCGCTTGAAATGGCAAGTGTCTCTTTCAAGCGAAATCTCAACTCTACATATAGCTTTCAAGCGATATCAGATGTATTGTTCTTGTTCCGGTGAGCCGAAGTGCTGCCGAAGTGTCTACGTGCCGTAAATTACTTCTAGATCAATAAACGAGACAATTAATAGTGAATCCAAGCTAAACTAAGACAGAATCAATGAATTCCGCCTCTGATTCTGTCTGAGTACTCTTCTGATCTACTTGTTAGGTTGTTTCACGATCCTACATGTGGTATCAGAGCTCAGGAGGAAGAGTTCTTACTGTTTAGCTCGTTTTCGCTGGAAAATTCTGATTTCTACACCTTCTTTTCACCACAAAACTCATTTTTGCATTTTTCAATTTTTGTGATTTTTGATTGCGATTGGATGATTGATCTGATGAGCTTTTATTATCTTTTTGAACATTTTCCACAATCTTTACATTTTGTTTTTGTTCTGCATTCTTCTTCAAAGGTTTCTGTGTTGAACATTCACCATTTTCAGTCGATTGCAAAACAGTTTTCTAAAACTTTTCTTTTAAATTCAAAAACAATTTCTTTTTCTCAATTTTTTTGTTTTTCATCATCAGATTTCTCATCACAATCTTCAATTTTGACTTGGTCAAAATTTGTGACATTGTCACTTATTGGAATAGAATTGATAGGTTTTGAACAAATATAATCTGGTTTCTCAAAACCTTTCAATTTCTTCTCAAGCTCATCAATTTTATTTCGAGCAATTTCAACTTCATTTTCAAACCGAATGATTTTCTGAAGATGAAAATTTATTTCAATCTGTTTTTCAAGATTATTTATAAAAATAACAGATTTTTCATATCGGTGACCCTAAAAAGTCAGTATGAGTAGTTCATCATCATTTGCAAAGGCGGAATCAATGTAAATGACGTCAAACAGCTTGTTTCCTTTTATTCTTTATCTATTGATAATTTCCTGAGCTTTTTACACGTTCAAATGACACACGGACAGCACCTCGGCTCAGAGAACAAGACCAGATTCCATTTGAAATGACACAGCACACACCTATATATAGGCAACATGATTTCGCTTGAGGATGTCATAGCCCTGTTCAAGCGAAATCACATGTGTTGATTTCGCTTGAACATGTCCATGTCACTCTCAAGCTAAATTACCTTCTAACACATGTACAAACCCTAATTTCTATCATGTTGTGTGCTCATTCATCCTATCTAGACAAAAGACTCAATTAAGACGAAGTTAACAGACACTAGGTGCACCAACAGACTCCCCCTTGGATGTTGACGAATTGTCTTGACATTGTAAAAGCTCCCTCCAATCTTTATCTTCCATCTTTAATCTTCAATCTCCCCTTTGAGTGTTGATCCAGAATTCTGACTCCCCCTTTCACAGACTCCCCCTTACGATAAACTGGGACTTGAATTCTGGTTCAAACTTTGACATTTTCTTTGCCATGAGGATTCCTGTTATCTGCACAATCTCTACCTAAATATAAGATATATGATAATAACAGTTTCAATCCAAAACTTACCATTCACCATCATTTGATGAATTTATCAGAATTAGAAATCCACTTAAGTATTCGGGTCCAAACTAATGACCCTGATTACTCAATTAATCTACCAAGTCCAATTTAATGACCTTGGTTGATCTGAGATAATTCACACTAACAATTTGTTCAAATATTTTCTAAAAATTTACAAGTTTCAAATTAATGAACTTGCTTTAACTTTCTAACTTTCACAAACTTATCGTATTAAGCTCACAAACTCATCATCCAGCCCAGAAACTTCCTGCATCTGCTTCAATTCGAATCCGAAGATCAACTTTCCACTTTGGTTTGTCAAAAATAAAGCAGAAATGAAAAATCTTTTTGGATTTTTAATAAAGTTTCTAAACTAGAAATGAAATACAGAAATAAAATGCAGTAAAAGTAAACTATTTACAAACATATTTTTGGTGAGTGTGTTAGGGAATCATATCAGCTATTCGACAAGTCACAAGTACCGTTAAGCTTTAATTACATACTCAGACTTAATCAATTCGCTTAGATTGTCGATATACTGATCCACTTAAATTCTCACACAATTTTCAATCTGTCCAGGATACGGATTTAGTGTTTTAAAGACTTAAACTTATACGTGTGTCCCACCTCTTGAATATACCCCCGTATCCAAATCCCAATATTCAGTCTTACAGGTGAGTATACCACAAATGATATCTGTAAAGGGTTAAATTGCTTAGAACCGTGAGAGCTCAGGTCAGAACTTTCGTTCAGCAGAGAGATGACGGCTTCGACTTTGGTGTGTCCCCTTTAGAGGATCTTTTTTACAACAGCCATGATTAGCATTTTTCAATGTTTCATCATTTTTTAGCTGAGGGCGGCGCTATGTTTCAAGCAATGCAGAAAGTATTATTTGGGGACTAGGCCATTGCTTCCGCATTATCAGAAGTCCCGTAATAATACCCCAGATATCACTGAGTATAAAGACCTAGTATCTCAGAAAAAGGGATCCTTCAAACAAGATTTCAGGGGTTACCTATATATTCAAGTAGTGTTCCCCACGAAATAAGCAAGTAAGGATTTAGGTTTATATCCCGAACAAACCTACTAAATGTGCAAAAACCTATCGGCATATCATCAGCGAGACTGTTTAACCTTTTAAACTTTCCATTTCTTTAGCATACTGTAACTGTCAAGCCGATGTACTATCATTTTCCCTTTTTACACAAGCTCTTTTCTGGTTTTCTATTGTTTTTGGATTTTGAAAATATCTCATGTTTTTGAATTTTTGAAATTTTTACTGTTTTTGTATTTTCTGAAAATATTACCCTACTCTCCCCCTAAATACCAAAACAAGTAAAGAATTGACAAACCATTGCAGATTGCTTCTCAACATCATCATCATCTATAGTGGTACCTTCATCAATGCCAAGAATCTCATCCAACACAGATAAAAGCTTCATACCGTTCAATTTTAGCAAATATTGAAAACGAGTTTTGTCAAATGCTTTGGTATGTAAATCAGCTTTTTGTTCATCAGTGTGGATTTTCTCAATTCGTATCAACTTCTTCTCGAAACAATCTCGGATGAAGTGATGACGAATTTCAATGTGTTTCGTTTTAGCGTGATGAACTGGATTTTTAGTAATGTTAATCGCTGCCTCATTATCAACAAAGATAGGGGTATTTAGAAATTGCAAACCGTAGTCGCGCATCTGTTGCTGGATCCACAAGATCTGAGAGCAGCAGCTGCTAGTAGATACATACTCCGCTTCACATGTGGATAAAGCCACAGAGGTTTGCTTTTTGCATTGCCAGGTGACCAATCGTGATCCAAAGAACTGGCACCCCGCTATTGTTGATTTAGCGTTAACTTTGCAGCTTCCGAAATCTGAATCGGAATAACCTTCGAGCATAAAGTCGCCATCTTTTGGATACCACAACCCCAACGATGGAGTTCCTTTAAGGTAGCGTAATATCCTTTTAACAATAACCATGTGCGACACTCTTGGATTAGATTGAAATCTTGCTGCGAGGCAGGTTGGGTACATGATATTGGGTCTTGAAGCTATCAAATACATCAGCGATCCGATCATAGAACGATACATCGTTTCATCTATCTTCTCTCCGGTGAGATCAGGGCTTATCCCATGATTCGTCGCTAATGGGGTGGAGGCTGGAGTAGAACCTGACATCCCGAATTTCTCCAAGATATCATGAACGTACTTCGTTTGATGTATGAAAATTCCCTTAGGCAGTTGATCAACCTGAAGTCCCAAGAAGAATTTCATCTCACCCATCGATGACATTTCGAATTTCTGCTTCATAACTTGTTCAAAATCTTTGCACAAATTTTCATTTGTTGACCCAAATATGATGTCGTCCACATATATCTGAACAATCAGAAGATGTCCGTCGACCTCTTTGGTGAAGAGAGTGGCATCCACTTTTCCTCGAATGAAGCTGTTGGCTAGCAGGTGTTGAGACAATGTCTCGTACCAAGCTCTCGGGGCCTGGTGTAAACCATACAGCGCTTTGTCTAGCAAGTAGACCTTGTCTTTGTGGATTGGATCGGTGAAGCCCGGTTGCTGTCCGACATATACCTCCTCTTTTACCTTCCCATAAAGAAACGCCGATTTCACATCTAGCTGATATACTTTGAAAATTTTCCAAGATGCAAATGCTAGGAAGATTTTGATCGCTTCTAGTCGAGCAACCGGAGCATATACTTCAGTGAAATCTATGCCCTCTTGCTGACTGAATCCCTGGACTACGAGTCGAGCTTTGTTACGAACAACAACCCCTCTATCATCTCTCTTGCACTTGAACACCCACTTGGTGTTTATCTTCCTCTGACCATCAGGCAAGTCTACTAACATCCACACTCCTAACTTCTCAAACTGACTCAAATCTTCTTGCATAGCATTGACCCAAGAATCTTCAGTTAGCGCCTCTTTATATGTACGCGGTTCAATCTGCGAAATAAAACAACTAAGTGAAAACTCAGTTTGTAAAGGTGCTACTGTAGAATAAAAACAAGTAAGGCCTTGGTCAATTTGACGTCTAGTACGAACGCCTGATTGCAATTCTCCAATGATCAGTTCCTCTGGATGGTATGAAAGAGTTCTCGGCATCACCTCGCCTGAAACATCTACGTCGCCTTCCAGATTAGTAACATTATGATTTACACCTTGTTCACTGACTGGGTTTGTTTGACTTGAAATCTGAATTTGCTCCCCCTCAGAATCTGAATCACCATGATCAAATACTGGCATGTTCTCAGATTCTTGATTATCATTCTGTGCCGTCTGAATATCATGAGCAACTTCATTTTGTTGAATATCATCATGTTCTCCAGCATTACTCGGACCTGCTTCATCATCATTTGAAGTTTGTTGCGGTCGTCTTGAATACTCAGCTGGGAACCTTTCCTGCGATTCTTCATACTCTCTCAGAATATCCAACTCATCAAAGAAATCTTCTACTTCTTTTTCTTCTTCCATGTCAAACGAATCCCACAAAGTGTCATAATGAAAACGCCATGAATCTCCAGGATTCTGCGGTGGCATTGTGTAACCTTGACACTCAACATTGTGTGCTTCAATAATCCGCTTCAAGCATGGAACAAAGACTCGTTTTTTGAGGACTTGAGTATCCCACGAAAATTCCTTCAATGCTCTTTGGACCAAATTTACCAAAAGGCTCTAGAACTGTGCAGGGAGACCCAAACGGTTCTAAATGCTTCAGGTTCGGTTTGCGATTATTGATCAGCTCGAAACACGTCTTATTGAATTTCTTGACAGTGAGAACCCGATTGAGTCTATAGCATGCGGCGGATACTGCTTCTGCCCAAAAATTAATTGGTAGCTTTGAATCAGCAAGCATCGTCCTAGCCGTTTCAATTAGCGTCCTGTTCTTTCTTTCAGCTACTCCATTCTGCTGCGGAGTGTAAGGCACGCTAAATTCATGCAATATACCTCTCTCATCACAATATTCTTCCATCTTGTTGTTCTTGAACTCAGTACCATTATCACTTCTGATTCTTTTGATATACCTTTTGTACAAGTTTTCAATTTTTCTGAACAACGCCATCAAACTATCAAACGTCTCATCTTTCGTCTTCAGAAATGAAACCTATGAAAACCTTGAAAAATCATCCGTGACAACCAAACAATAGTAATCACCAGTAATGCTTTTGACATTTACTGGACCAAAAAGATCCATATGAAGTCTTTCTAAAGGTTTCAATACTGAATTGACTTTCTTTTGAGGATGTGATTTCTTCTTTTGCTTGCCTTTGATGCAGCTAATGCACTCCCCCCTCAAGATGAAAACCTTTGACATGAACACCCATAACCAAATCATTATGCACCAAGTGATTCATTTTTCTAAGATGAATATGACCCATCTTCCGGTGCCACAATTACGATTCCTTCTCAGTTGCTCTAGAAACAAAACAATGAGCCTGACCCATTGTTGTAGTTGCTACGCTCATGTCCAATACATACAGATCATTCACTCTAGGCGCCCTCATGATAACCCATTCTTCAGGAACAACAAATCCTGGTTTCATGATCAAGCATTCTTTGTCAGTAAAGTGAGTGGTATACATCCTATCACAGATCTGAGATATGCTCAGAAGATTGTTTTCAAGCTCAGCGATGTAGTTAACTCTTTCAAACGTTACAATCCCATTGGATAACGTTCCTTCACCAACTATTCTACCACCTTGATTTCATGCAAATCCCACATAACCACCATTGAAATTCCTAACATCGTACAACAATGCTGTCTTCCCTGTCATGTGCCGAGAAGCTCCACTATCCATAATCCATCTTGAAACGGATCTTGGAAGCTCCTGCACCAGATAGAAATATGATTAACTAAAATAAGTTGCCCAAGCCTCATCAGACTCGGGTAACTTAAATTCATCTACACACTTTACAACCGATTTAAGAGGTGGAAAGTTTTTATCATTCATTTCCAATTTGTTATCAATATCCTCTTTTATGTCAACTTTCTCCTCTTTTTCCAAAGAAACATTATTTTTCACAAAATTTTCATAAGAAATTGGAATGTTTTCTTTTCTGTTTTCATTTTGAAGAATCTTTTTAGGAACAACCTTCTTCTCTTGTGGAGTTGAAGTTTGTTTCTCAGATTTTGGCTTCCATGCTTGTTGAGGCGACGCAACCCGTTTGTAAAACTTTTCATTTTTAGTTACCACATTCTTAACAGGTTCAATTTTGAGTTTTGTTTTCTCATTTTTCAAGATTTTCTCAACAACCATTGGAGATTTTCCCTTCACATCATCTTTCTTTCTTGAATTCATTTCAACTTTAGTCTTAGGCTTCAAGTTGGTACACTTTCGTGCAATATGTCCAACTTGATTACATTTGAAGCATGTTCGAGTGTCAACTACTCGACTTGTACCTTCAGACTGAGGCTGCGATGCTTTCTTCTCAAAAAACTCTTTGTTTGAATTTGAAAAAATCTCAGATTCTTCATCAGAAAGTGAACTTGAACCGTTCACAAACACCTTTTTCTCAGAAAACTTCTTGTTTTGAAAATTTCTTCTTTGATAATTCTTACCCCCCTGATATCCACCCGACCATCTGTTTTGATTGTTGTTATAAAAACGCGGTGGAACAACAGGTTTCTTGTAGTAAGCTTTATCTTTTTCAAAATTCAGTTGCCTTTTCACATTCTTCAAACTTTCAACTTCTGACACGTCAATCTCAACCAACTTGAAAACGTTTTTCAATTTGTTCACATTAAAATTCTCCAAAGGAAAATCAGAATCCGAATACAACTTATCAGATCCAGCCATCTTGTACATCACAAGACTCGGTTCATCACCTAAGTTGTTTTTGGATTTTGATTTTGGAATGTATTTATCCAGAAAACATTCATCATCCTCAGTAGTGTCACTTTCAGATTTTAAAACACTTTCAACTACACTTTTAACAACTTCAGATTGGACACTTCCTTCATCGGATGACGAAGTGAATGTGACATCGATTGTGTCTGGAAGTTTCACCTCATTTTCATCTTCATCATTAACCAACCCGGATGTTTTCTTTGAATAATTGTTCAGAACAGGCGGTGGAACCTGATGAAACCCAACCCCAGTTCCATCCGAATAAACATCTTCGCCTGCTTTGTTTTTCCCGATGGGTTTGGGAACAATGTGTTGTAAAACAAAGCTTGCAGAGCTGTAACTGATTAATTTCAGATTGATGCGCTCATTCTCAATCTTAGCTTCTTCAAATTGAAGCTTCAATTTAGCAATCTCATCCAGTTGTTGGTTGATTTGCTCTTCTTTGTGTCTGAGAACTACAGTTAAATGCTCATTTTGTTTATTGGTTTTACCGTTTCTTTCATCAGAATCTTGTACCGTTCGTTTTAGTTTGTCAAAATTTTCTGAAATTTTACGATTTTCAAGAACCAATTTTTCATTTTCTTTCTTAATTCTTTCTATTTCAATTTTATCATTTTCAATTTTATCATTTAACTTGTTAGCTCGATCATTTGAAGCTTTAAGCATTTTGTCACGATCTAGAATCTGATCTTCAACCGTTCTGACTTTTCTTGTCAGTTCTTCAACCTTTGCATTACTAGAGTAAGTAATTGTACTACAAAACTTGCAGTTTTTCATGCAACTTTTGCAATCACTATCACCTTTGACTTTCTTACCTGTCTCACTTATTGAAACGTTTGGACTGACCTTGCTTTTAGACTCAGATTCAGACTTAGAGTCTACCTCAAGTTCTTTTGCAGCAAGCACTTTGTCAGCCATCTTCCCCAAGTTTTGAGCAGTAAATTCTTGTGAAGTATCTATAATTCCATCATCCACTTTCTTTGAATGCGGTTCTTTTGCTGTCTCTTTCTCTTTCTCATCAGATGTCACACCCCAACCGTTGGCGGAATCATCGGGGCGCGGCACTAGGCGAATAAGATTGCTCAAGAGAATCCATAACAACTATATTGCAATAATATTTAGTACATTCGTTATCCCATACTAACAAATAATACAATCACATAAGTTATCACAGATTTCTTGTCCTCTTGAACAAATCAAATCCGACAACCTAGATTTTAGTTGAGTTTCTAGACTCCCTAGCTTGATTTGATATAGTCTGCGATCTAACCTGCAACATACGTTAAAATATTTGTCAATACAAAGTATTGGCGAGTATACAGGTTTGATAAGTATAGCATAATAGATTAAAAGTGCTGCGAATTTCCACATGCATAAACGTAATACACGACATATATACTCACAAAACTGATACTACCAACTAAGTCCTCGATGCTCGAATGTACAATGGCATAACTAGACCCCGTCGGGCGCAATAGTACTATACTAGTCGTGGTGGGACGTCGCGAGTATAAGCCCTAGCACATATGCAACTAGCATCACGTATATCTATGCATAACAGTTATTCGCAAATGATAATTCGATTGATTGAATAATTCGTTTGATAAGTTCGATTTGTTAGAAACGTATGTTACACCCAAAGTTTGATTAAAAAGGGGTCAAGTATACTCACAGTGCGTATTTAGCGGAAATACAACTTGATTGAGTCGGTGGCGAGTACGTCTGCGTTGATCCTTGAAGAAATAGAGTAAACGATGTACGGTTAAGCAAGATTGCCTTGAAAAGTTACTCATTAGGTTGAATGGTCCTCATCCGTGCGGATTGACAGGTTATCCGCCCGGATGACAAGTCATCCGTGCGGATAACAGGTTGTCCGTGCGGTTGACATGGTGGTACGTGCGGATGGATGTGATGCGTGCGGGTGAGTGTGCGTGCGGGTAAGTGGTGCGTGCGGGTAAGTGGTGCGCGCGGATGACATGATCCGTGCGGACTACATGACCCGTGCGGACTGACATGGTCCGTGCGGATGACATGATCCGTGCGGATGACATGATCCGTGCGGACTGACATGTCACCCGTGCGGACTGTCATGTCTGTTTCGCACTCTGAACACTGTTTTTGAGTGTTTAACGGGAGGAATACGTTCGTTTTTACTAGGGTAGTGTAATTTCGCACTAACACTTGAAGTTCCGTCAATTCCGACTCATTCTAACGGCCGGGAATCACCCCGTTCCATCGGATCTGGCCGTTCGTGATGGTTCTTCATGGTTAACTCGAAATCGCACAAATTTTGGTGAGATTTGCCTTTAAAACATGTGGAAATCACCCGGATCTGAGTCGTTTATAGTGGAATGAGATCCCAACTTGAAGTTCAGAAGAACTCTTGGTGACATCACCTCAAAACGCCTCAAATCTGCAGATTTCACGGTCAGAATTTGAGTTTTGAAAGATAGAATGATGTGGAATCGAGTGTAGATTGTAGAAGTACAAGTTTTAGGTTGAAAACTTACCAGAATCACGAGGAAATCGAGAGAAAAGGGTCTTGGAGCGTGTTTGGTTGAATAGGAGCTGTCACATCACTGTTCAAGTGATGTGACATGGTATTTATAGGCAACAGAGGAGAGGAAAAAGGTTTTGGCCCGGATAGCCCATCCGTGCGGATGGCCCATGAGTGCGGATGGCCATCCGTGCGCATGCCCATCCGTCCGGATGGTCCATTCGTCCGGATAGCTATCCTGACGCGTTGGACTTCTCCGTTTTTTGATCGTTTTGATAGTTTTCGAAGCGCGTACTTCCATAATTAGTTTATATTATCATTATATTGTTATTATTATATATATATATATATATATATATCACTAGGGGTCGTATTTACGTATCCATATTCCAAAGATTCAATAATTAACATTCGGTTTCCGATTCGAGTATGCGATTATTAGCGACGTTTCACGGCCATCAATGAGGGTAGTATAGGTCCTCTCTTGATGTTATCGTGAACGTTATTTCGTGTAGTGCCACAAAGACTGACGGGGTACCGTTTACTCGTATTGTCATCATCGTCATGACGACTGGAGCTACAGCACTCACCCGAGGGTCCTTGTTAGCGTTAATTGTTTACGTTCGACACATCACGGCCACTGAGGAGGGTAGAATAGGTCCTCACTCAATGCCTCCGTGAGTGTTAGTGTGATAATAGTATAGTATAGTGATATTGTATTTCGAAAATATACGATTATCCTTCGAATAGCGATATATACGATATAGTTACATTATGATCCGAATCTCCGGTGCTAGGCGTAACGAGTATAACGAGTAGTCACAACGCACAAAAGTGCGGGTTGTTACAGTCTCCCCTACTTTAGGAAATTTCGTCCCGAAATTAATCCAATAGGTAGACTTCTAAGAGTTTAAATAGCGATACAGCGAGTGATTTGACCGGAAGTTGACAGCGCGAATGTTTCGAATAAGAGAGATCGACTGCGATAGTGAGAAGGCGACGTAAGGACGAAAGTATTAATCCCACGGGTTGGCATTTCCAAGTGCCTTGTTTTGTGTAGAATTTGTTAGTTCCATGCGATTGTAATTTGAAAGGTTTCTCAAGATGTCGAGTTAACTGAGTCGATCGTTAACCACGTTACAAAAAGCGTTCGTTTTAGATATTAAAAAGGGATTTAGGATGAAAATCTTTGAAAATCTTCCTTTTAACGTGCGGTCAACAGAGTCGATGTTAACCGACGTTGCAAAGAAGTCTAAGTTTCTAACATTTTAAGGAATTCGAAAATGAAAACAAGGGTTACGAAAACTCTCCTATGATATGGGTTCCCTTTGAAAGTCTTGTTTTTGATCTTGAAAAAGGTTTTAAGGAAAAATTGAACTCATGAAGCTCCCTTCGAATATGGAGTTAAGCTGATTCGATGTTACCTCCACATTGTGAGGAATTTCACTTGTTCCACGGTTTTAATAAAAGTTTTATAAAAATCAATTTTAACCTTTTGAAAAGAATGATTTAGCATCAAGCCCCACTTGGCACCTTCCCACGGAAGTTCGTTAATATGTTTAAAACACTTATATATAGGAATTACCAGCGGCGTATCCACCATGTTTTGCCCATATTACTTCCGTTTCGTGAGGCAGTGTCAGGTGTGCCGATATGACTCGGATAGGATTGCGTTTACTCGGCCCAATCGATAGAAAGTCGGACCGAGCATAGGATAGGATCGAATAGGTTAATCCAGCGAGTTGATAAGCGAGAAGCGAATAGCGCGTTTTCGATTAGATTTCCACATTACACCCACATGGCACGTTTCCACGGGGGTTTGCTAACATGGCGAAACACCACGCTTAACCATGTTAGCCTTGCCTCATGGAGCGGTGTCATGTGTACTTAATACCATACAGACTGTAATAAACACCAGGCGAGCGATAAACGGTAGATTATACACGATAGGCGATCAGCGATTAGGTGATTAAACGAATAAACACGAAACACTTGTGATGACGGTGATGATAAACGATATACAAAAATCGGTAGTTGCGTTGCAAGCGATGAAGGTATGCGGTTTGATTTACGCGGTTCGGTTGGATTGATTAACACCACAGAGTTTGACTAGCATTAGTCCCCACATGGCCTTTTTCCACGAAAGGTCGCTGATATGGCTAAAACACACTACCTTAACCACATGAGCTTCATCTCGTGAAGCGAGGTCATGTGCTAACTTAACACGAATATCACGGATAACGGTATAGCGATAGATTGATACACAGCAGGTGATAGAGATTCTCATAATAACAAGCGATAGAGATTTCGAGTTACACATATTAAATGATTGCGATTAGTCGAGTTTTGTTTCGAGTAAGCTTAACGTTACGTTGCGACGCATCACGGTTATAGAGGAGGCTAGAATAGGTCCTCACCCGATAATATCGTGAGCGTTAGTGTGCTTGATGAGATTCGTTGCAACAGACTTACGATCAGTCTTGCGTCGATGCAATTGTCCTGCGAGGTAGACTCCCCAGAGTCCATCGATGAGGCGATTGCATTGCGTTTGCAGACTTACGACAAGTCTTGCGATGATGCAATTTCATTTGTTACGCCTTGCGATTGAGTGTAGTGTGTAGAAAATAATCACAATAGTATACATAGGTCTAATAACGTTCAACTCCACGTGGCACTTTCTTCACGGAACTTCGGTAGTATGGTAAAGCATACCTTGCCCGACCCCTACTACTTTCGTCCCGTGCTTTGGTGTCACCTTTTGTCAAAACGTTATGGCACCTTTAGAATTCACTACGATCACCGTGCACTGACCCAAATAATCCCGTGTGCACCCGCGATTATTTGTTCCTTGCACGTTTATCGTACCTCGTTCTAAGAGTGTAGTGAGGGTAAAACACATTATTTCGTAATATAGTATATAGTATATAGTATGTGTGTGAATCTAGTCTAAGTGCGATGATTAGAGAGCGGAAGAGAAAACGAAAACGAGAGTTAATGTTACACATAGTGGTAACTTCGAATAAGAGAGTAGGTTCAAAACTTAGAAATTAACGTCGAGTATCGTATCATTACAACTTTATCCTACGCTTGCTAGATGTCTGATGATTGAAGACTTTTGCTGGAGCTGTTGTTGTTGTACTCAAGTTCACGGTTCTATGCGGCAGTTGCGGGTGAAGTGACCGTAACGGTTGCAGTTATTGCAATAGCGACAGTCAGCCCCAACTGGATGATGATAGGTACACGAGTAACACTGAGGATGAGCTCCACTGTAGGCTCGTTTTGGAAACATCAGAACTGTTCGAAGAGGTTCCGGTTGCAGCAGTTTGGTTGTTGATGAGCTCGGGCTTGAAGTCTTTCGCTTGCGGCTGGGTTTGTCGGTGTCTTGCGAAGAAGTGTCGTCGGAGGAGGATTCGTCTGAAGACTCGCTTGCGGAGTCTTTGGCTGATTTGTCGGAAGATCCGTCGGCAGATTTGTCAGAAGAATCGGCAGCAGATCCGTCCGAAGAATCGTTAGCAGATCCGTCAGAAGAATCGTTAACTGATTCATTAGAAGAATCGCCAGCAGATTTGTCAGAAGATTCGTCAGTAGATTCATCAGAAGATTCGTCAATATGTTCGCCTGAAGGATTATTGGCGATTGCTTGATGAGCTTGCTTGACAGGATTTCTTGAGTATAACCCTTCCACGAGTCGTTTGTTGTTGATTTCTGCGGCTAAGCGGTATGTTTCTTCGATGGTAGCAGGTCTTGCAGCTTTGACAAAATCACCCACACACTCAGGCAAGCCACGAATGTACTTCGCGATGGCCTTCCCCGGAGTGTTGACTTGACCTGGGCAGATTATGCTAAGCTGTTTGAACCTTGCGGTGTAGCCAGCATTGTCACCTTCGGTTTGCTTGATTTCCCAAAATTCGTTTTCCAGCTTCTGAATCTCGTGAGGAGGACAGTACTCTTTCTTCATGAGCTCTTTCAGTTCATTCCAAGAGAGAGCGTAAGCTGCGGAGATCCCACGTTTGTTACGTTCGGCGGTCCACCAGTCGAGTGCTCGCGATTGAAATACTCCGGTGGCGCAAGTAGTACGGAGACTATCGGGACACCCGCTTTGACGAAGGGTAACTTCGATAGAATCGAACCACTGGAGTAGTTGAGTCGCACCTCCTTCACCCGTGAACTCCATCGGGTCACAGGCTTTGAAGTGCTTGTAGAGAAAAGCAGATTGCGGCTCTCCTGTCTTAACGTCTTCCGAAGCTCGAGGGTGGTTGAGAGAGTGCACTCGAGCGGCAATTTGAGAACTAAGCCTACTCACTTCCTTAATCACAAGTGAAGCAATCCTCTTCTCGGCGCTTTGTTTGGCTTTCCTCTTAGCTACTCGTCTCGAGGTAGAGTTGTTGGAAGGCATCTAGACAGGAAGAGACTTAGAGTGAGATTCGATCATAATGATTTTTGAGTTTTGCGTTGCGATTGAGCGCGTTCAAAACTTGGTGCGATAGTATAGTAATACGAATCACATAGGAGCCACATAGGAAACACGAAATTCCTAAGTTCTCACACAATGACTTGTTTGTTTATACGTATATATATATATTTATATAGATGTAATTTGTAATCATGCACATATAGGTCGATTTAGAATAAGCGAGGTCGCGTTGAAGTGAGAAAACGAGAGCGAATGTGATAGATTATGCATTAGTTTTGTTGCGAACATTCGGATTTCGCTTTAGATTGCGATGAATGTGCGAATTGTGTGTTCATAAAGTAGGGAGTGAAAATCGTTACATCGAGGAATCGATAAAGCGTAAAGTTTCAAAACGTAAATAAGTTCCAATCATTGTAAAATTGGCGGGTCGTATGATAGAGTGCCTTGGGCGTTTTAGGCGTGGACTACCCAAGGTAACCCAACTATATCTAGCAAGTTCGAGCATGCGCGTTGACCTAGAGGACTTCATGCTTCCACTGGGATGCAGCTCCTGGCATTCGTCTTCCTAGTCATCGCGTGGCTCGAGTTATCGTGATAGTCGAGTCCTTGGTGAGAGCTTTTGAAAACCAGTTTATAGAGAATGGGACGACTTGTTAAGGTACGGGTTTCACCCCTGACTTAACAGTTTCGTTCCTAATTGTGGCTATGCTCTTCGAATAAATTCGTGAGTTCCACTCGATTTAGAAATGGAGACTTTTGTCGAGAAGTGGATGTCACTCCTAACTCAACGAAGAGTTCTCGTGCTAGGAAAATGCGCTGAGTGAGCAATCCTATCGAGAGTTCTTGGTTTTCACACCTGATCTCGACTGGATCGCTCGGTTTCGCTATGCGAGTATTTTCGAAAACGTGTGTATTGTGTCGGCCTTAGGAAAGGCTAAGTAGTATTTCAGCCTTAGGAAAGGCTTCTTCGTGTGAAGTTGTAGTACGCGGGGTTCACACAAAATTGTATTTTTTTAGCAATTTCGATCGAGAATATCAAGTAGCCCAATACAAACCCCACCGGGTTTGTATGAGTCAGCCTGTTGGTACTTAGACTATAGACTAGGTCAATGTCTAAGACGTCGACCCGGACTAGGTCGAGTCTGACCTAATTCCCTATAGTTATGGCTCTGATACCAATCTGTCACACCCCAACCGTTGGCGGAATCATCGGGGCGCAGCACTAGGCGAATCAGATTGCTCAAGAGAATCCATAACAACTATATTGCAATAATATTTAGTACATTCGTTATCCCATACTAACAAATAATACAATCACATAAGTTATCACAGATTTCTTGTCCTCTTGAACAAATCAAATCCGACAACCCAGATTTTAGTTGAGTTTCTAGACTCCCTAGCTTGATTTGATATAGTCTGCGATCTAACCTGCAACATACGTTAAAATATTTGTCAATACAAAGTATTGGCGAGTATACAGGTTTGATAAGTATAGCATAATAGATTAAAAGTGCTGCGAATTTCGACATGCATAAACGTAATACACGACATATATACTCACAAAACTGATACTACCAACTAAGTCCTCGATGCTCGAATGTACGATGGCATAACTAGACCCCGTCGGGCGCAATAGTACTATACTAGTCGTGGTGGGACGTCGCGAGTATAAGCCCTAGCACATATGCAACTAGCATCACGTATATCTATGCATAACAGTTATTCGCAAATGATAATTTGATTGATTGAATAATTCGTTTGATAAGTTCGATTTGTTAGAAACGTATGTTACACCCAAAGTTTGATTAAAAAGGGGTCAAGTATACTCACAGTGCGTATTTAGCGGAAATACAACTTGATTGAGTCGGTGGCGAGTACGTCTGCGTTGATCCTTGAAGAAATAGAGTAAACGATGTACGGTTAAGCAAGATTGCCTTGAAAAGTTACTCATTAGGTTGAATGGTCCTCATCCATGCGGATTGACAGGTTATCCGCCCGGATGACAAGTCATCCGTCCGGATGACATGTTATCCGTGCGGATGGATGTGATGCGTGCGGGTGAGTGTGCGTGCGGGTAAGTGGTGCGTGCGGGTAAGTGGTGCGCGCGGATGACATGATCCGTGCGGACTACATGACCCGTGCGGACTGACATGGTCCGTGCGGATGACATGATCCGTGCGGATGACATGATTCGTGCGGATGACATGATCCGTGCGGACTGACATGTCACCCGTGCGGACTGTCATGTCTGTTTCGCACTCTGAACACTGTTTTCGAGTGTTTAACGGGAGGAATACGTTTGTTTTTACTAGGGTAGTGTAATTTCGCACTAACACTTGAAGTTCCGTCAATTCCGACTCATTCTAACGGCCGGGAATCACCCCGTTCCATCGGATCTGGCCGTTCGTGATGGTTCTTCATGGTTAACTCGAAATCGCACAAATTTAGGTGAGATTTGCCTTTAAAACATGTGGAAATCACCCGGATCTGAGTCGTTTATAGTGGAATGAGATCCCAACTTGAAGTTCAGAAGAACTCTTGGTGACATCACCTCAAAACGCCTCAAATCTGCAGATTTCACGGTCAGAATTTGAGTTTTGAAAGATAGAATGATGTGGAATCGAGTGTAGATTGTAGAAGTACAAGTTTTAGGTTGAAAACTTACCAGAATCACGAGGAAATCGAGAGAAAAGGGTCTTGGAGCGTGTTTGGTTGAATAGGAGTTGTCACATCACTGTTCAAGTGATGTGACATGGTATTTATAGGCAACAGAGGAGAGGAAAAAGGTTTTGGCCCGGATAGCCCATCCGTGCGGATGGCCCATGAGTGCGGATGGCCATCCGTGCGCATGCCCATCCGTCCGGATGGTCCATTCGTCCGGATAGCTATCCTGACGCGTTGGACTTCTCCGTTTTTTGATCGTTTTGATAGTTTTCGAAGCGCGTACTTCCATAATTAGTTTATATTATCATTATATTGTTATTATTATATATATATATATATATATATATCACTAGGGGTCGTATTTACGTATCCATATTCCAAAGATTCAATAATTAACATTCGGTTTCCGATTCGAGTATGCGATTATTAGCGACGTTTCACGGCCATCAATGAGGGTAGTATAGGTCCTCTCTTGATGTTATCGTGAACGTTATTTCGTGTAGTGCCACAAAGACTGACGGGGTACCGTTTACTCGTATTGTCATCATCGTCATGACGACTGGAGCTACAGCACTCACCCGAGGGTCCTTGTTAGCGTTAATTGTTTACGTTCGACACATCACGGCCACTGAGGAGGGTAGAATAGGTCCTCACTCAATGCCTCCGTGAGTGTTAGTGTGATAATAGTGTAGTATAGTGATATTGTATTTCGAAAATATACGATTATCCTTCGAATAGCGATATATACGATATAGTTACATTATGATCCGAATCTCCGGTGCTAGGCGTAACGAGTATAACGAGTAGTAACAACGCACAAAAGTGCGGGTTGTTACATCAGATTCTCCTCCTCCCCACCATTTTCTCTGTCTGACATATTCTTCTGCTTTGAATTCCTCAATGAAAGCTTCAATACTAAGAGTTTTCGTATCAATAGCAATGTTTCCTTGAGGATCAAGGTAACATTCTCTATCAGCATCCCATCTCTTTGCTCTCTTGGCTTCGTTGAACACCTTAGATAATCTGATCATCTTGTATTCTGCTTTCTGCTTTCTTGCTTGATATTTTTGTTCTTCAGTTCTGGTGTCTTTAGGGACAGGAATTTCTTCTTCTTTTGCTACAAACGCATACCCTACTGCATCTTCCTCTGGTAGCAGTTCACTCCAATCAAAACCTTCATCATCATGAATAACAGCAAGAGCTCTTGATTTTTCTTTGGAGGCATCCTTAAGCTGCTTCATTCTGGGCGGTTCTGATTTATTCTGATGATAGATCGCTCTTTTGTAGTAATCCTTGCGAAATGGATTTGCAGTATCATCAGTGTAAGCATTTCTGCACTCACGCTTAAAGTGACCTTTCTGTTTACACTTGAAACATGTGACTTTTGATTTGTCAAATCCAAGTTTTGTGAATGGTCCACCAATTGAATATCTGCCCGTAATCTCCATGAAACGCTGCGCTCTTCTCACTGCACTGGCCATACACCACCTTATATCGATCAATTCCATCTCCTCAGGATCGATTTGATCGTAGTCTTCCTTTGTTAGGTTGGTGTTGCCTATCTTTCCTGCAACGAGACTTTCGTACGATTTTAACACCGATGCTAAGAACACCATCTGTTGTTTTGCTGACTCTTTACTGAAATTTTGAGCGTTCTTCAGATCCACAGCAATGTTACATTGGAACAGATTCTTTGATGCAGATTGGCTTGAAGTTGTTGAAGAAGATCCACTATGAAAACCACTGTGAGGAATTTCTTGATTCTCATTATTTGAATTCTCTGCAGAAAATGCTGTTCTTGGAGAACCAGTCTTTGGTAGATTTCCTCAATAGTACAACTCCACATTCTGCTGATAAGATGTGTTGTTGACTTTGTTAGATTTCTTGATCTCCAACTCGTGACTCTCCAGTCTTTCGATAAGCCGATCCACTGTCAAATCTTCAGACTTGATTGTATTCTTCAGCATTAATGCAAAGTACTGCCAATCTTGTTCATTCGGCAGCGAGTCGAATAATTTATCAACCAACTCTTCTTGAGTATATACAATTTTGTGTCTTGCCAATTCCAATTTCAGATGCCCAAATCTCTCAATCATCTTGGAAACCGACTCGTTCTTTAAATAACCAAACAAATCAAACTCTTTTCTTAACAGTTTCTTTTTGTTTTTGACTATTTCATCACTACCTACACATTTTACCCTCAGTTTCTCCCAAAGATCTTTTGAATTTTCATATTCAATCAATGAAATTATATCATCTCTCACTGACTGATGAATCAACGCGATGCACTTTTGTTCAGCAATATATCTTTCAACTTCATCAGGATCTGTCAAACTTTCACCAAACCGTTCTCCTCTAAGGTAACCATTCTTTAAACTTTTCCAGCTTTGATATGCAAAAGCTTGAAGCCACTCGTCAAATCTTGTAGCCCACCTATTATAATCTTCAATCGCCAAAAGTTTTGGAGGTTTGTTGTATGTTCCATACGCACTCTCTACACTCATCGTGTCGGAAATAATCTTCTTTGCACTCGGAGATTTCTCGTTTGTGTTGTTTGACGTGTCGTTTGAAGTATCATCCCCACCATTTCCAGCAAAGGTAAAAATATCACAAAACGGATTGAAATCATCCATCTTCACGTACCTGACAATGATCAACAAACACTTAGAAAGTTCTTGATTTTGAAAAATACAGATTCAAGCGGAATCTGTTCAAGCGGAATTGCTTTAACGAGATAAGCTCCTCAAGCGAAATCAGATGTTGAAGCGAAATCATTAATATTGTTTGACTTTCAAGCGAAATCACAAATATGTGTATTCTTCACGCGAAATCACTCAAAATTTTCAAGCGAAATTAGTTTAAATGTTACTTTTCAAGCGAAATTACCAAGGTATTTCAAGCGAAATTAGTATGATGTCATCATTTTATGAACAGTTTCAAGCGAAATTATGTTTTTAATCAAGTTTTAAGCCGAATTTTAGTCCAAAACTTTCAAGGATTAGTTAACACTATGTTTCGCTTGATATGTGAGAGTTTTAAGCCATTCCAACCGTGAAAACTTGTTCAAATCAGAAAAGAATGAGTAGAAGTAAGATAATCCGGTGAAATCAAGCTGAATTGGTATGAACTCCTCGTCCTGAGCTCTGATACCACCAATTGAAAAATTTAAAGTTTTTGATAGTTTTTCAAAGTTGTATCTAAAAGAGTTCATTAACAAACTTAAAGATTTTGAGTATGAAAGTGACAAGAAAAGGAAAGAATTGATAAATGTAATGAAAAATATTTTGATGAAAATGGATTTGGATGTGATTCTTGAAATGAAAAGAAGAGTTGATGTATGTCTTGCTGCAAAAAGTAATCTGATATACGATATGAAGAGGGGTTGTTATATTGATGATAATTTGAATCCTCTTGATTTCGTTAAAATTTTTTGTGCAGGAACATACAAGATAGAGAAAATGGAAATCTCAAAGAATGAAGAATCAGAAAAGCTTGGATCTTCAAATTCTGAATCTGTGTGTTCTAAATGTGTTCAATATGAAGCTGACAATATCAAACTCTTGAAGGATTTGGAGAGTTTGACATTGGAGATAAAAAATTTGAAGGATGAAAAGAAATCTGATGATAAACAGATTTTTGGGATGTGTTCAAAATGTGAAAAATCCGGATCAGACAATGCCAAACTCTTGAAGGATGCGGAAAGTTTGACATTGGAAATCAACAATTTGAAGAATGAGAAGAAAGCCGATGATAAACAGATTCTTGAACTACAGGAAAATTATGAGAACTTGAAATCTGAAAATGTCAAACTGTTAAGTGATTTGGACAGTTTGACATTGGAAGACAAAATTTTCAAAGAAAAAGGAAAAAAATTTGAAGATGAAAAATTAAAAATTGAAAAAGATTTTCAAAGTCAAATGAAGGTTTTAGAAGATGAAAAATCTGTTATCTTTAAAAATAATCTTGAAAAACAGATTGAAATAAATTCTCATCTTCAGAAAATCATTCGGCTTGAAAATGAAGCTGAAATTGCTCGAAATAAAATTGATGAGCTTGAGAAGAAATTGAAAGGTTTTGAGAAACCAGATTATATTTGTTCAAAACCTATCAATTCTGTTCCAATAAGTGACAATGTCACAAATTTTGACCAAATCAAAATTGAAGATTGTGATGAGAAATCTGATGATGAAAAAGAAAAAATTGAGAAAAAGAAATTGTTTTTGAATTTAAAAGAAAAGTTTCAGAAAACTATTTTGCAATCGACTGAAAAAGGTGAATGTTCAACACAGAAACCTTTGAAGAAGAATGCAGAACAAAAACAAAATGTAAAGATTGTGTAAAATGTTCAAAAAGATAATAAAAGCTCATCAGATCAATCATCCAATCGCAATCAAAAATCACAAAAATTGAAAAATGAAAACTCAAAAATTGTTGGTAATAAGTGGTGCAGGTTTGACCACAGTGCTCAAAGGATAAATCCAGCAAACAAGAGGAGAAATGATTATCAACAAGCCAAACAATGCTATGATTTGAATGTTTGGACTGAAAGTGGTGATTGGTACGATAACAGAGTGTGTTACATTTGTGGTGTGAGAGGACACATTGCTGTTAACTGCCAAAGTTGGAGTTATGAGACGAGAAGATGCTATAATTGCAAAATCAAAGGTCACATTGAAAAAGATTGCCCAATGAGATCATATGAAAGATCGAGGGCCGAATCTCAGAAAAAGGCAAAGAAACCAGTCAATGTCAAGCCCAAAGAACAGAAAGTGGAAGAAAAGAAAGTAAAAATTTCACAGGGGCAGAAAGACAGACTGAGGAAGAAGAAGAAGAAGAAAGCGAGAGAGTATCTCGAAAGGATTTTGTCCTCGGATACAACTGGTAAAACAGATAAAAGTTCTGATAAATCGTCTTGCTCGCCAAAGAATAACAAATCAAGCAAAACGAATTCATCAGATACAAATCTGAGGACAGAAAAGAGAGTAAAGAAAGAGAAAGTTGGTGGTGATGAATTTGTTTCTTTGGGAACAAAGGAGCCACGTTTTGGCAATGAATCTGACTCATTAAAGTCAGACAAGCCAAGTTCAGGCAATGAATCTGGTGTGGTAAAGCCAGAAGAGCCGTGTGTTGAGGTAAAAGTTGAGAATTCTGGTCTAACAATGGATGATGCAAATTTTCCACCATTGTTGAACAAGAATTCAAAATCATCCAAGGACCGTCAGGCTTGGGTGAATTTGTTTAAATGAAAAACCTGACTTGCCGGAGCTTCCAGGTTGGTAAGTGTGGAGCAGGTTTCGGCACATTTCTTGAGAAATTCACGAAGGTGATTTCGTCTTAAAAGTGGTAAATCAGGGACATTAAGTTGTACTTGATTTTCTACAAGTGATTTTTTGATGTTTGAACTTAAAAATGTTAGTTTTTTACAAGTGGTTGAAGAAAATAAGATGATGAATGATCCCCATGTTTGAGAAATGACTCACAAAACTTATTTTCCGGAAAAACCATTTTGATTAAAACAAACTTAAGTGTTTTGAAATCACCATGGGAAAATGTTTTGTCGTCAGGGGGAGTTCTGATTGTTTATGCCAAGTGGATGGCGATTTGAAGTGATTTGATATCAGTTGTCACGTTGCTTGTACAGTTTGTTTTCAAATTTCCTAAAATGTGTTTGCATTTTAGGGGGGAGTAAAAGTTTCAGAAAATCCAAAAATATTAGAAAATTTGAAAAAGCCAAAAACATGATAAAATAAAAAATGAGTTTTTGTGTCAAAGAAGAGGAAATGATAGTACATCAGTAGACGATCACATCATGCTAAAGAAATGGAAAGTTAAAATGTGATAAGCGGTCTCACTAAAGATGTGACGGTAGGCTCAGCTAGACTAGTAGATTTGCGAGAACGATACAAATCTAAAATGAAAAAGCCTAGTTCTAGTGGGAAACATGGTCGAAAGCATAGTACTTAGTTTTATCCTTCTTGATTGTGTGCCTACTCAGTAATCGCTGAATGCCAAAAAGCATAAAAACTGGTTAAGTTTGTGAACTTTCACAACTTTACTGAAAATGACACTGTGATTGTGCATTTTATTTTGTAAAGATTTAAACTTGTTTTATTTCTTTATTTTGTTTAAGCATTGGACATCCTCTGCGTATACGTGAGTATCGATCTGGATGTTAATGCCTAAACGTTCTGCGTTATTTTCTTTGGTGTTTCGTTTAAGCTTTGGATCACCTCTGTGTATACCGGAGTATCGAACTGGTGGTTAAAGCCTAAACAATTTCAACTTGTTTTATTTTTCTTATTTTGTTTAAACATTAGACTTTCTCTGTGTATACGAAAGTATCGACCTGATTGTTAATGTTTAAACATTCTGAGTTGTTTTCGCATAAATCACAGTTGATAAAAGTTTAAAGGCATTACTTGAGATAGTGTATTGCATGATGAGGGGATATGCTGAGATCGTGGGGTCCATAAGAATTTAGTGCAAAATTAATATACCTTAACGTATCGGTAAGCATTTCGAAAGTTTTTAGATTGAGTTTAAGTGGACAACAATATCGTCAATATATGTGAATCGTTTAGAACTGAAAATGTTTAAAGCTTAACGGTGCTTGTGGTTGGTCACATAAACTGATATGATCCTCTTACACAAACTCACAAAAATAATGTTTGTAAATATTTCTTCTCTGCATTTCATTACATTGAAAAATCCAAAAAGATTTCAGTGTGTTTTAGCATAAATTTTGAAAAATACAAAAAGATTTTCGACAACTGATGTTGATAAGCTAATTTTCAAAATTCCAAGTGCTGAACATGATGAGCAGGTTTGGGAGTGTGTGCTTAAATGAAGAAATTTGTTTTGAGAAAGAATGTTAGATTAGTTAATTAAGGTCATTAATTTGAACTTGATGTAACTATTATGATTGAATGGTTTCAATCAGTAAGTTTTTCTTATTGATTTAAGTAAAAACTTATGAGGTGGTGAGAAAATTTGTGCAGGAGATGAGCTGAACAAGAATTAAAACTAGGATACAATCTCAAGGTGATAGCTAATTCCAGACAGCGATCCCAGCATGATGAAATGGGGAGTCTGACGAAGTTAGAGCCAAAGAGAAGATCCTGGTACATGCTAAGAAAGAAAGAAGACCGATCAAGATTGAAGAGTCGTTATGATGAAGACTCTTACTGAAGATTCCGTCAACATTCAAGGGGGAGTCTGTTGGTGCAGTTGTCTGTCGACTTCATCTTCGTTCGTGTCTTAGATTAGAACTGATAGATCAGGGCTTGTAGTATGAGAAATTTAGGGTTTTGAATGTTGTTTTAAGCTGATTTCGCTTGAACATGTTATTTCGCTTGAAATGGCAAGTGTCTCTTTCAAGCGAAATCTAAACTCTATATATAGCTTTCAAGCGATATCAGACGTATTGTTCTTGTTCCGGTGAGCCGAAGTGCTGCCGAAGTGTCTACGTGTTGTTAATTGCTTCTAGATCAATAAACGAGACAGTTAATAGTGAATACAAGCTAAACAAAGACATAATCAATGAATTTCGCCTCTGATTCTTTCTGAGACTTCTTCTGATCGACTCGTTAGGTCGTTTTTCTTACTGTTTAGCTCGTTTTCGCTGGAAAATTCTGATTTCTACACCTTCTTTTCAAAATTAATCAAGTTTTCACGGTTAAAATGGACTGATTTACACATATTGTGTGCGAAACATTGAATTAACAATCCCTTGAAAGAATCAGACCTAAAATCGGCCTAGAACTTGATCATTTTTGCCAAAAACAGATCGAATTGATGATGTCAGCAACATTTCAAGCGAAATCAGCTGGTTAATTCCGCTTGAAATTCTTATTTCGCTTGAAAATCTCATCAGATTCCGCTTGAAATAGGTTATTTCGCTTCAAAGGTATAATTTCGCTTGAAAGTTTTCAAGCGAAATATCTGATTTCGCTTCAATTATAGGATCGTTTTGACGATCAAATGAGTCAATCAAAGTCAAAACACGACTGTTTGAATGGCGGAAACAAACAAACATCAATAAAATCACATCACGCTTCGCACACACCACTGTTAATCAAACCAAACTGTTTTATCTTCTGCTTTAACCCCAAGTTATACATCAGATCATTTTATTTACCGTTTTAAATCATTTACCTCACTGTTTAACAAAACAAATCAGTTCGAATCACATATTTAACAACCAATTCATAATAAACAGAAACGCCCGTTCGTACGAAGGGACTGTTCTTCGTTTTGACTTGTTTTGTTTCACATATTTCAACAATCTGATCCAACACTCTTTCACATCAGTAATCTTATACTCCCGTGTTATTATTTCAGTGTAATCTCGAGACTTCATCAACTCCGCTCTCAGTTTTCGTGGAACTCTACGCAAAACTGTGAGTATACTCGATCCCTTTTTCGTTTTAAACACTTTTGGGTTCAATATGTACATTATACAAAAACACGCAACACTTGAAACATATTTTAATCACACTCTATCCACATTTAAACGTGAAAACATGTGACACTTGTTAGTTTTATATGCTATGTGGGTACACTTGTATCTATATGCTCATTAACTTTGCTAGGCTACCTTGAAAATTATAGCGCTATAGGATTAACGCATCGCCCTTGAGTTTTGGGGTATTGTTAAGTAAAACATGTTAACCCCCTCTTCGTTGCGACGATGTAGGGAAGGCAAGATTGCGTTGGAAACTTGGGTTTGACATATAGTTTACACTAGTCCAGCATATTAGTAACTTCTATACATTATTTATGTTTGATATGAGCACGTTAAACATTTTATTCTTATTATGCTATGTATCAAACTTGTATACTCGTCAACATTTTTGTTGATCTTTATTTTAATACATGTTGCAGGTTGATAGACAAGATGACGAAGAATCAAGCTAGGGTGAACATAGAAACACACCTTAGAATCAATAATTGTTTGATTATGTTTGATACAATTGAAATCACGTTTTGAATTATTGTATGACATTTTTAGAATTTATGAAATTTGATTAAATTATATTGTCACAATTAGTGTTATGATGCTTTGAGCGATTTGTTTTCGTCTCATCCTGATGTTTCTGCCATCGGTTGGGTGTGACATTATTAACTCCATATAAATTATACATTGAAGACTTATTGTCATAAAGTCAGCTACCATGTCTCCTTGAACAGTAAAAGTTCGAGAGGTGTTGCAATAAATTTCGATACGAACTTAATTATTCGTTTATGAACTAATTGAGGAAACTAAATCTTTGTATCGAATTCATTCATAATATACTTAAGGATCCTATAACTAAAAGCCTATCACCCATAACTATTATGTAAGCGCTTATAATAATGATGGGTTTATTGATGAGTATGTACAACTGCTTATCGTACTATGAATGATTAACTATTAATTTTTCTCATCAGTTTGATTTTGTATGTCTCTAACATATGTTCTGCTGGTATAATGAGATATAGACAAATATAAATACAAATCAAACGTTAAAGGGCTTACTTGCGTATTTTGATTATAACTGTTGGGTTTCAAATTGAGGTTGTAATATGACTAATGGGGGTCCTGGGTTGCATAATGACTCAACGGCTGTATTTCTCTACTACGGTTCTTGGTTTAAAGCTAAAATGAGTATTACTTACATCCTAAATAGGAACCAAAACATCCTGACAACTATGTCGAACACAATGGTTGCGTCTCTGACTGGATTCTCCGTTGGCTTGTTTGTTGTATCAGGTATTATTTACATGTTTTCTATTATGTTTATACATAACTAATCAATATTTAATCATAAGTAGGTTGAAGTATGTATGTGTGTGTTGAAGTATGATTGTGCATGAGTGTGTGCGTGATTGCATGTGTATGCTATGTAGGGTTTTTTCTATTGAAGTATTTATAAATAGTTAGGTGAATTGACATAAATGCCATTTATGTTAGTTTTTAACTAAGTAAATAGATGGAGTTAGTGATGGGGGCCAAAGTGGTTAGAAAAAAGACGTTGGGGGTTGTAATTTACTCGTAAATAAATATATAGTTTTGTAAAACAAGGTATCCGTTAATAAAGCATTTTCATGCAAAGTAATAAATAAAATGTTTGTACATCTATGTAATTCCTATAAAAACTCTATAATCTCTAAGGTTTTATTAAAGGCTCTCACTATTTTCACACGCCTATACCTTATTCTCACATCATTTTATACTCTATCTCTCACTATATATATATATATATATATATGTATGTATATATAGAGAGATAAAGGGATGGGATGTGTGAATATTACCTTTTAATAAAGAATTAGAGAACAATCCATCAAGCAAGTTACATTCTAAACATGTTTCAACACACAAGATCAAAACTACAAAGCTTATTTGGTACTATTATGAGACCCGGAAATCATTTACTTTACTTATTATATTTCACACATACCAAACTATTAATAAACTGTGATCGATCTTATCGATCATTCTGAAAGTGTCGTCATACAACATGGGATAAAAAAAATAATTACTATGTATCGTTAATTGGCTATGATGTTTTAAGTGCAGGGTGGCATATCCGGAGGTGGTGGCAACATCGATTCCCCTGGCCTGCTGCCATTCTTTGTAATGAATGTCATCTCCATTCCCCAACTTATATGACGCTCGAGATGACAATGCATCAACCATACTCCTATAACCAAAATAGAAATTAATAAAGTTACTATTGATAATAGTTCATGAAAATTAATAGAAAGTAATAGGTATCCTATTATATAACAGATGGAACTGAAATGTTAAAAAAAGTAATATTATAAAATAAAGTTACTCCATCAAAATTAATAGGTATCATATTATAATGAAATAGGGTCTCACCAGGGTTATCAGCCTTGAATCTAATGGCTGTCCAACCATTTTTAGGGACTGCAATGGTCTGTTGAAGAGGAGGATCCACAAGATTAAAACTCAAACGATCCTTACTTCTATTAAAGTTGCCAAATCCCCATCCAACAACATAGAAACTATGTCCATGCAAATGCATAGGATGATCTATCCCTGCAACTAAATTTGTTCCTTGAAATACCAGCTCCACCGTGTCCCCAAATTCAAGTACTTTCACCTCCGAAGCATTCAACGGAGTCTGCAACGATTCATCAATATCACTAGCCGTGAAGTTGAAAAACAAAGGTGGGAAATTTGGGAAATTAGTTCCATATACACCATTTATTCTTCCATAGTATGCATCAAGTAAAGAAATGTTTGGAGTCTCAAAGGTTATGTTGTTTACACTTGCGGCAAATCTCAATCCAAAAGGTCCTTGACATGCGTTATTTGGGCATGGAAATGTGTTAATCGAGAGTGTGAACAAGAAGTTTCGCGTGATCTTTTTTGGAACATCAATAGGATGAGCGCGAGTAGCTAAACTCCTAAGGCTTCCTGTGAAGTTAACCGATGCACTTGTGTCATTGACTTTAGGAAGATGTGGGAAAACTGGAGGCGAAGATGATTTTTTGTAGCCTTTGTATTCGATAATGGCGGTTGTGCTGGTGTTATCGAAGCTAATTGCAGGCTGGCTATTGTATGGTTTAGCCTCAATGTAATATCGACCAATGGGTTGGTCGGCTTTGAACAAAAGATCAATGGTTTGGCCAGGGGAGATGACAACGTAGTCGCTTTTTAGTGGCTTGGTGTAGGCACCATCGGTTCCTACAACGGTTACTTCATGGCCTCCAATAGCCCAAAACATGAAAAGGTTCATTGCGGCATTGACCATTCGAAGCATATAAGTCTTTCCATATTCCACAATGAATTTTGTTGTTTCTGAAATTGAAGATTAGACATAATTACCACATGTTTATAGTAAAATCACAAATTTACGACGGACCAAAGGATCCAATTAGCTGAATCAGATTAAAATCTGTTGTGCCAAAAGACGTTTGTCACGCTCTGGTTGATCAGTAACAGTAAAAAGTCAAGACTATTTTGTTAAGTTCGTATGTTAAAATGGATGTTAGAGAAAGCAAAACCAACCTGAACTAGAACACGGGTAAAGATCACCAGGTTGTCCATTAATGGTTAAAGCATCCGAACTATTAGGGTCCCCTCCTGTTCTCAAAAAGTCTAGTAACACAGCCTCAACATCTTGTCCAAACCATTCAGCTACAATCAGTTACACCCATTATAATTAGTTACATTCATTAGCATCATTATCTTTTTTTTTCTTAATAAAGTGACACACATAATTAAAACACTAAATGAAAATACTAATATTGATATTAAGGGTAAGTGTGAAAAACCTAGAATGATAGGATACTCAGCGTAGGGTTTTGGAAACGGGTACGGTCTTCCAATCTTTGGCCATATGACGATTAGACCGTGTACTGTGGCTCGAGACCAGTCGCTATGGGCGTGCCACCATAAGGTGCCTTCTTCATCAGAGAGGATTATTTTTTGGCTAAAATTCGCACCCGGTTTAATTGGACATTGTGTGATGAATTCTGGTCCGTCTGACCATGGATACCTTGGTTGCTTCACTCCATGCCTATAATATCATCTTCTTTTTAATCTTTGCAGCATTAACTAAGAGCTTTGTGACTCATGATTTGTGAAAAAATATATATATACATACAATGCTTAGGTATATACCATACACTAGATCAATGTATTGAATTAAAAAAAAAAAAAGTGGAAAAGAAAAGCCGAACATTTAAAGGACTTTGCTTTAATCCATCTCAATTCTCTTCACATAGTATAAATAAGTAAATAAAAATCACAATTTTGTTTAAATTTAAGATGCAGAGGGTTTTGATGTGTAAAAAATGTTACGCACTTTTACGAAAATAAACAAAAAATATGTTGGCTTTTTTGATGCAAAAGATAATTAAATAATTTCACTAGGAAAAAAACCAGAAAATATTTTGATTTATTTATAACACCTACCTAAAACATAACATATACTTTTCCAGTAAAGTAAAATGCCTAAATGGTCTCTGAGTCTAGTTTTGTCGCTTCGGTCTAAAAATAAAGCTTTTTGTATTTGAGTCCCTGATGTTTCAATTTTATTGTCATTTTCATCCAAGTGGCAAACTGTGTTAGAATTTTTGTTAACTTCTCACATTTTTTTTGTGGTTTTCCTCATTTAATTAAAATATATTATTACATAAAATGATGATTATACCATTCATTTAAATGAGGAAAACGACAATGAGAGGTAAAGTTAACAAAAAATTCTAATCACAATCGGATGAAAATGACAAAAAATGAAAACTCAGGAACGCAGATACAAAAAGTTTCATTTTTAAATTGAAGTGGCAAAAATAAACTAAAACAGGGACCATTTTGCATTTAACTCTTTTTCAGTTTATTTGCATGCCTAATATAAAATACATATAAAGTACACGATAATCATTTTCTATTTAAAAAGGAGAAAACTGAACTAGGGATGAGCAAAGGGTATAAAATACCGTCCCGATCCCGATCCCGATCCCGAAATCCCGATCCCGATCCGTTTTCGGTACCGGAAACGGTATCCACTTTTGTGATTTTTCGGTATCAGTACGATACGGTATCGGTAAAATACCGACTTTTACCCTTAAAATACCGATACCGTACCGATACCGTCCCGAACCGAACCGACGTATTTCGGTACCGGTATCGGTACCAAGTTTACACAAAATTCGGGATCAATATTGGTCGGGATCGGGACGGTATTGGGACGGTATCGGTATTTGCTCATCCCTAAACTGAACGCGTGTTAGACTTTTCATTTTCCAGATAATAACGCATCAGTGTAAGGCGTATGCATTATCATGAAGGTGAACGTTCAAAAAATATATATAAATATATGTACATATATCTTAGTCTAATAAATACATATAAAGTACACGATAATCATTTTTTTTAAAGGAGAAAACTGAATAAAAACTGAACGCGTGTTAGACTTTTCATTTTCCAGATAATAACGCATCAGTGTAAGGCATATGCATTATCATGAAGTGAATGGTCAAAAAAATATATAAATATATGTACTATATATCTTAGTCTAATAAAAGCATGTGTTTTACAAAAGGTTTGAAATGTACAAAACAGTAGACAACAATTATTTCCATCACCGATCTAATTGTTGTTCGGATATATAAAAGTAAAAAAAACAAAAAGTAAATTATAGATTATATTATTATTTATAAATAAATTTTAGATTATATCTTTAGACAAAATAGTTATTTTACCTTAAAGTTAGTTAGCTTAGAGAACAAAAACATGCAAAATTTAATGATAAAGGTTTGCATTAAAACACAAAAAGCATGCAAAATTTAATTATTTAGGACATTTTGAATGGTACATTTTTTCAAGCTCGAACAAGGTAAATGAATTCTTAGAGACGTCACTGAGTTCGTGCATTTGTGGTGATATCAAGTAATAAATTTGAATTTGCTATAACTAAAATAATATAAAACTAACTTAAGCTCTCTAACAATATTGTTGTATTGTCTACCTTAGAAATTACAAGTCAAAGTGAAATATATATATATATACCAATTACCAGTGAATGGTGATGCCAAGGTTGCCTTGGTTTTTAACATTAACGATGAGAGTGTCTCCTCTACGAACATAAATAGTCGGACCCGGGAATTCTCCATTGACAGTTAATATCGTCTTGTTCTTGCATAGCCTTGTAAAGGTGGCTTCTTTAACCTGCAACCGATCGATTCATAGGGTTTATTTATGGCTAATAATTAAGCATTACATAATACACATTAATTCTCGTTTCTTGTCAACAAACTTTCGTCCTGGATTAATCAAAACAAATGGAGACACTAATTGTAAGAGGATTTTTTTTTTTTTTCTCAATTGAATAATAAGGTTAACAAAATAAAATTGACTTTTAGTATTACCAATATAGACAAAATCGTTGGGTAAGGTGGCGATTTTAGTCCACGCTTTACATGTTTTAAAAAAACATTGGTTAACACTTCAATTTAGCCGGTAATTTCTTTTTAAATGTTAAAATTTAGCCTAAATTTTAAAAGCCAATGCTTTCTTTAAAGCCTATATTTTAGTTGCCACCTAAATTAGTTCACAAATTACATGTGTATTATTTTGATAGTGAAGGGGTATGGTCCCAAATCTCGCGACAGCACGACCGCGAATGACCATTACTCTCATCAAAAAACCTCCAAACAACAATAAACTCTCCAGTGTCCGCGTGGGTACACGCGAACACTGCGGTCCAATCTGTCCATTGATGAGAAGACTTACCTTAAGGACGGAAACTAATGTTACGCATAGCGATGCGGCCTCGCACCGCATCCTATGAACATTTTCGTCACGACAAGGGATCTGGACAACAGTAACTGTCACTAAGCAGCGATGCGGCCTGGCACCGCATCCTGCGTAAATCATGGATGGAACAACCAATGCGGGAATAACATCAAATGACCGCAAGCAGCGATGCGGCCTGGCACCGCATCCTGCCTTCAAAGCAAGTAGGCCTGACACCACAGTGCAAGTGGCACTGGGAACAGTCGCCTACTGGCCCACGTATGTACAACAGTCTGACACCACAGCAGGACGTGGCATCACCACAATATCCGACAGGTCTGACACACCTGCAGATAGCTGTGCGATGTCAGGCTAGCTACTCAACTACCCTCCTTCACTCCTCGGCTATAAATACTCACCCCAAACCAGGTTTGAGGTATCACTTCTGAACTCTCTCAATACTACTACTATCATACTTTGCTTCCCAAGCAAATTACTGATTCTCACGCCGGAGAGTGGTAACAAGGAGCACCCCCCACCCCATCCTCCTTGTTACGAGTCACGGTTTGTTTCCTTTTGCAGGAAACCCACCACCAGACGATCCAGCCAGCGATCCTCGGAAAGAAGGGATTAACCCTCTTGACGAGATCAGTGAGTTAACTCTACCCGGTTAACCATTGTTTCATCATTGGCGCCCACCGCTACTCTTAGCACTTTTTTCCAATCATCCTTTTCTTTCCAAAGATGTCTGATCGTCAAAACAACACTACCGGGGATAACCTAAACCCCGCAAACCAAGGGCCTGCAGGAACCATTCCCCTAGGCCCAAATGCCGAACACATAGGCACATCAGCGCAAGGGGGCGCATCCCTTACGTTTGGACACGATCTATCACAATACGCTGCTGTCATACCTCCAGGCATGAACCCTCATACCTGGTATGACCAACAAGCAGCCCTTCTGGCCGCAACGTACAACAGAGCTTGCGCCGACGAACAAGGAGGTATCGGACCTACCCCGATACCGCGTACACCTGCCGGTCGTATTTTACGATACGACGACAGGGCCCCCACACATCCAGCCTCCAGAAGCAGGCAGGAGGACCGCGGCTCCTCCTATTGTGATGTCCGCACAATCAATGAGGACGATTCCACGTACGGGTCTCGCCGCAGGGACTCCGTACATAGCCGTTTAGGCTCTCAAGAAGAAAGAAGGCGGCAGTCTACAACGCGCCGCAACACAAACATTCATAGTCGTTTGGGACCACAGTCCCACCATGAAGGGTATGGCCATACTGATCCAGATGACAGTACATACCGCGGGGAGTCCCATTCCACCAACAGTAGACCGGGCGGACGCAACTATGTTCCTCCCACTCAACCCCGCAACACATACCTCCGCGCTGCAAAGCGCAACCAGGGCAAACCTTATAGGCCGAAATCTGCGGCCGAAAACTCTAAGTTTGTCCCAGAGATCGCCAACGCCGATGTCACCACCACAAAATTCCCATTAAACATTGGGAAATACAACGGCTCCACCGACCCAGATGATCACAACAACATCTTCGTCGGTGCTGGATGCAATGGTAAGTGGGACGAACCTACCTGGTGCCATTTTTTCCCACAGACCCTAACAGGTCTGGCCAGGGCATGGTTCGATTCTCTGCCACCAGGGTCACTGACCTCATTCGAGGACTTACAAGAAAAGTTCCTCGCGCACTTTAGCCAGCAACGACGCCATGAACGTGATTCAATGGACGTCATGAACATCTGGCGCAGAGACAACGAATCGCTTGACGCATTCGTTGTCCGTTACAATAAAGAGATCCTAGAGATAGGCGACGTTGACAACCAGATGGCACGTAACCATTTCATTGTTGCAGTCAAAGACGAACAAATGGTTATGAATATTTCTGGCGGCAACGGCTTGCCTAAGAAGTGGGAAGATGTCATGGCTAAGGTCAAAACATATGCCCAGACTCAGCGGTCTCTCAGACCGCACATGTCAAAGGCACAACCCCTAGCGGAAGGCCAGTCTTCCCGCCAAGAGCCCAAGCGCGGCAATAAGCGCAACAGGGACACATGGAATCTCGGCAGCGATCCCAAGCCATATGTTCCCCGGAACAACCAGCCCGACGTAAGGGCTACAATTAACGCCCAACGAGAGAACCGGGCGTCAAAGAAAGAGTCTCGGGACCGCAGCTGGACCGAGATCAACCAGTCGCCAAGCGACGTTCTCCTCACGGATGCACAATTCCTGAGACCGGCCCAACCAATGAAGTCCAAAAAGAATCAAGATCCCGCACTCTACTGCGAGTATCACAAGGACTCGGGCCACACCACGAACAACTGCAACAGTCTCCGACTGGAGATTGAGCGAGCCCTAAAGGAGGGGAAACTGCAACACCTGTTGACAGGCGCACAAAAAGCTACCAAGCGCATCACTCCCCACAATGAGGGCACCTCCACGGGTAAAAGGGCCATGTACGTGGCCTCTACCCACATGATCAATGGAGGAAAAGGAAGACCGCGTAAGGCGGCTAGAAGACCGGACAATGACTGGAAGGACGAGCAAGTCGTCTTTCCAAAAGTCCGGGGCGGACCGCGCGATAGGCGCGCCGTCGTTATCACAGGGCACCTAGCTCACTACTGCACCGAGCGATTGTTCATCGACCCGGGCAGTACGTCCGATATTATATATGAGCAATGCTTCAACCAGTTCGATCAAGAAGACAAAGATCGACTGCAGCCAGCGGACTATCCGTTGGCCAGATTTTCAGGGGAAACCGTATTTCCCCTGGGACAAATTACCTTCCCTGTGCGCCTCACCAACGGAAGGCACACAAGGACGGAGGAGGTGAACTTCATGGTTTTACCTCACACCTCAAAGTATGACGTAATTCTCGGGAGGGAGTCCCAAGGCGACTTCAACATGATAACATCCTTCCCCCACTCTGCCATCGGTTTTCCAACCGAAACGGGGATCGCGATAATATACGCCCAAAGAGAAGTCATGTCTACGGACGAACTGCGTCCGACAAAGGTAGCAAGGCCTACCCCCAACACTCAACCAGAAAAGTGGGTCCTTAATGCAAGACACCCAGAGCAAACAGTCACGTTGGGCCACGCCTTGACACCTACTATCAGAGCGCGCCTAAAGCAACTCCTCTTCAGAAACCAAGATATTTTCGCGTGGACACCCGCAGATATGACAGGGGTACCACGCGAAATTGCGCAACACTTCTTGAATACCATGCCAGGTATCAAGCCCGTGATCCAAGGCCAACGCCACCTTGGATCAGCAAAAAACGCGGCGATGGAAGAGCAGGTACAGGAACTGCTCTCCGCAGGTATCCTGCGGGAAGTAAAATACCAGACTTGGCTGTCCAACCCAGTCATGGTAGAAAAACCAAGCGGGGGCTGGCGCATGTGTGTTGATTACAAAGACCTTAATAAGGCCTGCCCCAAGGATTGTTACGCACTTCCAGAGATCGACGAGAAGGTCGATAACCTCGCACCATTCCGATGGAAGTGCTTCCTCGATTGTTACAAAGGCTATCACCAAGTACAAATGGCAATCGACGATGAAGATAAAACGGCATTCCGCACTCCTACCGGGAATTACTGCTACACCAAAATGTCGTTCGGGCTGCGCAACGCGGGCGCAACCTATCAAAAGTTGATGAACGACACCTTTCGCGGTCAAATCAGCAAAAGTGTCGAAATCTATATGGACGACCTGGTCGTCATGAGTATGGAGGAAAACACCATGCTCGACGACATCGAAAGAACATTCCAAACTCTGCGAAGCGTTAACATGAAGCTCAACCCAGGGAAATGCTCGTTTGGAATGGAAGAAGGCAAATTCCTTGGATTCATCGTAACCAAAGATGGATTCAAGGTGAACCCGGAAAAAGTTCAGGCGATCGAGCGCATGCCATCGCCTTCTACGATGAAGGAAATGCAACGACTAGCCGGTAGGTTAGCCGCACTCAATAGATTCTTAGCCAACCATGCAGCTAAGTCTTACCCTTTCATCAAGACCCTGCGGAGCTGTCTAAAAAAGGAACAATTCCAATGGACCGCAGAGGCCGAAAAAGCTTTTCGGGAAATGAAAGAGTGTTTGATCCAGCTCCCAACTTTAACCGCACCACGAAAAGATGAGCCACTTATCTTATACCTGTCTGCCGCGGACAACGCGGTAGGCGCGGTACTTATAGTGGAGCGGGAAGGAGTCCAAACACCCATCTACTACATCAGCAAAATGCTCAACGACCCAGAGACAAGGTACTCCATCATGGAAAAATTGGTACTGGCACTAGTGCACGCATCGAGACGTTTACGACGTTACTTTGCAAACCACGTCATCACAGTGTTAACCAACTATAGGATCGGCCCGATCCTATCAAAACCCGACATCTCTGGGAGGTTAGCAAAATGGGCAATCGAGCTGGGCGCGCTTTCACTGAACTATAAGCCGCGCCCCGCAATCAAAGGCCAGGTCTTGGCTGACTTCGTCGCTGAAATACCCGCAAACCGCATCCAAGAATGCGAAGAGGAACAAAGCCCTGTATCACAACCATCCTCCACAGAAACCTGGGCACTATTTACAGATGGTGCATCCAACGAAGATGGTTCTGGCGCAGGTTTGCGACTTGTCAGCCCCGATGGCCAAGAGCTAACCTACGTAATACGCCTCGATTTCGAAAGTACGAATAACGAAGCGGAGTATGAGGCCCTACTGGCAGGTTTGCGTTTAGCAATTAAACTCGACGTCAAACATTTGGAAGCACACGTCGATTCACTACTAGTTGCAGGGCAGATACGCGGTGACTATACCGCAAAGGGGGATACCATGATCCTCTATCTCGAACAAGCCCTGCAACTGAAGTCAAAGTTTACCTCCTTCAATATTCGCCACATCAACAGGAGTGAAAATAAACCCGCGGACGCGCTATCAAAACTTGCGTCCACCAGCTTCCAACACCTGGCAAAAGAGGTACGCATCGAAATTCTGCAAAATCCCTCGGTACCCCTGCGCCAAGTCAATGTCATCCAGTACGGTACAACTTCCTGGATGACACCGCTCATTGCATACTTACAATCAGGTGTTACCCCCGAAAACAAAGCAGAGGCACGCAAATTGCAACACAAAGCGTGTCATTACCAAATGGGAGACGGTATCTTATACCGTAAATCATACCTGGGGCCACTCCTACGATGCGTCAACCCCCAAGATGCCACATACCTTATCAACGAAATTCACGAGGGGATATGTGGCATACACGCAGGACCACGCATGGTGGTGGCCAAAATCATGAATGCCGGGTACTATTGGCCGGGCATGCACCTGGATGCAGTCAAAGTCTTACGCAAGTGTTTCAATTGTCAGCGACATGCTCCCAAGACCTTGCGTCCCAAGAACAACTTGATCCCCGTCACCACCGCATGGCCATTCCAAAAATGGGCAATCGATGTGGTGGGACCATTTCCAGACGCACCAGGAGCAGTGAAATTTATCATAGTAGCTGTTGATTACTTTACAAAATGGGTAGAAGCAAAGCCACTTGCCTCAACCACCGCTATGATAACAAGGAAATTCGTGTGGGAACATATCATCTGCCGTTTCGGTCTACCAATGTGCATCGTCACCGACAACGGTACCAACTTCGCTGCCGACGACTTTCAAAAATGGCTAAAAGAGCTAAACATTGAACACATATTCTCCTCAGTGGCGCATCCGCAAGGGAACGGCCAAGTCGAGAGTATCAATAAAAGCTTAGTCGAAGGCATCAAAGCACGGTTGGGAACAGCCAGACGCGGCTGGGTTGATGAACTCCCAAGTATTTTATGGGCTCACAGGACAAGCCCAAAAACAAGCAACGGAGAGACCCCCTTCAGCCTGGTCTATGGCACTGAAGCGGTGATCCCCGCGGAGGTAGGCCTCCCCTCACCTAGAATGTTGGCCATCAACAAGATAGACAACAATGAGGAACGCAGGTTTGACTTGGACCTCTTGGAAGAAAGGCGCGAAAACGCTGCCATCAACGAGGCCAAGTACAAAACCAAACTGGAAAAGTACTACAATGCACGCATTCGCATTTGTACTTTCAACCCAGGAGACTACGTCCTTCGTGACAACGAAGTATCCAACGCGGAACGCCCAGGGAAACTTGCCCCCAAGTGGGAAGGACCGTACCTCATCCAAGAGGTCCTGGGCAAAGGCGCGTATAAACTACAAACAATAGAAGGCGAAACTATCGCACGCACGTGGAACGCACAGCAACTTCGACGCTGTTATATGTAAGCCATGTTTTCTGCATGTAATCTATTGGGCCGCAGGCCATGTGCAAATAAATAAATAGACGATTCAATGCAATATTGTTTATTTATTTCTATTACAAATGCGTGTTCCACTCTGAGGTATACACAAAAACAGATTAGCAAAATCTTCATTCGTGATACCCACACAGAATGGTAACCACACGCAACTATTGTAATAGGCCAGCAATGGCAATACTGTTTGTCTAACCAGAGACAAATCTTCATACTTGCATATCACCTAGATATGCAAAAGGCAATTACTGATTTAGTATTACTCACAGTAACACTAAACGCGTACAAATTCAAACATGCAAGTAGTAAAAACACTTGTAAAAATTGAAACAACAATTCTTTATATTCAAAAAATTCCTACACCTGCGAGGTGCACAAGGAATTTACATAAAGTTTTGTAACATTTACATAAGGAAACAAAAGAGGCACGCAGGCCAATCTAATCTTCCTTCGTACCACTGGGGCCCGCACCATCCGTGCCCTCAACATCTGGTTTTTCCTCATCCTCTTCATCTTCGTCAGCATATAAGACTCGCAAGCGGTCCACATAATCCTCCGATTCTAGACACTTTTCAAGTTCTTCAAGATCTGTCAGGGTTGTATCATTAAACTCCTGAACCGCAGCAGCAAGAAGCGCTTCAGTATCCACATCCTTGAACCCGGATCGCTCATCAGTATATCCGCCCTTGGTTACAAGATTCATATGAGAAATGCAGCGATTATAGCCAGCTTTAAAACCAGCATCCCGGGCGCGATCCCTGATCTCGTTAACACCTGCTACGGTCTCGGGTGCGTCAAGAATGGCAGTGACAATCTGCGAAACATGAATACAATGGTTATCAAAGGCAAACCTACAACAAAAATAACAAGGCCACGGATACTTACATGCCCGATCCCGCGAAAACGCATCCATTCATGATCAGCCTTGAGCAACTCAGCTGAAGAAGCGTGGCTATCTCTAGCCTCTTCAGCCTCTCTTGCCCGCACTTCAGCTTCAGCAGCACGGGCAGAGACTTCCTCAATAGTGACCCCCCGGGTCCGCACTTCAGCCTTTTAACAAGAAGTCATAAGTATACAAAAATAATCAACATACTTGTGAGACGCAATTGCAAACTTAGGAAAAACTTATACCTGAAGGTCCAAGATAGTTTTGCTTAACCTGGTGCGGTCAACATTTTCCCCTTCAAGAGCTTTTGCAGCACGGGCCTCCGCCTCCTTGGCCTCTTCCAGAGCCTTGGCAAGACGAACCTCTGCTTCCTTGGCCCCTTGGGCAGCCGCAATGGCCTCAGCTTTCTCTTTAGCCAACGCAGAAATTGCTGCCTTGGCATTGATAAGCTCCTGACGAACATGAAAGAGAGTTTCATTCTGTTTACCCCAAGATTCTTTCCAAGTCTTGCGCTCATCAGATAGCGTCTTGCGCTCATCAGAAAGGGTTTCTTTCCAACGCTTACGCTCATCAGACAGCAGTTTTGTAAGGGTACGAACCTGTTTAAGCTCAGCAGTTGCAGCCCACTCTTCAGTCTGCTTATGCTTCTCAAACGCAGCCCTATCCCTCTCAAGCTGTTCTGCACCCTCACGTGCAACCTTCACCAACTCCTCAGCCTCTGCACGCAACCGCACATTCTCTTCCTCCCTGCGTGTCAACACCTTATAGTTTTCCATAATGGTGTTGGCCATTACAGAACTCCCAACAAGCAGGGAGGAGAGTTGGTTAATCTGGGCTTCATTTGGTAAGGCACAGGCCCGTTTGACTTCAAAAGGAGTGCCCAAACCACTCAAAACCTCCCTACAAGCGGAGGGGTCAACGGTAACATCATCCCCTTGCAATACAGTCCACGGGGGCCGGTGATAGGCCGTAGCCCGGTCTTCTGTGTAGGAGCGGTAATAATACTCCAATTCAGACTCTTCAGGCTGAATAGGAGTCTCTACAAAACCCGCACCACCAGCGGAACCAGAAGCCTTCTCGGCAACAGGAGACTTTGGCTTTTCGGTATAACCAAACTTCAAATCCATATCAACAATATCCTCTGGGGTGATAACATTATCACTCGAATCAACCGTGTCATGGATTTGAGCCGCGGGACCCTTTCCAGTGTCCACCCCCCGCACAGAGGCTTCAGGAGTCACAACCTTATGAACCCCCGCACCCGCAGCAGTGTCGTGCGGAGGAGGGGGAGGAGGAGCATCAAAGTCGAAGAACCCTTCATCTTGCGGTTCTGAAATCAAAACAAAAATACTTTAAAATACAAGTATAAGCACAAAATACTTGTGAAAGTAATGCATCACATACCAGAAGCAACCGCAGGTTTCCTTGGTCCAACAAAAGCCTTGCGCCTGGTCTGAATCTTCGGTTTCTTTGCTTCACCGGCATCAACAGCTTTCCCCGTTTTCCTCTTCTTCTCATCACCGGGTTTCGAACCCGCAGTGGTTCCACCGGTGGCCGCACCAACACCTGGAACACCCAAGCCCTCAAGGGTGTCAGATACTACCACGTAATCGGTATATCTACGGAAATGAGAACGAGAGATACCTGCTGCTTGCTTCACCAAAGGTGGAACAACAGAAACATCAGGTCTCTTCACACCGCGACCCCGCCCAGGTTTATCCACATGTTTTTTCTCCGCATGTCTTTTGGGGGCACCCTTTGACTCAAATTTGCCAAGGTTCCCAAGCATACCTGCGGATAAAATATCAACAACAAACTTTGTAAAGCAATAAAGAAGGTTATGGATAATACCTTTGCCCTGCGGCAGGGGTGCGGTCATCACCTCGCGTGAGGCAACGCGGAATAAAGGGACAATCGTCAAGTTAAACCCTTTACCTTCCGCAGTCGGAATAAGATCAACCTTGCCAGTAAAGGTTGGATCAAATATCTTCCACACTTCCACAATTTCTGATAATACATATCCAAATTAATAACAAACACGGGAATAAAGCAATCGCAAAGAGTGGTAACACTTACCACCAGTTTTCTCCCGCACCACAGGCGTGAAATTTCTCTTAGGCCGGGTCAACATCATCCGCAGCACCCACAACTCATTGTTGGTCAGCTGCCTATGCTCAATGGGTTTCAGCCTTGAGAACCACTCCGCAGTCTCCGCGGTAGGCATAACAATATCCTCCGCAGGGATAGGCTCATTGACGTTCCGCATAGTCATGTCCACAACAACTGCGGCGGCTTTAACGTAGAAGAACTTACACTTCCACTTCGTAATACCCTTCGGAGGGGTCATCAACTTGATGCTTCCATACCGTTCTCTAAAGGAAAAGAAACCGGTGTTCACCGTCAACTGGTAAAACCCCCGGAAGTTTTCAACGGTAACCGGCAGACCAAGAGCACGAAAAGTTGATTCAAAATGTCTAATACGGATCATCCCAAAAGGACTCATCTGGGAGATATGGATCTTGTAATATTCCAAGACCTGAGCAACAAAAACTGTTAATGGTAAACGAAGGTTACCATCAGTAAAACACTCGGCCCACATGGTGATGTGACCGGCAGGAGCACAGGCACCAGTATCACCAGTTTGGGGATAAGCAGCCCCATACTCGTGAGGCATCTCAATCTTGGCCATCAGTTGGTCGAATGAAGCTCTCGACCACTTCAATGGTGGTAGGCCACCACCAGGAACACTGCCACCATCATCTTCTTCTTCTCCGGCCACCGGAGAAGACGCTTCAGGGTTTTCACCCTCCACATTATGTGGGTTAGATGGATCAGCCATCAGAAATATGTAGAACAGAAGGTTCCGAGTTAAACAAAAACTCAGAAAACTCAGAAGATCACCGGAATAAAAGACAGATTGATCGGAGAAGATGAAGGGAATACTCTCTCTCTTACCAGAAATTTTTCGAAAAATTTGAACAGTGAGGAGAAACCAAACGGTTTCCCCTTTATATACTCATCGCAATAAATGCGATACAGTAAACCGCCTCAACACGTTCAAAATAGGCGAGTTACAAGGCGACACGTGGTCAGCGACCTTTCCGCTGACGGTTATCACGCGCGCGTGGCCGCCCACGCGCCTGACAGAGAAGACTTTTTCACTCCCTGCTACAGTGCAGTTATGACCTCGGTCAGTGCAAACGTCTTTTCAAATCAGCACATGTCAGAATCCTACCAACTTCAACAACCCACACGTGCAATCGTGACGTAGGCAACAGAAAGCGACAACCTTATCCAAACACAAGCGGCATGCGGTTTCTCTGGTTTACCGCACCATAACCCATACCGCATGTCGTTTTTTACATACCCCTCAAAAAAGGCAAAAATATATATCTTTAAATTATATAAAGGGGTATAAGTCATAAACCGCACATATCCACGAGCACACGTGGAATATGCGGAGATGACGCACACCAACCCGCACAGGTGTGTCAGATACTCAGAACCAGCACGGTTCTTTGGACTGCGAAAACCGCTTCTCAGGATGCGGTAAACCGCACTCAATGAAAGCTTCTTCAAGCTTCAAAACCCTCGTTTCCGGTTCACAACCACGGAGGGAACGCAAACAGCTTCTCCTTAAGGAAAAGGACAAGTATGCTGAGCAACCGCACATCAGCAACCCTGTCCCCTGAACCTTCAAGAGCTACATCTAGGCTACAAGGCTTCTAGAAGCGAGTTCTTTGCTGCAAACCGCAACCATTCGAGCATAGTTACTGCAAACCGCAACTATGCGAACGGTAGCTACGGAAGAGCCACAACTAAGCCACCACGCAGAGGAGCAAACCTACTTCAAGGAAAACTGCTTTCCAACTACACGTGAAGGAAAGTGGCTACAAAACGAATGCGGAAGAGTTTCAACCAACTTCCCAAGTATCTAAGAAGATCTCTTCCGGCAACGCTACTTACAGGAAAACTACTTTCCACCAAAGCGTGAAGGAAAGTAGCTCCAGAAAAGCGGTAACAAGTCTGCCTATGACTAGTTACCCACCTATGGACCGCATAGAATAAACAATGGTGGGTACAACCCTGCCTATGACCATGTTTATCTGCCCATAGTCCAGATTCACATTGTTCGACCAAACACGGCCAACAATAACGCAACTACCCCACGATCCTCAAAGAAACATGGTAAACAAGGTTCGGCAACGAGGTAACCGCAAAGAACTTGCGGTTACTAGAGACCTAAGCCTCAGAGGACGTGCGGTTACTTGAGAGATAAACCGCAGAGGACGTGCGGTTACTAGAAAACTAAACCGAAGAACATGAAAACCCCACAAAACAGGGTTCATCATTGCATGTCCAGTTGCTAAACATAGAGCTTGAGCAAAGTACGTACAACTTTGCACTAGCTGAAGCAGAGGGTCCAGCTAGATTGAAGAACACACATCTTCAGTCACGATCTCAAAGGTTGGTTCGAACCCTACTAACACCTTCAGTCACCGTCTCAAAGGTTGGTTCGAAACACCAACAGGTGGCTGATGACATCAACAAAAGGCAGACTAAGAGACAAGTCCATGGCTGAGAATTCCGCATCAGACGGAACTTGCTCACCATGCACCCTTCTCAAAAGGAAGAAACAATCCACTAGAAAGGCCTACTACTTAAGGAAGGTGCCATCTGCATGGCCCAAACTTAACCTTCTAGACAATATAGTCCAGTATCCCTCCCACATACAACTCGCATACGGAAGGAACACTAGACTGGGGGGACTTGAAGGGGTATGGTCCCAAATCTCGCGACAGCACGACCGCGAATGACCATTACCCTCATCAAAAAACCTCCAAACAACAATAAACTCTCCAGTGTCCGCGTGGGTACACGCGAACACTGCGGTCCAATCTGTCCATTGATGAGAAGACTTACCTTAAGGACGGAAACTAATGTTACGCATAGCGATGCGGCCTCGCACCGCATCCTATGAACATTTTCGTCACGACAAGGGATCTGGACAACAGTAACTGTCACTAAGCAGCGATGCGGCCTGGCACCGCATCCTGCGTAAATCATGGATGGAACAACCAATGCGGGAATAACATCAAATGACCGCAAGCAGCGATGCGGCCTGGCACCGCATCCTGCCTTCAAAGCAAGTAGGCCTGACACCACAGTGCAAGTGGCACTGGGAACAGTCGCCTACTGGCCCACGTATGTACAACAGTCTGACACCACAGCAGGACGTGGCATCACCACAATATCCGACAGGTCTGACACACCTGCAGATAGCTGTGCGATGTCAGACTAGCTACTCAACTACCCTCCTTCACTCCTCGGCTATAAATACTCACCCCAAACCAGGTTTGAGGTATCACTTCTGAACTCTCTCAATACTACTACTATCATACTTTGCTTCCTAAGCAAACTACTGATTCTCACGCCGGAGAGTGGTAACAAGGAGCACCCCCCACCCCATCCTCCTTGTTACGAGTCACGGTTTGTTTCCTTTTGCAGGAAACCCACCACCAGACGATCCAGCCAGCGATCCTCGGAAAGAAGGGATTAACCCTCTTGACGAGATCAGTGAGTTAACTCTACCCGGTTAACCATTGTTTCATCAGATAGGTTTTTGTACTTTTTAACGTTTTTTACTAATTTTGAAAAAACAAAATTCAATACCTACTCTGAAAAATATTTGAGTCAACTTTAAAAATTTTCCCATATATGTATAAGCCGAGAAAACGTATTGTACAATTGGCCTTAACGTACAAACGTACGCAACTAGTATTCCGCACGTTATAAAACCTCAAAATCATAAATCCGCATGTTGGAATTTGTCCGAGTTTGTGAACCGCATGTTGGAAGTGTCCGAGTTTGTGAAACTGCATGTTGGAAGCCTCCGAGTTTGTGAACCGCATGTTGTAATCTTCCGAGTTTATGAAGTCCGCATGTTAGAATCGTCCGGTTTTGTGAAGTCCGCATGGTGAATCTTCCGGGTTTGTGAGTCTTCCGAGTTCGTACGTTAAAATCCGCATGTTATATGTTCATCGCGTATACATCGTACGTTAAGACCAATTGTAGGTTACCTATCCCCTAATTTATAGACTACCAAAAAGTCTTATTCGAGCTCCTATTCACATATATGAAGTGTGTAAAAAGCGCACCAAGTTTTATTTAAATATGCCTGATTAAATATTATTATTATTATTATTATTATTATTATTATTATTATTATTATTATTATTATTTTGAACAAAACTTAAGTTAATTGAAATCAAGTTCATCAAAACAAAAAAAAATCAAGTTCACATATATGAAGTGTGTAAAAAGCGCACAAGTTTTATTAATTCGTTAGCTAATATGCCTGATTAATTATTATTATTATTATTATATTTATTATTATTATTATTTTGAACAAAACTTAAGTTAACTGAAATCAAGTTCATCAAAACAAAAACTTAACTAGGTTAATACCAATAATAAGGAGAATCATTTGTTTAACAAAGATACAAAAAATAATAAAAAAGACGTTTTGTATTACTGCTAAACAAAACAAAAAAATTCATTCATGTGTCAACAATTCGCATTTCTTTTCGTTGGTGCCACGTACATTTATTTTTCTGAACTTCCTATTTTCTTTGGACTCAAACTAACATAACTTTTCAACCACATATATAAGTTTATTATCGCGGCTTCAACGACGAAAAATTGTTGGTTAAACTACAAGAAAATTACGAGTTAGGTACTTCTATTATATCAATATGAAGATCGGTTGGCCCCAGACCCCTCTAGTTCCGCTCAAGGCTCGTGATCCATTTGGAAGGGTTATAGGGTCTTCTATGGATGGTTATGTCTCCTATTTGAATTAAGAAACCGGTGTGCTCATCATAACCTAACATTAACTAACCGGTCATATAGGAATTCAATTGCTGAACGTGTTTTAGACGACAATGACAATAATTTTTTTTTTTTTTTTTTTTGAATGGCTAACGGTACACCCCTAACGAGACCGGGTTCGAGCCCCGGGCCCCCCCGAAGGTCCAGCCCTCACCAGACATACGCCGGTTAGTACTCGAACCCCCCTTAACTCACCCGGGCAGGAAACCGCCACAGACCGGGATCGAACCCGGGTCTGTGTGGAAAACCTTCCCACCTCCACCCAATGACAATAAATGGTTGATATTTAACTAAGAAAAGGAGATCTTGTTTTCTTTCAAATATAATTAGGATAAATTACACTTTTCGTCCTTTATGTTTGTAGCTAGTTGCAATGGATGACCTTTTACCTTTAATAATTACAGCCACAGTCCTTTATTTTGAAAACTCATTAAATCTTTCGTCCTTTACCACTAACCAGGTTAAAATTTTGAGTTAAGTCTAGTCACAGGAGGGTATTATGGTCATTTCATGCTTTTATTTTAATTATTTTTAATAAATAAAACCAAAAGTTCATCAGATATATAATTTCATCCCCCATTAAACTCTCACTCATCCCCATTTAACTTCCTCTCTCTAAGATAGCAGCATAAGCCCACCACCACCACCGCATCATCGGAGCTACACCGTCGCAGATCTGGTGGGATTTTGTCAAACCCTAAACTCATTATCTCATAACATCACAGCCGCAGATCTGGTGGGATTTTGTCAAACCCTAAACACAAATCTGGTGGATTTCGATTCCTGCAAAGAAACTAAAGTGATTTCAGATGGTAGACTAGAATCGATGGTTCTTGGCTTGGAATTGAAGCTCTCCGGTTGTGAAGACTCACAGATCTGATGGTTCTTGGCCCGGAATCGAAGCTCTCTGGTCCAAATCTGGGTTCCGGATCTGGTGTGTGTATGGTGGCGGCGACCTTTATGGTCAGAGATGGAGAAGAAGGGATCCAAATCTGGTATGTGTTCGGCTAAGGTTGCAGATCATATATGCTAGATCTGGTGTGCGTGTGTATGTTTCAGGGGTTATAGAAAGAGATTATGGTGCCTGAATGGTTTGTGAAGCTGTTGAAGAATAAGATCGGACCTCTGGCGGCGTTGCTTGATGTTGTGTTGAGAGCGGAGGAGGCGGTGGCCTGATAGAGAGAGTTGAAAGAGTCTCTGTTTGTTTTATTTATAATATAAGGGTAAAAGTTAAGGAAGAAGAAAATGGGGGAATTAGAGTTGGAACCGATTGAGAATAATCACAGGTACTCAACTATTAATGAGAGTTGAAACCATGGATTGTGGGATGTTGTTTGGGGGTTTTTCTGGGTTTTAAATAGGGGTGTGCATCGGTCTATATACAGAGGGTTTTTCTGGGTTTTAAATAGCTCCGATGATGGTGGTGGTGATGTTACAGGCGGTGGCGGTGGCGGTGGACTTAGGTGGTGGCGGTGGTGGACTTAGGCGGTGGTTGAGTAGATACAAGAGAGATTCAGATGTACAGATATAGATACAAGATCTTTGAGTAGATTAAATAAGTTGTATTATGTATATATGTTATGTTTTAGTTTTATTATTAAATAAAAACATGAAATGACCATAATACCCTCATATGACTAGATTTAACTCAAAATTTTAACCTGGTTAGCACTAAAGGACGAATGGTGTAATGAGTTTTCAAAATAAAGGACTGTGGCTGTAATTATTAAAGGTAAAGGTCATCCATTGCAACTAGCTACAAACATAAAGGACGAAAAGTGTAATTTATCCATATAATTATTAACCAGAACGATTTAGTTAGGAGGTCATCATAAGCTTTTATTCTATACCGGTTCAAATTAAGGTGTCCATCTCTAAGTTTGTTCTTCAAAAACTCAAAATTTATAAATAAAAATTCAAAAAGTTCCGGTGATCGGAGGGTCAACAGACCCTCTTGACCCCCCTTTGGTTCCGCCCCTGAGTCCACACAAAAGTCTCATGATCAATTTGTATTTATGTATCTTTCATCGTCAAATAATTCTGATGATTCGCTTGATTTCTAAGCAGTCTCTTTTATTGACAAATCTATCAACATCTAATTAACTAATCTTAAAAAAATTGATGAGAAAACCAAGTAAGCCCACAGGTTTCTAAACATTGGGTCAAAAGGTGAAAAGATAATTCATGGTCTCATGATGATGACGTGTTGGTGCATTTGGAAAGGAATGAGTGAAAGGGCTTTCGAGAATAAGAGAGTTTCTCCTCAGGACATTACGGGGGAAGTTAAGTCGAGAAGTTTTGTTTGGTTGAAAAATAGGTCGTCCTATAAAAACATTCGGTGAGAGGATTGTTGTAAATATCTTTTGTACATGTTGTAATTGTTTGGCTCTTTGCCCGTTTGGGTCGGAGGTTTTGTTTTATATTAACCTTTTGCCCTTTTCGGTCGGAGGAGTTTGTTATTGAAGTATAATTTAAAAAAAAAAAGTTACAATTATAAAGGAAGGATTTTTTTTTTTTTTTTTCTATTTTTCCGGCCATTGGTCCCAACAACCTTGGAGAACGAAGTAAAATATGTGATGCAATTAAAAGTTGTGTTCCTTATAGCATTTTAGAAGTGTCTGGTTATTTGGATACCCTCTATATTTATTTGGTCTCTTAGTGTCGTATACAACACCTATGTCAGAAAGAAGGCAATAAATTATAATATAGGGGCTAGGTGTGTAACATGGTTTTCTATATAAACACCTTCTTATGTAAACCCTAAAATGATACACAATTCAATACAAGCCTCTTTGATCAATCATTACAAATTTTTTATACATGTTGATATGGTATCAGAGCAGTGTTTCTGATTCTGGAACGCATTGCTCATCATCTACAATCAATTTCAGCCAATCCAATCTCAAAACAGAAACAATCAAAAATCAACTTCGAAAACCGAACCAACCAATAGCCGCCGCACTCACCTTTGGCCGGAAACCCTAGTCCAATCGCCTCCAACGAAAAAGACAGAAAACCTTCCAGCCGGCCACCACTAGTTCCGTCAAATCCGCTCAATCAATCCCGCCGCTCATCAGTTCCAGCAAACCAGTTCCTTCAATCAAACCAATTCGTTTTTTTATCAATCGAACACCCAAAACTAGCACCAGGTTCAATCCCGATCTGTTCTGTTTTCAATCCTGATCAATTTCGATCAGCTTCAATCAATCACAATCGATCCCTAATTCTCAGCCGCCACACACAAAAAGGCCAAAACCCTAATTCTCCAACAATTTCGCTGCACATATCTGGGCGATTTACGCTGCTTAATTCCGCTCCGAAACGAGCGGATTTGTTGTTCGGGCTCATTTAAAATCTTGAACGAGAGTTCAAGTTGCCCGGCGTATTTGATAAATACGCCGGTAAGTTAACGTCGCTCCTAGCGTGGTTATTCCGCGTGTGTAGGTTATCGGCGTAATTAGGGCGACTTTCAGACATTGTTTCTACGTGTTCCGATTTTTTCTGTTTAATACTTCCAGCGAATTTAATAAATACGCCTGGTTTGTTAACTGTTCAAAAAAAAAAAAAAAAAAAAAAAACTGTTGCAAATGGCTAATCATCAGGACTATGAGTTATTGAAAGACTATCCATTCACAAGTGGGGAAGCCTATTTGACAACACAAAAGGGTGGTGATCAAATCAACTCCTGGATTTTTGACTGTGGGGCCACTGATACAATGACGTTTGAGCCATTGGACTTTGTCTCTACAAAGAAACCAAACAGAACCCACATCAAAACGGCAAATGGTGAAAATGTTTTAGTAAAGGGAGGAGGAACTGTCGAAATATCTCCCAATCTGAGACTGTCAAATTGTTTATATGTTCCTTCGTTAACACACAAACTGTTATCAATAAGTCATGTTACAAAGGAACTCAATTGCATAGTTCTAATGCATCCTCATTTCTGTATCTTACAGGACATCAGAACTAGAAAGATAATTGGGCGTGGCACTGAACGACAGGGCTTATACTATGTGGATGAGATGACTCAGTCAGGGACTGCGATGCTTGCTCACGGAACAAAGAGTAGAGAAGCGTGGCTTTGGCATAAGAGATTAGGGCATCCTTCCGCTGGGTATCTACACCTTTTACTCCCTGAACTTTTCCCGTCCAACAGTACATTAGATTGTGAAACATGTGCCTTGGCCAAAAGCCATAAAAAACCATTCAAACCAAGTAACACTAGGGTCAGTGAACCCTTTTCACTAATACATTCAGATGTTTGGGGTCCAGCTGAAACTAATGGAGGTCAAAATTTCCGTTTTTTTTCTATTATTCGTTGATGACTGTACCCGGATGACATGGGTGTATTTTTTAAAACACAAATCTTAAGTCTTTGACAAATTCAGATTGTTCTACACCATGGTCCAAACTCAATTCAAAACCAACATTCAGATCTTACGATCTGATAATGGAGGGGAGTACGTTAATCACTCCATGAAACAATTTATTCAAGAGAGGGGAATGATTCACCAAACCACTTGCCCAAAACACCCAGAACAGAATGGTGTAGTTGAGCGGAAAAATGGCATTCTGGTAGAAATGGCAAGAGCCCTTATGCTTGAATCCAAAGTCCCTAAATCTTTTTGGCCCGAAGCTATAAACACAGCTGTGTATATCCTTAACCGTTTACCAACCAAAGCCCTTGACCTAAAAACTCCCCTAGATACCTTATCCACATTCACCAAACTACCTCCACCTCTTACCTTACCACCTCGAGTCTTTGGTTGTACAGCCTTTCCCCATATACCCAAAACCGAGCGATCCAAACTTGATCCATGTGCTGAGAAATGTGTCTTTGTTGGTTATGGGGTGAATCAGAAAGGGTACCGATGCTATAGCCCATTACGACATCGTGTGATTACCACTGTCCACTGCGACTTTCTTGAAACAGAATATTACTATCAGTCCCATCTCAGTGGTCAGGGGGAGATAGAACATGAGGACTCACTGAGTTGGTTGAAGTGGAGTCCATCCGCAAGCGAAGACGAGTCATCTCATACATCCACACATACTAAGCCTGTCGAGAGTCTCACCCAAGAATCATCCAGACTGGTGTTCGAGGTAAGTGACTCTCCAAACCTTGAAACTGTGCCCGAATCTGAGCCAGTTATTACTAACAATCATGAAAGTTCTGAGACAATGGAACAGGTGGAGACTGCTGAGCAGAACAATGCAACCCAAGGAGAGGTCGAATCTAACGAACAACATGATGGAGGCTCTGGAACAACAACGGGAACTTATGTTTTACCGCCTAGAGCCAATAGAGGGGTTCCTCCAAAACGATACTCCCCAGAAAAGGAAACCAGAAGTTCAAGGTACCCTGTAGCTAATATGGTTGACGGGAACTTATCCAACAGTGCAAAAGCATTCGTTACCGCACTATACTCCGAACAAATACCTAGTTCCGTACAGGAAGCCCAAGGTAAGAAGAACTGGAAAGAAGCAATGGAAACGGAGATGCATGCTCTTATGAAAAACAACACGTGGGAGAAGTGCACTCTTCCTAAAGGAAAGAAAACAGTTGGATGCCGGTGGGTGTATTCAATCAAATATAAACCAGATGGTTCCATTGGAAGATACAAAGCCCGGCTCGTAGCCAAGGGTTACACCCAGACATATGGGATTGATTACTCTGAAACTTTTTCTCCAGTTGCAAAGATGGACACCATCAGAGTCCTTTTTTCCGTGGCAGCCAATAAGGAGTGACCTCTCCACCAGTTTGATGTGACAAACGCATTTCTCCATGGAGACCTAACGGAAGAAGTCTACATGGAAGCACCTCCAGGTTTTTCAGGGAATTTCAAAGAAGGGGAAGTTTGTCGGTTGAAAAAGTCTTTATACGGGCTAAAACAGTCCCCTCGGGCATGGTTTGGGAAGTTCACCTTGGCCATGAAAGAATATGGGTATCACCAAAACAATGCTGATCATACGCTGTTCCTCAAAAGAAGAAACGGCCTTGTAACTTGTTTGATCATCTATGTAGATGACATGATTATTACCGGAAATGATGTAAAAGAGATAGCACGGTTGAAAAAGAACCTGTTCTCAAAATTTGAAATGAAAGATCTAGGGAATCTCAAGTACTTCCTTGGGATCGAAGTTCTCAGGTCTAAACGGGGAATCTTTATCTGCCAAAAGAAGTATGTCCTTGATCTCCTAGCGGAAACCGGGTTAATTAATTGTAAACCAGCAGATACTCCAATGGTGGTAAACCACAACCTGCACATGGAACTTAATGGAGAGCTTGCAGACAAAGAAAGGTATCAACGGCTTGTGGGCAAACTGATTTATCTCTCTCACACTCGCCCTGATATAGCGTATGCTGTTGGAGTGGTAAGTCAGTTCATGCATCAACCACAAGTTGCCCACATGGAAGCAGCTCATAGAATTTTAAGGTATCTCAAGGGAACCGCGGGCCATGGAGTGTTGTTCAAAACAAATGGACATTTAAATGTTCAGCTCTATACTGATGCAGACTGGGCAGGAGATAAAGGAAACCGAAGGTCAACATCAGGATACTTTTCCTTGGTCGGTGGAAACCTTGTTACCTGGAAAAGTAAGAAGCAGAAGGTGGTTGCTCTGTCAAGTGCAGAAGCGGAATTTAGAGGCATAGCTCGAGGGTTAAGTGAAGTTCTTTGGATCAGGAAGTTGCTAGAAGACATTGGTTTTTCCCAAAGGGCTCCTAGTAAAGTTATGTGTGACAATACGGCTGCAATACAGATATCAGAAAACCCAGTTCAACATGATCGAACAAAGCACGTGGAGGTAGATAGACATTTCATCAAAGAGAAACCGGAGGAAAGAACCATAGAGCTTCCATATGTACCATCAAAAGATCAACTCGCAGATATTCTTACAAAGGCAGTCAACGGAAACACATTTAGTAGCTGCTTGAGCAAGTTAAGTATTGGTGATCCCACTACTCAACTTGAGGGGGAGTGTCAGAAAGAAGGCAATAAATTATAATATAGGGGCAAGGTGTGTAACATGGTGTTCTATATAAACACCTTCTTATGTAAACCCTAAAATGATACACAATTCAATACAAGCCTCTTTGATCAATCATTACAAATTTTTTATACCTGTTGATAACCTATAGGGCTATACATGTGATATTGGGCATATTTATTTTTTTAACGCTAAATTTCTTTTATTACTTGTTGTCTGTGAGATATTGGCTATCTCATTGTGCTCTATACGCGTTTAAATCTATACGGATCGTATAGAACTATATGCGTCGTATAGATCTATACGAGTCGTATAGCTCTATACGAGTCGTATTGACCTAGTTTTTTTTTACAATATTTATCTTTTAAGCAAGTTTTAGTAAAAAAAGTATTTTATTTTATAAAAAATCACCATTTAAGTAAAGTATAATACTAGTATCTAGTATAGCTCTATATGTTGTGTATATGTCTACGTCTATTTTTTGATTTTTTTACAAAGATTTTTTTATCAAATAAAACTTGCTAAAACGATAAATGTCATATAATAATTATAACTTTTTTTATAAAATAAAATAATTTTTTTCCTAAAAACTTGCTAAAAAATGATGTATAAAAATATTTGTAAAAAAACTAGGGCAATGCGAGTGTCCAAATACTTTTAAAATCCATGACACTACTACAAAACTGACCATTAGCCACTGTTTTGCGACGGTTGCTAATAAGGTTGTCATATTGTTTTGCTATTAAATTTCTTTTGGGGCTGACTTTTTTAGTGAAGTTAATTTCCATCTCTATGTTACAAACCAAGGAATCCATTTAGTGATCGACTGGGTTTACAACAGGGTACAAGCGACTGCAATATTTCGACAGTGGCTAGCTTAGCGATCAGCTTTACGACATGAAGTTATCAGACCTTTGCTACCAGCATTAAAGGATAAAAAATAATTAAAGTATTGTTATAATTGTAATACATGTGAAAGAAAATAAATAAATAATTAGTTATCATGGATCGCTTTCAACCCTAGTTTCCCTATACTTAGTGGGAGTAGAATATCGTATTATCCTACATAAAGGTCGAATATTTAAACGAATTTGTTGTAAGAATGATCACACGTTTCAGTCTGACGATCACAAAAATATGTGAATACAAAATCGTGTTTGAATTCGTAATCACATAAATCTACAATAAAAGGGGTCATATTTGTATTAAAAAATGTCTTAATAAGATCTTGGAAACAGTTTATATATATGTTTATCAATTTTATTAACTCTGGTTAAAACCGTATATATTACTATATAATCCCTTATAGTGTCTTAATGATAGTTGACAAACACGTAGGTTTTGTTTAAAAATTGATTTGAAAATGTCATAACTTAATTTGATCTTATTTTGTTGAGTTTCCATAAGCTTGGCAAAGAATTGAGTTACGGTAATCGTTATGCAAATGAAAAGTTTATATAAAATTAAAATAAATAGGAACATAAGTTGTCTCTAAAATAAAATAAAATAAAAGAAAAGGAAGCTAGGATATATAACCTCATAGTCATAGGACTTTGGAACCAAAGCTGCTTGAGAGTGGATAAATCCAAGAACCAGAAGAAACCCTACAACATGCAGAAGCATGGCCATCTTCATGTTTGTATATATATGACTTCAAATCTCTAAGGTATTACTTAGGAATTGTTGTTTATTCACTTGGAGCTAAAGTGTGTAATATGGTTGTATTTATATTGGGTTAAGGTGGGGTGGGGTGGGGTGGAGTGGGGTGGGGTGGGGGGAGTTGCTTTTTGTCTTCTAACTAGTTAGATGCCCCGCCCGCGTTGCGGGGCGGTGGACGAATAATGAGCGAGTCTTAGGCAGCAGCTCATTGACACGAAAAACAACTAAATCGAGTCAACCAATTAAAAAAAAACACTTTTATATTTTTGATAAAAAAAACTAAAACAATGGCAACATTGTAATTTTTAACTGAGGGAAAGTTGTATTTTTTGACTGGGGTAAAATCGTAAATTGCCAAAAGCTAAAGTGATGGCAGTACTGTAAATTTGAAGGGGGGGGGGGGGGAATTTGAAATTTTAATAGGGAGAAATTCGTAATTTTGCACCTAGGGTAACAGCGTAATATAAATTTGAACTACGGGCACAATCGTAATTTTATGCTGGAGGCAAAAGCACATTTTTATTTTTATCCGAGGGCAAAATCGTAATTTTTAGTTTGGGGCAAAAGCATCATTTTATTTTGAAGGGGGGAAAAACGTAACTTTCAATGCTATGGTTTGTGCGGTCGAAAATGATTTTTTACATGAAGTAAAAGACGACGATGTGATGAAACGATTTCATGTTATGAAAAAAAAGAAGAAGACAAATCTATTAGGTATTTGTTTTACTTTATTTATTTATTTATTGTCGTTTCTTTTAATATTGTATGATTGCACAGTAAAACAAATTTTTAGGATACCCCTGAGTTCATGTTTTAGTTCCGCTCACTATAAGTGTCATTTTGTAAGATAACTAGTTAGATGCCCCGCCCGCGTTGCGGGGCGGTGGACGAATAATGAGCGAGTGTTAGGCAGCAGCTCATTCACACGAAAAACAACTAAATCGAGTCAACCAATTAAAAAAACACTTTTATATTTTTGATAAAAAAAAACTAAAACAATGGCAACATTGTAATTTTTAACTGAGGGAAAGTTGTATTTTTTGACTGGGGTAAAATCGTAAATTGCCAAAAGCTAAAGTGATGGCAGTACTGTAAATTTGAAGGGGGGGGGGGGGGGGGGAATTTGAAATTTTAATAGGGACAAATTCGTAATTTTGCACCTAGGGTAACAGCGTAATATAAATTTGAACTACGGGCACAATCGTAATTTTAAGCTGGAGGCAAAAGCACAATTTTATTTTGAGCCGAGGGCAAAAGCGTAATTTTTAGTTAGGGGCAAAAGCATCATTTTATTTTGAAGGGGGGAAAAACGTAATTTTCAACTGAGGGCGAAATCGTAATTTTTTTAACGGGGAAAAATAACATTTTTTTACAGAGGGCAAAATCGTAATTTTTAGCTGGGGAGAAAAAAACATAATTTTATTTGGGACAAAATGGTAATATTATTTTGAGCTGGGGGGCAAAACCGTCATTTTAAAATGGATATAAAATAATAAACTGGTTGGTCCAATGGGAGAGTGGCAGACGAAATCGTAATTTTGGCTTGAGGGCAAAATCGTATTTTTGAGATGGAGACAAAAGCGTATTTTTAGTTTGAGGTAGGGGCAAAACGGTAAAAAAAAAAAAACAAAAAACAAAAAAAACAATTTTTAAAGTTGCCGCCCATGTTGGCCGACTAGTAATTTGATGTCGTATGAATTATCTAATTCAAATGTCTAATTGATTGGTTGTATGTAGGTAAAGCTACTTGATGGATGGCACTACTTGGTCCGAACACACTTATGATGCACGCTTCCGTGAAGATTTTAGTTACGGGTCGAACTTTTGTTAAATGATGTCTTTTATTAAAAACGGGTCTTTTGTGATATCTTTTGATTTTTGTCAGTAAATGTAAATGTAACTAGAAAATATACAAATATACCATTCAAATTGTTAAACGAAATTTGAAAATTCAAATGTTAAAAAGGCGAGCGTCTTAATGAATTAAGCGTGTCATGAAAAGAGAAGGTGATGGTGGTATGAGCGTTGGTTGCTTGTGATCACATTAATTAAAAAGATGGTGAAAATTTGGGAGGTGATCTTGTGAGGTGTTTATTAATCCATCCACAGGCTCCTTCAATTCTCTCTCTCTCTCTCTCTCTCTCTCTCTCTATATATATATATATATATTTTAATAAACCTAACACAAAATAATGTTAAATTTGCCGTAGTTTCCCCCCGCCCGCGTTGCGGGGCGATAACCGAATAATTCCCAATCAATTAAAAAAACACTATTATAGTTTTGTTAGAAAAAAAAAAAAAAACTAAAACGATGACAAGACCGTAGTTCTGAGCTCAGGGCAAAACTGTAGTTTGTAAGGATTAATGAGCGAGTGTTAGGCAGCTCTTTGACATGGAAAAAATTAAATCCAGTCAACCAATTAAAAAAAACACTTTTATAGTTTTGCTAAAGAAACTAAAACGATAGCAATACTGTAATTTGAACTGAGGGCAAAGTTGTATTTGTTGACTTGGGTAAAATCGTAATTTGGCAAAAGTTAAAGTGATGGCAACACTATAAATTTGAACCGGAGACAAAATCGTAATATAACTTTGCACTAAGGACAAAATCATAATTTTAAGCTAGGGACAAAACTATATTTTTAACTTGAACTGGGACAAAATCAAAATTTTGAACCGAGTGCAAAATCGTAATTTTGAATAGGGGGCAAAAGCATACTTTTATTTTAAACCGGGCAAAAACATAATTTTAAACTGAAGGCGAAATCATAATTTTTGAAACGGAGCAAAAATGCAAAGTCGTCATTTTTAGTTTGGTGCAAAAGCAAAAATTTATTTTGAACTGGGGCCAAAAATGTAATTGTAATCTGGGGATAAAATCATAATTTTGATCCGAGGGCAAAATCGTAATTTTGAGCGAGGGACAAAAAGATAATTTTATTTTGAGCTAGGTGCAAAAGCGTACTTTTATTTTAAATTAATGATGAAACCGTAATTTTAAAACGAATATAAAACAATAAAATGGTTGGTCGAATAGGGAAGTGCCAATTTTATTTTAAATTAAGGACGAAACCGTAATTTTAAAACGAATATAAAACAATAAAATGGTTGGTCGAATAGGGAAGTGCCACACAGCTGCGTGGCACTATTCCCCTAAAGCAAGTAACTTACTTTTGTATATGTAGGAAACTAGTTAGATGCCCCGCCCGCGTTGCGGGGCGGTGGACGAATAATGAGCGAGTGTTAGGCAGCAGCTCATTGACCCGAAAAACAACTAAATCGAGTCAACCAATTAAAAAAAAACACTTTTATATTTTTGATAAAAAAAACTAAAACAATGGCAACATTGTAATTTTTAACTGAGGGAAAGTTGTATTTTTTGACTGGGGTAAAATCGTAAATTGCCAAAAGCTAAAGTGATGGCAGTACTGTAAATTTGAAGGGGGGGAAAATTTGAAATTTTAATAGGGACAAATTCGTAATTTTGCACCTAGGGTAACAGCGTAATATAAATTTGAACTACGGGCACAATCGTAATTTTAAGCTGGAGGCAAAAGCACAATTTTATTTTGAACCGAGGGCAAAATCGTAATTTTGAGTTTGGGGCAAAAGCATCATTTTATTTTGAAGGGGGGAAAAACGTAATTTTCAACTGAGGGCGAAATCGTAATTTTTTTAACGGGGAAAAATAACATTTTTTAACAGAGGGCAAAATCGTAATTTTTAGCTGGGGAAAAACATAATTTTATTTGGGGCAAAAGCGTAATATTATTTTGAGCTGGGGGGCAAAACCGTCATTTTAAAATGGATATAAAATAATAAACTGGTTCGTCCAATGGGAGAGTGGCAGACGAAATCATAATTTTGACTTGAGGGCAAAATCGTAATTTTGAGATGGAGACAAAAGCGTAATTTTAGGTTGAGCTAGGGGCAAAACGGTAATTTAAAAAAAAAATAATATTAAAGCAGCCGCCCATTTTGGCCAATTAAAGCAGAGAGCCGACATTGTCTTTTGTATATGTAGTATAATTCTATACGCATTCAAGTGCTATTTTTCTTTCTTTTTATTTTTCCAGACATTTCTTCCAGTTTGGTTAAATATCATAAATATCTTACATGTTTATATCGTTTCATGTTCTTGTTTCATGTTTTTGTAATTTTCCCAAAACGCTTTAAAAAGTACCTAGAAGATTTCAGCTTGTTAATTATTAGTACTTGTAAAAGTGCATAAGATGATTGTATTCGGTGGCGGAGCTTGACCAAAAATTTCGGGAGACATAAAGTCATGGGATTTAATTTATATATTGTATAAATATTTAGGCAAAATAATTGGGTGGGGGTGAGGGGCGATCCTATATAATTTCAAAATTTCGAACGAAAAAATCAAAAATTTTACACTTTTAACCGAAACATTGGGGGAACGGGTGCACCCCCTGGTTCCCACTAAGCTCCTCCCCTGATTGTATTTGTATACACGTAGATATATAAAAATCATATAAATTTTCGTACATATAAGCATTTCTAACCATATATATTTTCGCACTTAGAAACTATTATGTCATGTGTTTCATGTACTATTTTATATTATAACCCTTAAAAAAAATACCTAAAAGTTTTAACTTGTTGATTAGTATTTGTAAACGTACGCATACAAATATTAGTATTTGTATGCATGAAAAAATATATAAAACAATACCTTTTTACACCTATAAGCATTGTTAAAGATAAACATCATCATACTTCAGAAAAAAATATAGAGGTAGTTTTGTTTTAATCAATTTATATCTGTTTTTCTTGTTGGTTGAAATGAAGTGTAACAAATTTGAATTTTATATTTTGATATGGGTAATATATTTATATAAAATTATAAACACAAAGATATTTATGACTTTTTTCTTAAAGTTTTGTATATTTAACAATGAAAACCATATTGCAAATGCAATGAAAAAAATGTTATTAGTTTTTGAAACGTAAAAAACAGAAGGTTGTAGTTAGTGGCTTTTCTCAAGCCTGGATCATGTAGTCTACAAGTGGAATAGTAGAGGGGTTAGGTAAAGTTACACCAAAGTCAAGGACACGTGTGCCTCCTCAGAACAGAACAAAACAATACCGATACAAGTTTATATTTAACGACACGATAACATGCGTAGTAGTTTGAGAGTGACAAATTAAAAAATCAATAAATGAAAGTGTGTCATGTTAAAGTGGTAAACTATGCTCAAAAGTGTTGCCAATGGTTAGACACTTGGTGAAGTGGTAAACTATTAAAAAAAAAAGGAAAAATGTGTGATTAGTTGAGATGGCATGGACCCCACCACACACACCCCCTCCCTCTCTCCTTCCCTCCCTTCACCACTTCGGCAAGCCTACATGTAACATCCCGAAACGCGAATTTTAAAATTCGTTAGAACAGTACCATGTTTAATTGAATAAATATAATAACTAAGTTATTAAACTTGGTTAAATGCCTAAGAAAACAATCAATGAAAGGAATTTGCTACAATTGTGATCAAGTAACAACTAGAGGCGCCAAGGTTGTCAAAAAGGGGGAAAGTTTATGTTTAATTAAAATTAAAATTAAAACCCCAAAAAACACACACTCAGTGTGTGTGTGGGAGTCGATGTTTGACCAGGAGAGAAGGGAAAAGGGGGTCAAACCCTAGATCACCAAAATCCATCAAATTGAAGGAGGATTGAAGGGCTAAACGAATGCATGAACCTGGAATGTCAATCACTTAAGTGTTTCTACCATCATGTAAGTCGAATTTGGTGTTTTAATGATGTTTGATTAAGTGGGGTTTGTGTAATCTGTGATTTTAGTGTAAGATTTAAGCATGAATGTTAGTTATGATGAATGTGTAGATGGTAAAGTATGTTTAATTTTGACTATGATGAAGATTTGGGGAAAACCTATTTGTTATAGGTAGGGTGGCGACATGGGTATACTACCCATGTCAAATCTTATGCAAAGTTTGATGTGTTATGATTTATGTGATTGGTTCTTCTTAGTTAGATTTAGTATGGTATGAAGTAATGCAATTTTTATTTAGATGTTAATGACAAGTGAGCACGAGAATTAGGAAGATGAACATGGAAATATTTGTACATTATGCTTTAAATGCGAAACCCGCCAAGTGTTCGATGAAATGCTTAAGAGAACAAGAATGTGGGTTGCTAGTAAGAATGATGTCGGATTCAAGGATAGTGATTTTGAACGATGTTGTTAGTTGTGGAATTATGAGTTGACTAGTATGTAAGGAATTGTTTATGTTGCGTGCATACATGATCTTGTGATTGTAAATGTATTACTATGTGAGTATGAAATGGAAACGATGTTCGTAGTATAAACGTCTATAATGTTGTGGATGTGTGAGATTAGAAATCATTAAGTACATGCTTTATCAATATGTGCTATGTGTGACGACATGAAGAATTATGTGGAATGAAAAGATGCGATTCTAGTTGTACTTTGAGTTATTGGAAATTGACGAGTAAAATTAAAATGAAGCCGAATGTGAAATGTAAATTGACATGATCATTCATATGTATAATTTTATATGCTAACAAGAATATGGATGCAACGCAATGAAAGTATAGGGATCATGTCAAGATTGATGGAAGCATAAAGGGCTAATGGATCATGAGGACGTGAGAAAACGAGAGCGAATATGGATGCGTAAGGTAAGTAAATTCCCGGACTTCCTCTTTAGTAGTAAATGAAATTATTTAAAATATTATTGATAATTATTAGTAGTTATGTTGAGATGCGTTTTTAATGATGATATCAAGTAAGGGTATTAAGTAAGTGATTTCCGGAATCACTTCTTAGTCATTGAAGTAATGTAGCGACTAGTTAATTAAGCAAGATGACGATTGAAGTTGAGTATGGTTTGGTTGTATGAAATAGGTGATTTTACTACGTAGACCGAACGGGTCAAAACAAGGTAGTGTTGATATTCCGGAATGATGCTCAAGTAATGGCTACGGTATTGTAACCGGGTAATGGGTAGAATTTCATATAAGAATGCTAATCGGGAAACGGAGACGCAAATTATAGACAAAAGACTCGGTTGTAAGTTATATTTAACGAATAAACCAATTTGTGAATGAAATTTTATTATCAAATTATGATTTCGTGGGAATGAATGAAGTGTATGACTTTAGCGCATACCAAGTATCGGGTGAATAAATCCCAAGTACGATACTTCAAATAATGTAAAAGTGTTATAGTTATAACATTCATGTGAACCTTAAGTTTAAACATATGAGTTGTTTACTAAAAACACGAACGGGTCGAATAATTTGTAATTGACTAATTAGTTGAAGGCACATAAGTTAAGAAACTTCCTCTAGTTCGGATGTTAGAAATTTAGTCTTATGATAGAGGACTAATTTACGATCACGTAGGAAGAAACGGGATGCAAAACGGATCAAAAACGAGAAAGTTATGTTCGTTTTTGTGTAGATTAGCGTTGCTGGGAATTGCTGCAATCAGCAACAAACATTCTGGAAAAGAAGGGGGGTCGCGCCACGCGACAGCAGGGGCAAGGAGCCATCGCGCGACGCGACGGCAGGCTGGGTTGGCGAAATTTGTTTATTTAGTCGGTTTTGTCTCGCGAACTCGTTTAAACTCGTTTAAGTTACGTATGACTAATCCCTCTTATGTTTTTGTGAATTGTTAGGGCTTAACCACCCAGTTTCTATTGTAAACGCTTATATGTATTCCGTTAGGAAAAATAATTACCTTACGATAGTCGGGACTACTGGGTAATTATGAATAGAAGAAAGAATGCCCGTAACCTCTTACGTACGTGATCTTTTTATTGGGAATCTTATATTTAGGGTGTCTTAGCAAACCCTTTTGGAATGTCTTATGTAGCGTGTATGTTTGTATAGTTTGTACATTTGTTTATGTGTACATATTCATGTAGTGAAGTACGTGTTTTACTTATATGTATGATTGCGTCTGTGTACGAAGTGGGATTATTGCTTACAAATGAATGGGATATGTGTGTATGTTTGAGTGTTAAGTTACTAAACCGGGATTTTAAGTATGAAATAAGAATGCAGGTACGCCATAAGGACCTTGTGAAGGTTCAAAGAATTGGAATGCATGATTATACAGGAAGGCTTATTCGAAGAGACTGGTATGAGAAGAAGGAATATGGAGTGGTTATTTAATTGCATATGTTTAATTTAAGAAGGACGTCACCAAATCTTAATGAGGTTTATGTATGTGGTGAATGCAGGTTGGGCGGACATAATATTATTACGAAGAATAAGAGGATTGAAGATTGAGTCAAGAGTAAGGATTGTACGGGAAGAGTGGTCACTCGATTGGAGTTTTATATTTTAATTAATGTAATTTATAAAGAATGAATGTTGTAAATCTTTTAGTAAAGTATTATGTGTTCTAGTAATAAACTCCATGTTACGTGGCTAATAAAGAAAGAAAATTTTTGGGCTCATATTTCCGCTACGTCGTTTTCAAGTTGATACGTGTTAGGGTGTTTCAAGTTGGTATCAGAGCCCTCATATTTCCGCTACGTCGTTTTCAAGTTGATCGGTGCAGCAGTGATCGCACAGTTCTTGTTGCTGGAGCTATTCTTTCTCTTGTTCTTCCTCTTGTTGCTCGATGCGGTGGTGGTTTCAGCAATTGGTGCGGCGGTGGTAGCTTGATGCAGGTTCTTTGAAGTTTTATCCCAGACACCAGCCTTAATCCGTTTGTCGTTGATTTCAGCGGCCAGTAGGTAAGTTTCTTCGATCGTCGTAGTCTTGGCCGCTTGCACGAAATCTGCGACACAGTCAGGCAAAGCTCGGATATACTTCTTGATTGCGATCTCCAGAGTCTTGACTTGATCTGGACAGATAATACTGAGCTGCTTGAAGCGAGCAGTGAGAGCAGCGTTTTCACCATCCTTCTGCTTTATGTGCCAGAATTCATCTTCTAACTTTTGGCGCTCATGCGGAGGGCAGAATTCTTCCAGCATGACTTCCTTGAGCTCGTCCCACGACAGACCGTAGGCTGCATCGTTCCCACGTTTGTTCCTCTCAGCCGTCCACCAGTCTAAAGCACGGGACTGGAAGACGCCAGTCGCGTTGAGAGTGCGTAGATTGTCGGGGCAACCGCTCTGTCGTAGAGTGACCTCGATGGAGTCAAACCATTGGAACAAAGCCGTAGGGCCTTCTTCTCCAGTGAATTCCTTTGGCCAACACACCTTGAACTGCTTGAAACTGAAGGCAACTTTGGGTGCATCTTTAGGAGCTTCGGTTCTGGACTCTTCAGACGATTTGCTCACATTCTCGTATATTTCGCCCACGGCTTTTGCTACCTGTTTAGCGATGATAGCAGCAAGACGTTTGTCTCTTTGCTCTTGGAGAGAGAGTCGTGGGTGACGGGGTCCAGATGAGGGTCCAGTTGACATTGTCTGCAACAGACATCGTCATAGGTCTCAAACAAGTTATAATCGAATCTCACCTCACACATCTAGTACTACTAAAGCTCAGGAACATAGTCACATAATCATATTGGCATATAATTACAGATTCACATAAACACAGAGGCACATAAGCACATATTTCACGTAAGCACATAAGAACATAAGACATAGAATCACAGAGGCATAGAAGCACATAATCATAAGAGGCAGTCAGAATACAGAAACCTATCATTCAAAGTTTCGCGGGCGTTCAGGAATAGCGTTCGCACATAGCATAGCGAGTAGTATAGCGTAAGCGGTTAATATAGCATGAGGTCGTCCACAATTTAGCGATTTGTCAGTGTTTTGAGATAGAAATGTAGTGCGAGTCGTGCGTGTCGATCAAAGTGAAAGCGAAAATCAAGCAAATCTCCTCAAATTAAAACAACTAAGCAGGTAAACACACATATAACACATAAAATCGACGAACCATCAGAGTCTGCAGTTGCGGGCTCAGAATCAAAACGTATAGAAAATCGAGAAATAGACTGTCTGCGGCTAGATAGACATTGACTAACCAAAGTGATTCTACTATTCACAAGGACTTTCTGGGCACACTTTGACTTTTGGGACTGTGCTTTTGCCTCGATTCTTGGGTGAATGACACGTATCCCTTCAGTTTCGGTGTGTCGTCAAGTCGTTGGAGTCCGTCGAGACTTTGGTGAGAGTTTTGTAAAAACCAAATAGATCACGGAACAAGCTATCAAGGTCCGGGTTTCACCCCTGACTTAATAACTTTGTTCCTGTTTTTGATAAAATAGAGGAAAAAGTCACGTCGAAGTACGGATTTCACACCTGGTTCGGCGCAATTTCTCCAGTTTGTAGAATAAAATGCGAGTCGAACAAGCGATGTGATCGAGAGTTTGCGGCTTTCACACCTAATCTCGACCCAATTACTCGTTTACTTTTGAAATTCGAATATAGTGATAGTGTAGTGTAAGCAAGAATAACGAGAAATAGTAGATAGGCTCGTACAAAAAAACTCCTACCGAGTATGCATAAGTTGGTCTGTTGGTACCTAACTATAGTCTAGGTCGTTTCTAAGACATCGACCCGGACTAGGTCGAGTCTTGCCTAATTCCCTATAGTTATGGCTCAGATACCAATCTGTCACACCCCAACCGATGGCGGAAACATCGGGGCGCGGCACTGAGCGAAACAGATTGTCCAGAAGTTTCCACAACAACTATAATTACCAAATATTTAAAGCAACATCTCCCATACCACGTCATATAAGATAATATAATTATTACAGACAAAATCTAGTCAAGTAGTTCTGTTCCGACAACTCAGATTTACAAAATAGATAAATTGTTCATTTATTTCCTAGGACCCTTCTCCTAGCCTCGATTTCATCACCTAGCAAGCAAGGCGTCCTAGGTCTTTCCTTGCCTCAATTTCACAGCAAGCTAAGCATAATAACAACTTAAGCACCTGCCACATACGTTAAAGTAAAAGTCAATACACATAGTGTAAAGGTGAGCATACAAGTTTAATAGATATAATAAAGTTCGAATTCGTTTACGCATAACCAGTACGTACGCATAGTGAAATGAAGCACGTTAGTTATCGACATAGATCTATCGATACCAATGACTGCGGGTTGACTGCCCGAGGCAGTTCGCAATACATGATTACCACTGTAATCCATGCAAGTAATTGTCCTTAACAACCCCTGCGAACAGGTGCTGAGTCCAAACTATAGTACTATCGTTGCTAAGGCAGGTAGACAGCATTCCATGTGTAAACATAACAAACAAGCATTCGTTAAGCCACGTATGACATGCAGTAACGGTTAGCGTTAAATAGTATTGAGTAGTGTGTTCGATGTGATTTAGAATAAGTAACGTATGTAACACCCAAAAGTGCGTAAAGCAAAAAGGGTTCGAGTATACTCATAGCGTTGATGGATTGAAGGGAGCCCTTAGAGTGAGATTAGCCTGAACAGTTAACGATAGTATAAAAGATAAGCGGCGCGTATAATGAGAAAAGTGTCAGTGGGTCGAACAGCGACCCGGGCGGATGGCCGGTCGAACAAGTGGCAATCCGTTCGGATGGTCATCCGGTCGGATTACCATGCGAGTGAATTGTTACCTCGTTTGGGATGGATGTGTTTGTGTATGATGGCTTGTCTTTTGAAGTTTTTGTTGTAGCATTTTGAAAACAGAGAAGTATCTCTACCCTTCAGGTCGGTCGGTCGAACTGTCGTTCGATCGGGTGACGACTCGAATGGCGAGGCTTCTCAGTGGGAACAAGTTCACAGCAGGGCGGTCACTCGGTCGGATGTCCATCCGATCGGGTGGCAACCCTGTTATTGAACATGTTAAAAATTGTTTAAGTTTTGATTCAAGATACAACCCGAACGGGCGGCGGGTCGAGCGGATGGCAACCTGGTCGGACAGCAGTCCGGTCGGACGGCTACTCGTCCCAACGATCTGATCGCGTTGTTTCTTGATTTTGCTTGAAGTGTCGTAATTTGAGCTAGACGTTGTGATGGCTGGTTTAGACAATGGGAACCCTATCTCGTCCCTAATGACCTGACTGAACAGGAATCACCCTAGTCCGTCAGTGCACGGTTCGAGACGGTTGTTCATGTCCAAACCCGAAATCGCTATCTTTTAGATGGGACTTGGATCTAGCACTGATACATCACTAAAAACGAGTAGACGATCAGTATTAGCTCCGATTCTGTCGGGTTTGAGTGCATTGAGTGTAAAGGAGTTGAAAGAAAGTTAGAAAAATTATCTTTCAATCATTTTCACCGTGAATATGTTCAGATCTATGCAAGATCTTTGGTTATTTATGTGGAAATCGGTTAGATCTAAGTTGTTTTTGGTGGATTGAGGCCAAAAAATGAAGTTCTTCAAGAACACATGATGACGTCATCCTAGAACACCTTGAATCTTGATGATTTCACGGTTAAAAGTTAAGATTTAAAAGATAGAAAGGTGTAGGAGTGCGTGTATATTAAGGATGTACAAGATTTAGGACGGGATCTTACCGGAATTGCGAGAAATCGGAGAAAAAGCAAGGTTAGAGCGCTGGTCAGACGTCAGTTGCCAAAAGTGGAAAGTTTGAGAGTGACAAGGGGTATTTATAGGGTTTCCCAAAGAGGAAAGGGGAGAAAAGGCTGGTCGCTCGGATGGCATCTCGCCCGGATGGCACCTCGGTCGAGTGGCACCTCGGTCGGATGGCTGTCTGACCGGGTGGCAGCTCGGTCGGCTGACACCTGGTTCGAGTGCTCGACGCGACGAGTTTTAGCGTTTCGATTCGTGTGCAGCGCGTTGCGGTGCGATTTGAGCGAGTGATGCGATAGAGTTGCTTATTAAATTACTTTTAATCCCAACTACTATATCTAACATACAATCATCCTATTTTTCCTTCGTTTGGCGTTTGCGATTCGATTTGCGATTGAGTTTCGATTGATCACCACACATAACATAAATAAACATGCACAAGTAACACATAAGGCACACACACACGTATAACAGTAACTAAAATGCGAAATTCGAGTTGCGATTCATGTTACGATTCGATGTCGATTTGATTAGCTTTAGGTTGAGTATCGTTTAGTTAACTTTATCGCATTATTACTTCCTATAATTCACAGTCGTAAGTCGATTAAATAGAGAATAACACACGTCGATTACTGCGATCATTGATAATTACTCCACATAATACAGCTAAAAATAAACACATAAAGGAATTCTCTACAAGTCAAGTCGCGCGATCGGTCGTTGACTTGGACTTTGACTTTGACTTCCCTGAGAACACGGGGTGTTACATATATGAAGGAAACTAATAGTATGATATATGTAAGGTAAGCATAATCGATTGGAAAGGATGATCCGTGAATGTGGTCTAGGACCGGCACCAAGGCATGTAATAAGACATATTGACCCAGGTACGTAAATTTAACATGTGGGTGCATGTAATGGTAAAATCTATCAAGTGAAGGAAAACTTTAAATAAAATATAATAATAGAATGGAGATGAAGATATGAAAATGTTACACGTGCCAAAACCTAATTCTTCGGACATAAGGTGACTATTACACGAAGACACGAAACTAGTATGTGGATTGTGTACCTGGCCAGTACACAAGAAATATACGACGTTCGTGAGACCGTGATAATTGTTACAGGTATGTCCGTTAGAATTAGGTAGTAGGTGAAAGTGAGGGTGAAGGGAAATGCAAGGCTCTCAGGGATTTGAAAGTACCAAATACACATGAGAAGTATGAATGATATGTTAGAATCCGCGAGACGGATTCGAAACATGAAAGGAATGGAAGTATGAATGATATGTTAGAATCCGCGAGACGGATTCGAAAAAAAGAAGGAATTAAAGTATAAATGATATGTTAGAAACCGCACGACGGATTCGAAACATAGAAGGGAATGAATGATAAGAATGAAAAGTTCGAATGTGTAAGTAACTACAGACTAAGCAAGTAAATATTCTTTAAAAGCGGATATTATCCAAGTCATATCTTAAACTTATATATATATATATATATACACAAATATGTTTGTATGCTAGAATGGTAAAAGGGACGAATGAGTCATGCGGGTCAAATGGTAATCGCCACTTAAACCTTGTATTTAATGTCCTGTTTTGACAAGTTTTATGCTTATAGGTAAGCGTAATGAATGGGCATGCATTGCCACAAATTGGAAAGAAATAACCAACACAAGGTATGGATAATGAGTCAGTGGTTTTGACTTTCGCTAGGTATGGATATCGAACACAAGGTATGCTTTCGATAATAGTTTATGGCTCGACTAGTGAGGGATTCAAACATGAAAGAATGAAAGGTTTGAACCCATTGACGGAGTCAAACATAAAAGAATACAAAGAATGAGGGAAAGGTAATATGCGTAGGCAAATACAGACCTAATACAAGAGAGTAATATGTAAGAATGAGAAGACTGAAATTCTTAAGTAAGTATAACATAGCGGTTAGGCGATGAAAATAGCATTATCGGGATAACCATATCATTTGACTAACGAAATGCATATGTATGTGTAAGTGCATGAGTGAACACGTAAAGGGTAAGTCATAGTTGATTAATAAAACGTAAATAAGGGTACATTAATAGTTTTTGACTTTCTGTAAGTCGAAACAGAGTTGAGAATATTAACAAGAAAGCAAGTAATAGTAAAATAATATGAAAAGTTCGGTTTATTAAACAAGCAAAAAATAATAATAACCCGACAAAAGTTGTAGTATCAAGGAAAGCATTAGTTGAGAAGAGTACTGAGTAAAGTTATGTGATAAACATATTGGAAATTAACTCATGATAGAGTTCTACATTAGCAATGAAATGTATAATGTAGTATGCCTAGTAAGTTAAGGATTTATGGAAGAATATGGGTGAGTCAACACCGAATAAATTGAATAACTGAATGAATATGATATGTTAAGAAACGGTCATATGTTGACCAGTTGTGAACGGGTCAAATAAATGAAAATGTTATGCTAAGGAATGGTCATGTATTGACCCGTTAAGAATGGGTCGAGCGAATTAATGTTTTAAAAGAATCTAGAAAGGGCTAGTATGTAAACAAGTTAAAGTGATAAACGCCATACTTAAAGAAATTTGAATGATGTGTGCTAACCGATAATGTTACAGATGAGAATGGTGAAATTCTTGGCATGATAAAAGTAGTAGAGCTGATGAAAGGATGCTCAAGAGCAGGAACTTAATACATGAATGAATGAAAACCAATCCTGGTACGGAAGGTACTATGAAGAAGCGGATTGACCCGACCTACGGATCATTGAATTACGCAATGATGACGAGGTTAGTAAAATGTTTAACTCATGATTGATAAGTAAGAATTGATAGATAGAATGCTACCCAATAATAAACGAGCGGCAAAATAAGTATGGTATAAAAGAAACAGAGAACGACATTAGTAATGGATTAATAATAAGTATCCAGTGGTAACGTTAAACTCAGATGAATGTCAATGAAATTGAGTCAATAGGTGATCCAAGGTATTATGTGCTAAAGAAAGTGCCTAGAAAGGTTGCTAAGGTAGAATGCCAAGTTAAAACAGCAATAAGTATTCGTGGGACTAATCCCAGAATGTAATATTTTCTTTGCAAATGAGTGAGGTAGGGATAGTATGTCCCACCATGAATGATAAATGTCTGAAAGTATAACGCTTGATTTCTAGGGTGAGGACAAGATACACTTTTATGGTTGTAAGCGATTCCTATTGTCACGGCACCCGACCCGGTTTGACCCGTTTCAGGAGCCGTGGGACAGAAAATCCCGTGGTATTTATTTAATTGAGTTTAACAGCGGAAGTTTATCATCAGGATCTTTTTAAAGCTAAAATTTTCCCGATTATTTTATTTCACAATTCGGGATAAAACCCCGGTAATTTACAATAATATGATTTCACGGAGAAATCTTTATGTTACAAAACATATTTCTTTATTTTATAATGAGCCACTTTCTTAAGCTTGCAGTGCGTCACGGCACTTTTCCTGGATTATAACAGATCACCTGAAACATGTTTGAAAAATGTTTTGTCAGCGGGAAATACTGGTGAATCATTCTATTTATTAAAGCGACACATTAGTTATAATTTACAGTATTAAGAGAGATTACAATGTTTCTGATATCAACCAATTACCCACAGTATTTGTCACTCGACCGGATCTGTGACTATGGTCATATCCCCCATTGGCTGCCCCAATGGTGACGATTATAAAGTAATGTATACAAAACCCCACATACCGGCTGTAATTTGATGATTACATATACTTAATCACTGTAATTATAATTTTGAAAATATTTAAGAATTTATAAAGCACTTTGATAAAAAGAGAATGACTCACATTGCAGATTTAACACGGACAGAGTCTAGTCTACTGATTAGCCTTGTTAACCTATTTTAAATAAAATTGCACACAAAACTAGGTTAGTAATCAATACAGCATTTACGATAACTCACGAGATCAACCCTCACAACGAATGACAAAGTGCGATACTTAAACATCCATCGAATTAACGACGAATGACAAAGCATAACCCTAATGTGGGCAGCACTTAAATATCCATTGGATAGTTTAATCGATCGGACATTGAATCGTAGCAGCGATCGAGTTATTACCCTGTTTTACGGCAGCACTTCGGGAATTGTGTGTGTTTTTAAACTGTTTCTGCTATAACTCAGCGTATATTTTGAGTTTTATCGTCGTTCAAGTGCCCAAATTCCAGTCCCAAAGTCCACTATTTATAGGTAAATTTTGACCCCCCTCGCGTGACGCGAGGGGTCCTACCCTGGGCGTCGCGTGACGCGAGGGACACCTATTTACCATAGGGTAGCCACGTCCTTGACTAGCCTAGCTGAGTTGACAGATTTCGTAAATTCGATTTTGACAGCGAGATTTTAAGATAATCGTAACTAGGGTTTACCCCCCCCCCCCCCTTAGTTTTAGGGGCCCTGATCCTGATTCTGATTGTTCTGAAAATTTTAGGGTTTGTACAGAATCACTTGGGTTTCTCAATTAGGGTTTCCTATTAGAAAATTAACTTAATAAATAGGACTTTTGATATGAGTTGTTACATCCTCCCCACCTTAATAAAAATCTCGTCCTCGAGATTTACTGGAATAATTGCGGATACTTTCGCTTCATTTCTGATTCCAGCTCCCAAGTGTATTCGGGTCCTCGTTTCGAATCCCACTTGACTTTGACCAAAATTAATCGTTTGTGCTTGAGAAATTTGATCTTTCGATCCTCGATTTGAAGAGGTTTTTCAACAAATTTCAATTTCTCATTCACTTTTATATCTTGGAGAGGTACTACCAAAGATTCGTCTGATAGGCATTTCTTGAGATTGGATACATGAAATACGTCATGTACTCCAGCTAACTCCTCTGGTAGTTGTAATCGATAAGCAACTGGTCCTATACGTTGGATCACCGAAAATGGTCCTACGTATCTTGGACTTAGTTTTCCTTTCTTACCGAATCGGACTACTCCTTTCCAAGGAGAAACTTTCAATAGTACTTTATCTCCAACTTGGAACTCCAATGGCTTCCTTCTATTGTCTGCGTAACTCTTTTGACGATCTCGAGCTGTCTTCAGTCTTTCTTTGATTTGTGTAATCTTGTCGGTCATCTCTTGCACTATTTCAGGACCTGACAATTGACTTTCTCCTATTTCTGCCCAACAAACCGGAGTTCTGCATTTTCGTCCATATAATGCTTCAAATGGGGCAGATTCAATACTTGAATGATAACTATTGTTATAGGAGAATTCAATTAAAGGTAGGTGATCATCCCAGTTTCCACCAAAATCTATCACACATGCTCTGAGCATGTCTTCTAGAGTTTGGATTGTCCTTTCACTTTGTCCGTCCGTTTGGGGATGATATGCAGTGCTTAAGTTTAGTCGAGTTCCCATTTCTTTCTGGAAACTTGTCCAAAAATGAGAAGTGAACCGACTATCCCTATCAGATACAATGGAGAGTGGAACTCCATGTAAGGATACTACTTCGTCTACGTACAATTTGGCTAACCTTTCCATACTAAAGGTTTCCTTCATGGGTAGAAAATGAGCTGATTTAGTTAATCGATCTACAATTACCCAAATCGCATCATTACCTTTTCTGGTTTTGGGTAACTTAGTAACAAAATCCATTATTATGAGTTCCCATTTCCATACAGGCATTTCTAATTGTTGTAGTAGACCTGAAGGTTTCTGATGTTCTGCCTTAACTTGTGAATAAGTAAGACACTTAGAAACATATCTAGCTATATCCTTTTTCATGTCTATCCACCAGAAATTATTTCTTAAATCTTGGTACATTTTATTGTTTCCAGGGTGTATGGTATACCTAGATTTATGAGCTTCCTCTAAGATCTTATTTCTTAATTCTCCTTTCTTAGGTACCCAAATTCTTCTTTGGTGGAATCTCCAAATTCCATCAGATCCTTGTTCTAATTCTTTTATTCTTCCTTTCATTCCTTCAGCATCATCCTTGATTGCTGTTTCTTGAAAATTCTTTAGTTGTTCCATTAAATCTAACTGTAGATTTAATCTGAGAGCACGGACCCGTTGTTGTTTCTCATGATACTTACGACTTAAGGCATCTGCAACTATATTTGCCTTTCCTTCATGATATTGAATATCACAGTCGTAATCACTTAAGATTTCCATCCATCTCCTTTGCCTCATGTTTAACTCTTTTTGCCCAAATATATACTTTAAACTTTTATGATCTGTATAGACAGTAAATTTACTTCCGTACAGATAATGCCTCCAAATCTTAAGGGCAAAAATTACGGCTCCTAATTCTAAATCATGAGTCGTATAATTTTCTTCGTGCTTTTTCAATTGTCTTGAAGCATACGCAATTACCTTTTTGCGTTGCATTAGCACACATCCTAATCCTAGTTTTGAAGCATCACAATATACTTCAAAATCTTCAGTTCCTTCTGGTAAGGCTAAGATTGGAGCATTGGTTAATTTCTGCTTCAAGATCCTAAAGGCTTCTTCTTGTTTAGGTCCCCATTCAAACTTAACTGCTTTACAGGTTAGCTTAGTTAATGGTACAACTATTTTGGAAAAATCCTTAATAAACCGTCTATAATATCCAGCTAAACCTATAAAACTTCTAATTTCCATTGCAGTTTGTGGAACCCTCCAATTGGTAATTGCCTCTATCTTCGCATGATCTACATGAATACCTTCATGATTCACCATGTGTCCTAAAAATTGTACTTCTTGTAGCCAAAATTCACACTTCGAGAATTTGGCATAAAGCTTTTCTTTTCTTAACAAAGTTAAGAGTGCATGTAAGTGCTGACAATGTTCTGTCTGACTTTTGGAATAAATAAGTATATCGTCAATAAAAACAATTACAAATTTATCCAAATACGGTTTACAGATTCTATTCATCATGTCCATGAATGCGGCAGGAGCATTCGTTAACCCAAAGGGCATGACTGTAAACTCGTAATGACCATACCTAGTTCTGAAAGCAGTTTTAGGTATGTCTTCTTCTTGTACTTTCAATTGATGATATCCGGAGCGTAAATCGATCTTAGAAAAGTATCTAGCTCCTTGAAGTTGATCGAAAAGATCATCAATCCTAGGTAATGGGTATCGATTCTTAATTGTAACCTTATTCAATTCTCTATAATCAATACACATTCGCATCGAACCATCCTTCTTCTTTACAAACAACACTGGCGCTCCCCAAGGGGATGAGCTAGGTTGTATGAATCCTTTACTTAGTAATTCATCTAATTGCGTTTTCAGTTCTAACATTTCGGTAGGAGCTAACCGATAAGGTGCCTTAGCTATCGGTGTAGTTCCAGGAATTAGATGAATCCTAAATTCTACTTCCCTATCTGGTGGTAATCCTGGTAACTCTTCCGGGAATACATCTAGGTATTCTGAGACTACAGGAATTTCCCTAAGTTCTTTACCCTTAGTGCTAATGATTACCGAAATCATATATACTATTCCTTGCTTTTGTTCATAACTAGCAACTTTCATTACTGATATGAACTTCATGGGTTTACGCGGTTTATTTCCTGTAATCATGATTACTTCTCCAGTAGGTGCCTGAATTTCTATAGAATTTTTATCACAAATGATTTGAGCATGATTGGCTACTAACCAATCCATTCCTAACACAACATCGAATTCAGCTAATTTCATAGGTAACAGATTTGCAGAAAATTTATGACCTGAAAGTTCTATTTCTACTTTTTGCAAAACCTGATTTATTTTAACTGAATTCCCATCTGCGGTTTCGACTGTAAAAATCTGCCTAATGTTGGTTAAGGGTAACTTAAGAGCTTGGCAGAATAAAGTATTTATAAAACTTTGGTTTGCACCAGAGTCAAATAATATTTTTGCGTAAACGTTGTGAACTAGGAATGTACCAGCTATCACATCTGGAATGAGTTCTGCTTCTTGAGTGGTCAGCTGGAATGCTCTGACATTTTTCTTAGTAGCTCCATCGGCCGTCTTGGCTTTGTTGTCTGCTGGTTTGACCAATTTAGGACATTCTGTTTTGAAGTGCCCATTTTCTCCACAGTTGAAGCAGGTTATGGTTTTCTTTCTGCAGTTTTCTTCATGATGTCCTACAGCTTTGCAAAAGTTGCAAGTTACATTACATCTTCCATAATGTTTCTTTTTGCAATTCCTGCAGAACTGAGGTGTTGAGGATTGCCCTGTTCCTCTTTTCTTGAAGTTACTACTATTACCCACACGAAATCCTTGGGTAATTTTCTGAGCCAGTTCCTTCTTCTTGTTTTCATCCCTTGTGCGTACCAATTCGTCAGTTAGGGTATTAGCTAATTCGACCGCATCGTCAATGGTGCGAGGTCTCGCAGCTTTAACGATATGACGGATTTCACTAATTAATCCCCAAATATAGCGAGAAATGAGTACCGGTTCTGGCGAAGCCAGCGTTGGTACCACTCTAGCATATTCGAAAAATGTCGAAGTATATCCTCGACAGTCCACATTTACCATCCGATGGTTTAGGAACTTATTTTCCATTTGATCTTTTTCATACTTGGGACATAATTTTCTTTCTACAAGATTCTTAAATTCTTCCCATTTCATGGCATATGCCTCGATCCTTCTTTTAGCTTGTAACACTGTGTTCCACCATTCTAGCGCCCCTTCTTTAAAAAGATTTGACGCATACATAACTTGATCTTCCTCGGCACATTTACTTATAGTGATCACTGCCTCCGTTTTCTCTAACCAATGCAGTGCTGCAATAGCCCCTTCATTACCTGCAAACTCAACTGGTTTACAGGCAAGGAATTCTTTGTAAGTGCAACCAGGTGTTGCAGCTTTCATTTTCTTGAAAATTGGGGCTTGCAGATCATTATTGTTATTAACATAATTACCGCCTCCGTTTATACTATTACTAAAGTTGTCGCCTTGTGTACGTTTACTAGGAATGATTGATTGAGGTTTAATAGGTTTCTGGACAGCAGCCACGATTGTTGGAATAGCATTAGCTATTCCTTGTGCAACGATATCCTCTATATCTTTCCTATTTAACAATTGCTCTTCTTGGTTTTGCTCAGATTGATTTACTTCATTTACTGGTTCATTACCAATGTTTGCCATCTGATAATTAATATAAATAGTTAATATAGAATAAGAAACAATCCAATATAACAATTAATCGCACATAATCACGTAAACAAATATACAACCAAAATTGTAAAGGTTTTGGAATTGCCAATCATTCGTCCACCACTCATCCATTCCTAGAGGTTGAGTATGGATTATTGGTTCTGGGATTGCTGGTTCCAGATTTATAGGGAGTTGATTTTCGATAGGATTAGAGTAAAAAATATTATTATTGACAAGCTTAATAGTATCACAGCTTGTCAATATAAAATCTAACTCCTCCTGAAATGTCATTTCTTGAGTTGTCTTAGAGCTTTCTCCAATTTCTATCTTGGTTTGTCTAGAACCTTTTCCAACCTCCATTTCTATTTGCTTAGAATATTCCTCAAACTGTATTCCCATTTGCCTAGAATATTCCTTGACTTCAGTCTCCAATTCCTGCTGTCTAGAACTTTCCCCGGTTTTAATTTCTTTTCCTTTTTCTAAGGGATTGTTTATTTTAGGAAGTCTCTTAGCTGGCTTTCTCTTATGTACACGCCTCCCCCATACGAATCTCTTTCTTTTCTTAGGTTTTGGCTTTTCCAGAGGTGGAGCGTTGAATTCTATAGGTTGTTCCAATTCAGCAAAATACCCAGTAAACTCTTTAGAGACTTCTATGTTTACAGGGTAGAGGTTGAGATTCTCTAGGGCTCCAGATAATTCATTCATGCTGTTTAAAATAATAAATTAAAATTTTATAGCAAATTTTACAAATAACCCTCAAATATTATTGCATACTCTGTGACTAAAGTAATACAAAGGAAAATTAACAATTAAACATACTAGATTTTATTGAAATTTTATTTATTTACTAGTTCATATTTCTGGCTTGTAAGTTGCTAATACGGAGTCATGGTATTCTAAAGATTAGCATTTACTGCTACAGTGGCTAGCATATAAAGATCTGCCCATTTTTCATCTAAATTGTCTTCCCATGGTGATTTACGGATTAATTCCTGGGTTTCCTTTTTAACTTTCTTTTCTCGAGATTTCTTTAATTTCTCCTGACTTTTTCTAATAATCAAACTTCTTTTATCAGGAGAAAGTGGTTCCTCGTATTGGGCTTTTCGAACAAATATTCCTTCTTCATGAGTTTGGGATGAACTTCCCTTCTCATTTGAGGACCTATCTAATTTAAGATAGATGTTTGAAAGCTTTTGTTTACCCATACTGTAACTAACAATAGTCAGTTAATAAAACACATAATCACATAATAATAATCAGGAAAAATTAAGTATTTCTAAATACTTAATTAGCTTAAATCAGTGGCTCTAATACCACCTTTTTCTGTCACGGCCCCCGACCCGGTTTGACCCGTTTCAGGAGCCGTGGGACAGAAAATCCCGTGGTATTTATTTAATTGAGTTTAACAGCGGAAGTTTATCATTAGGATCTTTTTAAAGCTAAAATTTTCCCGATTATTTTATTTTACAATTCGGGATAAAACCCCGGTAATTTACAATAATATGATTTCACGGAGAAATCTTTATGTTACAAAACATATTTCTTTATTTTATAATGAGCCACTTTCTTAAGCTTGCAGTGCGTCACGGCACTTTTCCTGGATTATAACAGATCACCTGAAACATGTTTGAAAAAGGTTTTGTCAGCGGGAAATACTGGCGAATCATTCTATTTATTAAAACGACACATTAGTTATAATTTACAGTATTAAGAGAGATTATAATGTTTCTGATATCAACCAATTACCCACAGTATTTGTCACTCGACCGGATCTGTGACTATGGTCATATCCCCCATTGGCTGCCCCAATGGTGACGATTATAAAGTAATGTATACAAAACCCCACATACCGGCTGTAATTTGGTGATTACATATACTTAATCACTGTAATTATAATTTTGAAAATATTTAAGAATTTATAAAGCACTTTGATAAAAAGAGAATGACTCACATTGCAGATTTAACACGGACAGAGTCTAGTCTACTGATTAGCCTTGTTAACCTATTTTAAATAAAATTGCACACAAAACTAGGTTAGTAATCAATACATCATTTACGATAACTCACGAGATCAACCCTCACAACGAATGACAAAGTGCGATACTTAAACATCCATCGAATTAACGACGAATGACAAAGCATAACCCTAATGTGGGCAGCACTTAAACATCCATTGGATAGTTTAATCGATCGGACATTGAATCGTAGCAGCGATCGAGTTATTACCCTGTTTTGCGGCAGCACTTCGGGAATTGTGTGTGTTTTTAAACTGTTTCTGCTATAACTCAGCGTATATTTTGAGTTTTATCATCGTTCAAGTGCCCAAATTCCAGTCCCAAAGTCCACTATTTATAGATAAATTTTGACCCCCCTCGCGTGACGCGAGGGGTCCTACCCTGGGCGTCGCGTGACGCGAGGGACACCTATTTACCATAGGGTAGCCACGTCCTTGACTAGCCTAGCTGAGTTGACAAATTTCGTAAATTCGATTTTGACAGCGAGATTTTAAGATAATCGTAACTAGGGTTTACCCCCCCCCCCCCCTTAGTTTTAGGGGCCCTGATCCTGATTCTGATTGTTCTGAAAATTTTAGGGTTTGTACAGAATCACTTGGGTTTCTCAATTAGGGTTTCCTATTAGACAAATTAACTTAATAAATAGGACTTTTGATATGAGTTGTTACACCTATCCATATTTGTAAGTAGCAAGTAATGCGCGCTATGAATGCAAAGATGAATGGATTGGGAGTAGTATTGACCAAGTAGGGATGGGGAAGGTTTCGGGGACGAAACCTCCTTTAAGGGGGATAGATTTGTAACATCCCAAAACGTAAATTTTAAAATTCGTTAGAACGGTACCATGTTTAATTTAATAAATATAATAACTAAGTTATTAAACTTGGTTAAATGCCTAAGAAAACAATCAATGAAAGGAATTTGCTACAATTGTGATCAAGTTACAACTAGAGGGGCCAAGGTTGTCAAAAAGGGGGAAAGTTTATGTTTAATTAAAATTAAAATTAAAACCCCAAAAAACACACACTCAGTGTGTGTGTGGGAGTCGATGTTCGACCAGGAGAGAAGGGAAAAGGGGGTCAAACCCTAGATCACCAAAATCCATCAAATTGAAGGAGGATTGAAGGGCTAAACGAATGCATGAACCTGGAATGTCAATCACTTAAGTGTTTCTACCATCATGTAAGTCGAATTTGGTGTTTTAATGATGTTTGATTAAGTGGGTTTTGTGTAATCTGTGATTTTAGTGTAAGATTTAAGCGTAAATGTTAGTTATGATGAATGTGTAGATGCTAAAGTATATTTAATTTTGACTATGATGAAGATTTGGGGAAACCCCATTTGCTATAGGTAGGGTGGCGACATGGGTATACTACCCATGTCAAATCTTATGCAAATTTTGATGTGTTATGATTTATGTGATTGGTTCTTCTTAGTTAGATTTAGTATGGTATGAAGTAATGTAATTTTTATTTAGATGTTAATGACAAGTAAACACGAGAATTTGGAAGATGAACATGAAAATATTTGTACATTATGCTTTAAATGCGAAACCCGCCAAGTGTTCGATGAAATGCTTAAGAGAACAAGAATGTGGGTTGCTAGTAAGAATGATGTCAGATTCAAGGATAGTGATTTTGAATGATGTTGTTAGTTGTGGAATTATGAGTTGACTAGTATGTAAGGAATTTTTTATGTTGCGTGCATACATGATCTTGTGATTGTAAATGTGTTACTATGTGAGTATGAAATGGAAACGATGTCCGTAGTATAAACGTCTATAATGTTGTGGATGTGTGAGATTAGAAATCATTAAGTACATGCTTTATCAATATGTGCTATATGTGACGACATGAAGAATTATGTGGAATGAAAAGATGCGATTCTAGTTGTACTTTGAGTTGTTGGAAATTGACGAGTAAAATTAAAATGAAGCCGAATGTGAAATGTAAATTGACATGATTATTCATATGTATAATTTTATATGCTAACAAGAATGTGGATGCAACGCAATGAAAGTATAGGGATCATGTCAAGATGGATGGAAGCATAAAGGGCTAACGGGTCATGAGGACGTTGGAAAACGAGAGCGAATATGGATGCGTAAGGTAAGTAAATTCCCGGACTTCCTCTTTAGTAGTAAACGAAATTATTTGAAATATTATTGATAAGTGTTAGTAGTTATGTTGAGATGTGTTTTTAATGATGATATCAAGTAAGGGTATTAAGTAAGTGATTTCCGAAATCACTTCTTAGTCGTTGAAGTAATGTAGCGACTAGTTAATTAAGCAAGATGACGATTGAAGTTGAGTATGGTTTGGTTGTATGAAATCGGTGATTTTACTACGTAGACCGAACGGGTCAAAACAAGGTAGTGTTGATATTCCGGAATGATGCTCAAGTAATGGCTACGGTATTGTAACCGGGTAATGGGTAGAATTTCATATAAGAATGCTAATCGAGAAACGGAGACGCAAATTATAGACAAAAGACTCAGTTGTGAGTTATATTTAACGAATAAACCACTTTGTGAATGAAATTTTATTATCAAAGTATGATTTCGTGGGAATGAATGAAGTGTATGAGTTTAGCGCATACCAAGTATCGGGTGAATAAATCCAAGTACGATACTTCAAATAATGTAAAAGTGTTATAGTTATAACATTCATGTGAACCTTAAGTTTAAACATATGAGTTGTTTACTAAAAACACGAACGGGTCGAATAATTTGTATTTGACTAATTAGTTGAAGGCACATAAGTTAAGAAACTTCCTCTAGTTCGGATGTTAGAAATTTAGTCTTATGATAGAGGACTAATTTACGATCACGTAGGAAGAAACGGGATGCAAAACGGATCAAAAACAAGAAAGTTATGTTCGTTTTTGTGTAGATTAGCGTTACTGGGAAATGCTGCAATCAACAGCAAACATTCTGGAAAAGAAGGAGGGTCGCGCCACGCGACAGCAGGGGCAAGGAGCCGTCGCGCGACGCAACGGCAGGCTGGGTTGGTGAAATTTGTTTATTTAGTCGGTTTTGTCTCGCGAACTCGTTTTAAGTTACGTATGACTAATCCCTCTTATGTTTTTTTGTGAACTGTAAGGGCTTAACCACCTGGTTTCTATTGTAAACGCTTATATGTATTCCGTTAGGAAAAATAATTACCTTCCGATAGTCGGGACTACTAGGTAATTATGAATAGAAGAAAGAATGCCCGTAACCTCTTACGTACGTGATCTTTTTATTGGGAAGCTTGTATTTAGGGTGTCTTAGCAAACCCTTTTGGAATATCTTATGTAGCATGTATGTTTGTATAGTTTGTACATTTGTTTATGTGTACATATTCATGCAGTGAAGTACGTGTTTAACTTATATGTATGATTGCGGCTGTGTACGAAGTGGGATTATTGCTTACAAATGAATGGGATATGTGTGTATGTTTGAGTGTTAAGTTACTAAATCAGGATCTTAAGTATGAAATAAGAATGCAGGTATGCCATAAGGACCTTGTGAAGGTTCAAAGAATTAGAATGCATGATTATACAGGAAGGCTTATTCGAAGAGACTGGCATGAGAAGAAGGAATATGGAGTGGTTATTTAATTGCATATGTTTAATTTAAGAAGGACGTCACCAAATCTTGATGAGGTTTATGTATGTGGTGAATGCAGGTTGGGCGGACATAATATTATTACGAAGAATAAGAGGATTGAAGATCGAGTCAAGAGTAAGGATTGTACGAGAAGAGTGGTCACTCGATTGGAGTTTTATATTTTAATTAATGTAATTTAAAAAGAATGAATGTTGTAAATCTTTTAGTAATGTATTATTTGTTCTAGTAATAAACTCCAAGTATGTTACGTGGCTAATAAAGAAAGAAAATTTTTGGGCTCATATTTTCGCTACGTTGTTTTCAAGTTGATACGTGTTAGGGTGTTTCACTACACCGATTTGGCAAACTTTTGAGTGGCAAACTTTTGAGTGGCAAACTATGTTGGCGATGGTGTGACCAATTGGAAAACTAAGTTTTCCACACTTTACGGCACCCCACTCCGTATACCCTAATGCCCATACCCTTAGGTGTTTTCTGTCACGTGGCAGTCCAGTCAGCAATAGGACATTATTAGGCGTTTTTACAAAACAGGCCTAGTGGGATAATACCCAATAATGCCCCAACCAATCATTACACAATTATTGATTTTTTTTAAATTAAAAACTAATAATACTTCATTAAAAAAATTACAATATTAAAAATAAAAAAGGGGTAAAGTAATAAAAATTACTAAAAAAATAAAATACATTAATTTTCGTCTTCGCTTTCTTCATCCTCGCCAACTTCGTCTTCCTCGTCCTCCATTTCTTCCTCACCCTCAGGTGTGATATGTTGGTGCATTTATGTCTATCGCCTCCGTCAATCCAGTTCGTAGCAGATTCTGAAGAAAACTAGTCTTATATTGTAATATTTAGATAAGAAGGGCAAGGTGGCATTATTGTAAATAAGGGGAAATCCCTTATATCCTTGGCCTATAAATAGGAGTCTCATGTTAGACTTTAAGAACTTTTGCACATTTGAAGACTTTAGAGCTTGGAGCTAGAGAGAGAGTCTAGAGAGAGAAAGTAGCAAGGTGATTCACGTTTCTTGTACAACTTTCAGATATATCAATGGAATCACAGATTTAGTACGTTCTCGTGTTCGGTCCACACACGTGTACGGATTCCGCACGTCACACGTGTCATACGCAATCGTTACGAAGTCGAAAACCGGTCCTACAAGTGGTATCTGACGTGAGGTCGAAGTCTTAATCAAATTTAATCCAATTACTACTAACAGCTAGCGGTAAGTGGGTATCGAACACAGGGAGTTTGTGGAAAATGTGTTATCTAAATGCTTTATCAAAAATGACTAGATTAATCTAAACTGCAAAAGTATATTCAGAGATTTGGTTGTTGGTTTTGAAAACTAAAATTAACTAATTTATTTGCAAAAGAAGGATTTGGTTTGTAAATAGAATAAGAGAATCGTGATCATCTCGAGGTTCAGGTTTTAAGTGACAACCAATGTTTATGTTCAATTGGAAAGAACTACATAGACATAGCTCATGCAAGATCAATTGTTTGTGATGAAAGGGAACTAAGTACTCGGATTCCTAAAACGCGAGGTTGTTACCCGATGATCAATTAACATATATCTAACCACTAATCCCTCCCATGATATCTCGATTGCCAACGGCACCAAGAACGTATGGTTTAGAATTATAAGCAAACACACATTAAGAATTTACAAACTATCAATCAAGCACCATAATAAACTAAACAACACATGCAAAGTCTATTATTCCAGAAATTCAAGAACAAAAACATAATTGTCACAAGAAAACCTTACATTCGAGATGATCCCTAACGAAATTAGCCACTCATGTCTTGGGAAATCATCATCATACACATATCCATGTTCATATGAATCAAAAGTACCAAAACAATTGTTTTGAAATGTTCAAAACCAAGCTAGAACACCCAAAATCGCCTCTAGACTGTTGTGTAACCGAATGGGAATGATTGGAAGTCAAGAGGCACCATAAAAAGTCATTAAAAAGGGCAATTACAAGTTTCACGCTAGTCAGCGCCGTAACCTACGGCACCCGCCGTAGGCTACGGCAGTAATAAAAATGCTACGGTGAGCCTGAACTGGGCTATGGTGGTCAAAAATTGCCAGCCGGTGCCGTAAGCTACGGCCCTTGCCGTAGCCTACGGCAGGCTTCAACATGAAAACTTGTTTTAAGCATAACTTTTTCGTTTCAGCTCCGTTTTCTTCACCGTTTTCGCCTACGTTCTCGTAATTTCGTCCTCTATCATGTTATCTTCTTATTTATTTGATTCCAATAATTGATTTTTTTTTCATTTATTCTCCGTCTTTCAATATCCAATCCTGTTGCGCCTATTCGAAGCTTCAATTCCACACTTTTAAGCCCCAAATGTACCTGAAACACAAGCAAACATAGTCATCTAATTCTAGACAATTATTCGATTAAATGTAGGATTAAAATACCATTTATAGCACTTAAGGGTCGTTCTACAGACTACCCGTCACATCCCCACACTTAACCGTTGCTTGTCCCAAGCAACTCATTCAAACAAAACACAATTTACTCAAGCGGTCAAATACAAACCAAGCAACAAATGTCCTCATTTATTAATTCTTTCTTAAAACCGCGCATAACACAACCCTCACAATAACTCTCCTCTCAGTGACAAATAATACTAGCAAAAATGAGCTAGAACACACTTAAGGTAAATAGGTAGTTGAACAATAATATTCTTGTACTCAAATCGGTCCTTCGCCTAAAGAATTTGCTAAACCTGCATGGGAATCAAAGGGACTTAAAGTTTGTAACATGGCTGGTCATACAGGTAGGAAATGGAAATATATAGCTAATGATTCGACCCGGTCTTTTATTTCTATCTAAACCTAACATCTGTATACAATACATCAATCTCTTTTTCTCTTTTTTTTCATTGTTTTTTCTCTTTTTTCTTCTTTTTATTTTCATATCTCTTTTTTTCTTTTTCTTTTTTATTTAACAAACATAACAAACAAGCATACTAGAATAAGAAGATTATACTAATAAACCGGGTCAAATACAGGTTAATTTTTTAAGAAAAAGTAGGCACTAGTTAACAAAAGATCGGCTTAAAGCTCAAATGGGCTACTAAAGTCCAAAACCCCGCCCTTCTCGCTACCATGCTCATATATATAACTTATGAGGTCCAACCCCCCAAATCCCACACTCGCACACACCAAGACGAGACTACCTAAATGCCCTTCTCCTTTTCACATACATATTAAGCTAAAGCCTCAAACGAATTCAAGCGCAAGTTCTAATGCACCCCCACCCATTGCTACTCTCATCAAGAAAAAATGTATTCTAATAAATTCAAGTTGTGGCTCAACTCTCAGCAAGAAAGAACAAGGGGATATGGGTTGCCGGTGTGTCATGCGATTTAATACTCAACTGTTCAATTTGGACCATTTTTCGCTTGATTTTTAAAAGATTCACATTTTTTTTAAATTCCCCCTCATCCCCACACTTGGGATACATTGTCCCCAATGTATGGTTTTGAAGTGAAGATCGCTTAAACCATTACAACATCAATTGAAGCTTTTCCACTCAAACCCAAATTTCTTTTTGTTTTTTTATATTCTTGTTACTAAAAACACCACCAACTTTCACATCCCAACACTAAACATATCAAAACACCACCCATCTGCCCAACCATGAACATAAACATGAATATATACAAAGGTGCACAAAATGAGAACAAAACACGACCTGGTCAGTAAATCAGCAGTGTTGGTAGTGATGCAGCCGTGGTGATCGGACAAGAACATAAGCATCTCTTGGATTCTCTGATATCTCAGCGGGGATGTTGCCAAACATCCCCACACTTGAATCATTGCATCCGCGAGGATTGAAACGTAGTAACCTGCCAAAACACAAACACAACACCAAAACAAAACCAAACAAAAAGCACGAATACAATACTCTCCATCCTCGGGCTGCCTCCCGAGAGCGCTAAGTTTAAAGGTCTTCAGCCAGACCATACTTGATATGCGTTACGGTGGTCTCAATGCACACTTACCCAACACATTTCCAACGAATGCCCGAAAATTTACATGCCATCTCCATAAGTTTGTCAGTATAATTGGCATGTTCAGACTACACCTGCGGGTTTTGTTAATCCACTTCATGCAATATACCCTGATGTCTTGTAATTTCACCCTTCTCATCTTCTTCCTCGAACCCTCATCCCCACACTTGTTAATTCGAATGATTGATATGGGAAGAGGTTCGGCACACATATGCATCTCCTCAGACTGTTCTGCCTCATCATCTGCACACACCATCTGATCCACCAGTAACTCTTCATCAGATAAAGGACTCATTGGTGTGGTATTATTCTCCACAACCTCCTCCTTCATGTGAGAATAATCTCTAATATCATCAGGTAATGGTGAAAGGCGTTGTTCTATCTCTATCTTCATTTTTAAATTCTGACACTTAGAAACTAAACAGCTGATTCGATCTTCACTGGAAAGGTTGGGTGCTGATAAATATTGCTCGAGTTTGGACAAAGTTACTTCCAATATAGCAAGCTCTTTCTCCTCCTCGGTCTGATAAGCATAAACACCCTCGGGCTCAGAATATTCTTCAAGATGATATTGTCGATATCCCTGATACGGTCTTAAGATGTGCGCATCCATAATTTTTTATTCCAATACTTCGGGTTTTCCGAATACACCGTGCACACATCATAATCATAAGTATGATCACGACCGCAACAAAAACATAGACCAGGCGTCCTTGTCTCATAATAAACATCCTCGTCCCGATCATATCCATCCGAGTAACAATTATCCTCCATTTCTGATTCATAATCATCAACGTATGATGGAGGTGGAAGTTGTGAAACATAAGACACCGGTTTTCCATGTGCCCTCCTGTAGTGGGCCTCGTGGCAACCGATACACGGATGACGTGGACCCCCGCACAATATACACGTAGAGAAGCTGACATCTGTGTAATGCTCTGTCATCCTGCACAACACAACTCAACTACCAAGTGTAAATCACAAACATAAAAGAAAATCTTTTTGGGTTTTTTAATTATTTTTAATTTTTGTTTTATAATTTTTTAACTAATACACAAGATAACACACGTTGCGCACTACTCCCCGGCAACGACACCAAAATTTGACGTGATGTCGTGGTCACAATCAAATTTAATCCAATTACTACTAATAGCTAGCGGTAAGTGGGTATCGAACACAGGGAGTTTGTGGAAAATGTGTTATCTAAATGCTTTATAAAAAATGACTAGATTAAACTAAATTGCAAAAGTATATTCAGAGATTTGGTTGTTTGGTTTTGAAAACTAAAATTAACTAATTTAATTGCAAAAGAAGGATTTGGTTTGTAAACATAATAAGAGAATAGTGATCATCTCGAGGTTCAGGTTTTAAGTGACAACCAATGTTTATGTTCAACTGGAAAGAACTACATAGATATAGCTCATGCAAGATCAATTGTTTGTGATGAAAGGGAACTAAGTACTTGGATTCCTAGAACGCGAGGTTGTTACCCGATGATCAATTAACATATATCTAACCACTAATCCCTCCCATGATATCTCGATTGCCAACGGCACCAAGAACGTATGGTTTAGAATTATAAGCAAACACACATTAAGAATTTACAAACTATCAATCAAGCACCATAATAAACTAAACAACACATGCAAAGTCTATTATTCCAGAAATTCAAGAACAAAAACATAATTGTCACAAGAAAACCTTACATTCGAGATGATCCCTAACGAAATTAGCCACTCATGTCTTGGGAAATCATCATCATACACATATCCATGTTCATATGAATCAAAAGTACCAAAACAGTTGTTTAGAAATGTTCAAAACCAAGCTAGAACACCCAAAATCGCCTCTAGACTGTTGTGTAACCGAATGGGAATGATTGGAAGTCAAGAGGCACCATAAAAAGTCATTAAAAAGGGCAATTACAAGTTTCACGCTGGTCAGCGCCGTAACCTACGGCACCCGCTGTAGGCTACGGCAGTAATAGAAATGCTACGGTGGGCCTGAACTGGGCTACGGTGGTCAAAATTTGCCAGTCGACGCCGTAAGCTACGGCCCTTGCCGTAGCCTACGGCAGGCTTCAACATGAAAACTTGTTTTCAGCATAACTTTTTCGTTTCAGCTCCGTTTTCTTCACCGTTTTCGCCTACGTTCTCTTAATTTCGTCCTCTATCAGGTTATTTTCTTATTTCTTCGATTCCAATAATTTATTTTTTCATTTATTCTCCGTCTTTCAATCTCTAATCCTGTTGCGCCTATTCGAAGCTTCATTTCCACACTTTTAAGCCCCATATGTACCTGAAACACAAGCAAACGTAGTCATCTAATTCTAGACAATTACTCGATTAAATGTAGGATTAAAATACCATTTATAGCACTTAAGGGTCATTCTACAGACTACCCGTCAGTATCAGAGCAGGAGATCGATTGCACAGATCAAACACTCAAAATCGCACGTGATTTCAGCTGATTCAGAGTCAAAAACACATCAGATTTGTCAAATTTCTTATTTTACTCATCTTCTTCACGTTCTTGACTGAAAAACACAAAATTAAATGAGATTTTACAGTTAAAAAACGCTGATTTTTTGATATTTTGTGCGAAAACAGTTGATCTTCAAGCCTACATATTTTCAGAACTAAATTCTAAACGGTTTGTGAGAAATCATGATTTTTCTGTTTGAAATTATTAAAATTTTTTACTGTTCTTGATTCTGATCATAACTATCGGATCATGATCCGATAGAATTGATTTTTGTTTTTGTTTATTTTTGTCAAAGTGTCAAATCACAACTCGAACGGATTGTAATCCGTTCCAAAATATCTGATCCGATCAGTTTATTTGTTCAAATACTTGTTATTGTGTCAACTGTCGATTGGTGATTCGATCGAATCGCTATCCGTTTCACATATATCTTCACTCGACCCATGTGACTATTAATAGTTGTCAGCCATTATATCAGTTCCATGTGAAGGTGTTTGTAGAGGCCCAATAAAAATTGTGTTTGAAATAAAATTGTCGGCAATTGCATTTGTTTAATACAGATTGCATGTGATCGGTATTATTACATGAAATCATTGATTTTAACTGTCCAATAAATTGAGACGGCCCATTTATAACTGGCAGCCCATATTCACGTGTTTCTTTATTCATAAGTCAAACAATTAAAAATGAGGCCCAATTAGATTGTAACAGCAGATTGATTTGGTCATGTGAACTTTATTTTGAACGAAACATTTTTTTATCACATACAAGTAAATGATGTTATCAGAACATGTGAACTCATGAGAAACATTAATTGATAACTGTCCATTCATGATCATTTTCAAAGTTGCCAGACAAGTCAAAAGAATTTTGAATGTGATATCAGAACCTATTTGAGGTCCAATAGAAATAGAATAACATCTGAGTTTATGTGATTTGTTTCATTATTACATCAATTATCGAGTAGCAACTCGTACGATTCGCCATTCGATCCTCTACATCTATTGATTCTTAGCTTGCTGTCAAGTGTCGGATCACCATCCGATACTTAGGCACTGTTATAATCAATTAAACATTTGTATTGACAAGTCCTATTAATATTGTATAAGATTCATGTAATTCATCATTTAGTAGTCCAATCTTCGAGTGGTGATTCGATTGAATAACGATTCGTTCCACGTGCATTAAATTCAGATTTGTTAACATTGTGTCAAGTGTCGAGTGACACTTCGATCGAATCACGACTCGATCCAATTACAACAAGTGATTCAAAGGGTTCAAAGTGTCGAACGACAATCCGTTCGATTCGCCATCCAATCCAACTGTCTGTTCATTTTTAAACTAAACGTTTATTTGTTCGTTTGCAGAATTCAAAGTGAGAAACGAGTTGTACGTCATGGCTGAAGAGTTCTACAACACGTTTTACAAAGCTTTCACATTAGAATCTTCGGAAACTTCAACCGTTACACCAAAAACCATAACAAAAGCAATCAATGATAACATTAAACATGATAATTTCTATGGGACTTATTCGAAACCACCTAAACTTGAAAGTATAGAAGATTACACATGGTGGAAAGAGAGGTTTCTGAACTGGACAAAGGCATATGCTCTCGAGAGTTGGTTCTGCTTGGAGTTTGGATATAGCCGACCGATAAACGATAAGCAGGAAGAGATTCATCTCAATGATCTTTCCGATGAAGACAAACGAAAATTTTCTTACGAACAGAAAATGATTGCACTGATTCAGCAATCCATTAGAGATGATATTTTCTCTTTGTTAATTCATGATGGTTCTTCAAAATCGGTTTGGGAAGCTTTAAGAGTAAAAGCTGAAGGGGGTAAACAGATTAAAAAGAATAAAATTGCTTTATTAAAAAAGGAATTTGATCTGTTTGATATCCTAAAAGGAGAGTCGGTGAGACAAATGATTGAGCAATTTTGCCATCTTAAAATTGAACTTGAAAGGTTTGAAATTGTAAAAACATGTGAGGTAATCATCGATAAAATCATTGAAGCGTTACCACGAGCTGATCAGTGGCAAACGTTCGTGTTTATTTTGAAAAATGATGTGTTGTTTGATACAATTACTCTTGATGTTTTGATAGATAAGATAGAAAGTCATGAGTTTGAGCTGCAAAAGCAAAGCAAGATGAGTAGTTCTTCGCATCACCAGAATGTCGGTCTTTATTACAAGGGCATGTACCTTCGGTGACAGTTAGTGAACCGATAAAGACTGTATATAGTGTTGAAAAGACGAAAGACTCACAGAAAAGCTCATCAAGCTACGATCCAGGATATCATTCATCATCAACAACATCAAACTCTGAAGAACCTGAAGAGATTCTCTGCAACATCACTTTAAAGCTAAAGAATTCTCCAACAATGAACATCAACGCTGCTAAACAGCAAATGAGTCTTCTGGGATCAATTCTGGAATCATACGAAGATCTGGTAGCTGGGAAGATTGGAAATTCCGAACTGACAAAGGAAGATTACGACCAGATCGATCCAGAAGAGATGGAACTCATTGATTTAAGATGGTGTTTAGCAAGCTGCATTCGAAGAGCTCAGCGGTTCATGGATATTACTGGCAGACAGTCCATCTGTGGACCATCAACAAAACTGGGCTTCGACAAATCAAAAGTGACCTGCTTCAAATGCAAGCAAAGGGGTCATTTCAAAAGAGAATGCAGAAACTCTGCTGTTGAAGAAACCGCCAATCCGTTCAAAAAAGATTACTATCAAAAGGCGATCTATCACAAGAACAGAGAGGAATCACCAAGGTTGAAACAAATCGAAGATAATCCTGAAAAGGAGAAATCAAGAGCTTGTGTTGTGATCTAAGAAGATGAAGGGTTTGACTGGAGCGAATTCCTTCCAGAAGATGATATTGTTGATGATCGGTTCACAACTCATGGCAGAACTATATCAAAGAACAAACATCGTGCATTAGTTGCTGAGATAAAGGAAAGAAGTCGAGAAGAAATTCTGAAAGAAAAGACTGAAAGAGAAAGATTCTTTGCTGATTGTCGGATTGAAAAAATGCATGAAGAGTATGAGGAAGCAAAGTATTATGGGAGATACGACAAGAAGAGAGATTGCTATATCAACAAAAATGGTGATCCTGTCATTCATCGAAAACAAGTAGTGTTTGATGATGTTCTTGCAGTAGTCCCTCTGTCTGGCGAATATTACTCAAATGTAAAAGATAAAACTTATCTGAAAAGGCTGGACAAGATAATTCGTGATGTGATGACAGCGAGTTTGAAAAAGAGGGATGAAGAAAGAATGAAGAAGAATGTTGATGAATTGGTTGTTGATTTGAAGAAGGTAGCTGAGGAAGAGAAAGAAAAGAAAGATGAAGCAGTTGGTAAAGAAGCTGTTACTGAAAAACAGCAGAAAGAAGAAGATCGGAAGAAGAAAGAAGAAGATGGTGAGAAGATGGAAAGTTTGGTTGAAGTGACCGATGATGGTGCTGGTGTTGGTGAGGAACAGAAGAAGAATGAAGCTGATCAGACACAAACGGAAGCGAAAGCCGAGGTGCCAATCACTGAGGTAAATACTTCAACTGATTCTGAAATCATAAATAAAACTGTTGAACAGTGCAAGAAATGCATGGAAACGTGCAGTGCTTGTACTGAAAAAGATGAAAAATTCAGAACAAGAGACGTAGAATTCACTAAAATCGAAAAAAATTTCAAAGAAAAATGCAAAGATATGCTAGAAAATGAAAAGGTTTTGAAAGATAATGACGAAAAGATAACACAAAAATGCAAGATTTTAGAAAAAGAAAATGAAAATTTGAAAGAAAAGGTTTCAAAAATGACAGAATAATGTTTACAAAAAGAAAATGCTTTTCAAGAAATGAAAAACGAGTATGATTCAATAAAACTTGCATACCATATTACAAAAGAGTCATATGAAGATATGAAGAGTCAAATGAAACTTGTTCAATCCAGATTGAAATATTGTTCTGAAACAACTGATACGATTAAGCGACAATATTCAATAAAGCAACAAGTTGTAAACTCTTACATTGAAGATGTTGCTAAGCTAAAGCGTAAAATAGTTGATTTAGAACAAGATAACAACAAGTTACATAGCTATCACACTTCATCATATGTGCTTGAACGTATTTTCAACATAAAACCGGGTGATAATGATTCTGAGAAAAACAAGAAAGGTAATGGCTCAGAGTTTCATCAAGTTCCACCACCGGAAAAGTTCGCATTTTATGATGATGAGAAGGTCGAAAAATCTTTCAACATGGTCGATTAATTGCCATATAACATTGACATAACCTATTCCAAATCTGATGATTCTAGTGATTCAGAGGTGGTAGGTAAGGTCGTTGAAAGTGTTTTGAAAGAAGAGTCGGTTGAAATAGGTAAATCTGAATCACATGATGAAAATGAAGGTAGTTTTCATGAAGGTTATCTGAAAAACTCAAAATCTGAGAAAAATGCGAATGATGATTCAAAAGGATTGGTGTATACCATGATTGGATCGGACAAATTATTCTCAGATAATGAAGTTCCGATTCAGAATGTGATTTCAGAAAAGATTGACAAAGTTTTCAAATTGATTGAAATTGAAAAGTCTGAGATTTCAAAGTTCGCTAGAAAAAGTCACAAAACTTTTTATAACAAACCTGGTTACAAAAAGAAAAACATGAAGGCTGGGTTGGGTTATAAAAAGAAACAAAATTGGAAAAGAAACGAAACACCAAACTATCAGACAAAGATGAATTTTGTTCATGGAACAAGTTCAGAAGAAGAGAAAGAACTCAAATTTAGAAGACAGTCTAATGAAGAGTTCTATGCTCAAAAGAAAAAGCAACAACAACAGGTGAAAGATGTCTCAAAGAGAACATGTTTCAAATGTGATAAAACTGGACATCTTGCTCGCAAGTGTCCAAATCCGAAACCTGTTGATGTTGAGAAAAAGAAGTATGATGTTGAAAAATGTGAGGATGTGAAACAAAGGTCAAACAGATTTGATTCAAAACAAACTTGGAGGTACAATACAAACAAGTTTGCTTCGAATTAAACTTGGAAATCAAACCCGAATAGGTTTGATTCAAGACAAACCTGGAGTTCTCACATACCCAGATTTAGAACAACACAAAGTTGGAAAACAACTGTCGATGCAACAAAACCAAATCAGTTTTGGAAAAAAAAAGTTGTTGAAAAACAAAACACTCAAAATGATTCAGATTTTTACAAAAGAAGTGCTTCAAAAGGACAATCTTGGGTGGAAAAGAAACAAAAAGATTATGTGAGTGATAATCGGAATGAAAATACATTTGTGAAAAATGATAAAAATTTTCCGAAGTTGAATGAATCATATTGTGTTGAAATGCCTAAGGTCAAACAGACCTGGGCTAACTTGTTCAAGTGATTGAATTAGTTGAATGTGCAGGTGCTCAAGAAATCTGAATGTCATCAAAATGGAGCAGAGAGCAGCCTGGCACGAGAGGAGGTGGCTGCTGAACCCTGCGTCTAATACAGGGAGTTTGTTTGATTCTGTACATAAATAAACCATATTTCATAAACCCTAAAAAATTGAAAATCTAAAAACCAAAAATATGTTTTCATTTTGTAAAAAAATCAAAATTTTACAAAAATATTTTGATCGAATACGGCGAAACCCTCACGGCTGAACAAACATGATTAATTTCACAAGATTGAAAAACGGTTTTCAAACTGTAAAATATCAATGTGTTGTAAATCATGGGGGTACGTTATATTTTTTCTGCAAAACAGAGCATGTGAAGCAGAAAATGGATGGCGAGACAAAGCTGTCAGTATCAGGTTGTCAAATTTTCTTTAAATGTTTTGAATTTTAGGGGGTGTAAGAAAATGTCAGAAAATCCAAAAACAATAGAAAATTTGAAAAGGCCAAAAACATGATAAAATTCAAAAATGAGTTTTTGTGTGAAAAGAGGAAATGATAGTACATCAGTAAGACAATCACAGTATGCTAAAGAAATGGAAAGTCAAATGTGATAAACGGTCTCACTGATGATATGCCAGTAGGTTTTTACACGCTTAGTAGATTGTTTTCGAGATATAAACTTAAATATAAAATACTTACTTATCTCGTGGGGAACATATCTCGGATATATGGGTAACCCCAGAAATCTTGTTTGAGAGATTGCCTTATTCTGAGATACTAGGTCTTTAAACTGTTTGATATCTGGGGTATTATACCTGGTCTTCTGATATTGCGGAAGCAATGGCCTAGACCTCGTATAATACTTTACGCGCTTTAAAAGCTTACCCTCTGCTTAAAAATTGATAAATATCGAAAGATACAAATCAAGAGCAGTTGTAAAGAAGATTCCCAAGGGGAACACACCTAAAGTCGAGCCTTCATCTCTTTGACTGAACGGTAGTTCATACCTGAGCTCTCAAGGTCTCGCACTAACCCAGATTACAGATATTAAATTGGTATACTCACCTGTAAGACTGAATCTAGGGAATCTTGATACGGGAGTATATTCTGAGGTGGGACATGCGAATAAATTCGTATCTCGAATCAGTTGAACTTTGTGTGAAAATTTAAGTGGATCAGTATACTGACAATCTAAGTGAATCGTTTATAACTGAAAGTGTTTAAAGCTCAACGGTACTGGTGATTTGTCATAAACTAATATGATCCTCTGACACAAACTCAAACAAAAATATTGTCTGTAAATATGTTTGTAAATATTTCTTTACTGCTTTATATTTCATAAAAAGTCAAAAAGATTTTGATTTCTGCCTTATTTTCGTCAACCGATGTCTGAGAGCTGAGTTTCAAAATCTAAGTACGCTGATCGTGTTTCTGAAAATAAAAAAGTTCATTAATTTGAAACTTGAAGTTTTAAATTCAAAAATCAAAAACAGTTTGAGAAATCTCCAAGGTCATTAATTTGGACTTGGATGATTAAATGTGAAAGATTTGGATTCTTAAATTGTGAAAATCTGCTATAAAGAGCTAGGTTTCGATATTGGATACTTAATACTGCCAAATCTTTAAAGCAACTTGATAGGGGAAGTAAGTCAAGTAATCCTGGATATATTCATATTATTAGATTTTAGAACCAGGTTCTTGATTAAAAGTGTTTGAGAGCCAGGTCATCATTCCTGGAAGATCCAAAAATGCTTTAACTGTCGAATATTTGAAATGTTTTAGCTTATGCTGAGAGAGCCAGGTTTTTCAATCCTGGATATTCAAAACGCTTTTACTTATAAATGTTTGAGAAATTGCAGATGTTGTACCAGATTACGATCCCGATAGCCGAGTCTAAGGGGGAGTCTGAAGACGAGCTCAACGCAAGGGGGAGCTTGTAACCGGAAAGCCAGGTGTCGATCCCAAAAGCATGGAAGCTTGAAGAAAGGGGGAGCCTGAAGAGTCTACTGAAAGGGGGAGCTGAAGCTGAAGACAGATCCACCGGGATTCTGTTCGAGAAAGAGGGAGTCTGTGTTGCTGAAAATGTGATAAAGCTTCAAGAACACTCAAGAGAAAGAGAAAGACAAGACGCTACGAGATTGACTGCGGCAATATCTAAGGGGGAGTCTGTTGGTGCATTTATGTCTATCGCCTCCGTCAATCCATTTCGTAGCAGATTCTGAAGAAAACTAGTCTTATATTGTAATATTTAGATAAGAAAGGCAAGGTGGCATTATTGTAAATAAGGGGAAATCCCTTATATCCTTGGCCTATAAATAGGAGTATCATGTTAGACTTTAAGAACTTTTGCACATTTAAAGACTTTAGAGCTTGGAGCTAGAGAGAGAGTCTAGAGAGAGAAAATAGCAAGGTGATTCACGTTTCTTGTACAACTTTCAGATCTATCAATGGAATCACAGATTTAGTACGTTCTCGTGTTCGGTCCACACACGTGTACGGATTTCGCACGTCACACGTGTCATGCGCAATCGTTACGGAGTCAAAAACCGGTCCTAGAGGATATACCGAACCGACCATGCATGTTGTACCAAATCAACCGTTAACACGGAATGGTACGGTTCGTAACGCAATTCTCGTGCATTATTCACTCTTTCTTCCATTGACGCCTGAGGATGCTCCTCCTGAACGGCTTCCGGTACATAATTCTGACATATCGCCTTTCCTTCGTCTTCCAAAATCATGTTGTGCATGATTATACAAGCGTACATAGCATCTCTCATTTTTTGCTTGGTCCATGCACGACAAGGATTTCTCAAATAGTGCCATCGTTGTTTAAGAACCCAAAAGCATCTCTCAATGTCTTTTCGTGAAGACTCTTGAACCTTTTTAAAGTGTGCTCTTTTTTAATCGATAGGATCACTAAACGTCTTCACGACAATCGAATACCTAGGATAAATTCCGTCGCACAAATAATATCCATGAGGGTAGTAGTTTTCATTTGCGTAAAAAGATGCTTTTGGAGCTCTACCAGAAATCCAGTCCTCTAACAACGGAGATTGTTCAAAAACATTTATATCATTGCATGACCCGACCACGCCAAAGTAAGCCGACCAAATCCAAAGGTCCTGTGAGGCAACCGCCTAAAGAATAACAGTAGGTCCCTTTTGGTCACTCCGTGTGTGTTGACCTTGCCATGCGGTCGGGCAGTTATCCCAACGCCAATGCATGCAATCCAAGCTCCCGATCATACCAGGCAAACCATGCTCAGCAGAATGTACCTCGTAAATCTTTTGAAGGTCATCCCATGTGGGCGTTCTCAGATAACGCGCACCGTATAAATCTATAATACCTTTATAAAAACAAACGTATACAAACATAAGCTTAAAAATACTCGTAATGTTTATAGTAAAGTATAGGAATGTACCACGACAAAAATGCTCCAAGGTGTCTCGCGTTGTTTTCTCGGCCATTTTTAAATACTCTTCGTTGATGTCGGTCGTGTTTCCGTAAGCAAGGACTCGTAGCGCCGACGTACACTTTTGAATACCGGTGAATCCAAGTCTCCCTTTCGCATCTGCTTTTTGTTTAAAATAATCAAAGTTGCTTTCCAAGTCGTCGACGATGCGTAGAAACAAACGCTTACTCATTCGGAAACGACGCCTAAAAACTTCTGGGTTCGGAAATGTTGGCGCCTCATTGAAATAATCTTTCAACAACCGATCGTTTGCCGCATGTCGGTCCCGTTCAATATAATCTCTTGTTTTAATTTCACATTCGGGCCGGCGACAATGCTTCACATATCTCACCGCTAGTTGACAAGCACTCCTAACCGCATCTTGCTCGACCTCCTCATCGGTGGATTCACCATCATCCGCTAAAAACTCTGTATAGTAATAATTTGCTATGGACGAGGAACTAGGGGAACCCATTTTTTATAAAAATGGTTGAATAATTGAGATTGTAGAGGTTTATGTTTGTAAAATGGTAGTATTGTATGAGTTTTGGTTTGTAAAAATGTAGAAGTGTGTGTGTGTGTGTGTATATATATATATAGGTGAGAAGTAAAAAAGAAAAAAAATATTCTTCTAGCCGTTTTATGACCATTGCAACGATCTTATTGGTCGATTTCGCGTCCCTCAAGCGTGTTTCAAAACACTCCAAAACAAAATTCTGGTTCAAACACGCCCAAAAACGCCGAGAGGAGTGGGGATGGGGCGAAATTGGGTGTTATTGGGGGCGAATTTTGAAAAAAAAAAAAACGCCCATTATGGGTGGTCTAAGATTAGATAATTAATTGCTGTTGCCAAATTATCTCCGACACGGGTTCAAAGGGAACTAGTATTTGTCTAGTTTGTCCTTAAATTCGAATCCAGTGTAAGTATGTTATGGTTGAGATAAGGAATATATTCAGTAAGAGTAGTAAATATATGTTTTTGTATCAAATGGGAAGGTATACATGTTTCGTCGATGTTATGAGTACTATGTACAAGTAATCGAAACACAGACGTACATGTTACAAGGGAAAAATATTAGATTTAGTGCCCCACAACACGGACGGGGCAAAAACTAGTTATCAACAACAATCGAATGAAATAATTTTCTTCTATTTTCTAGAATTTCATTAAAAACCACCGTTTAATTTTGTATCTTGATGAAATCTAGTTCAATTATACAAATTATAAAAGATGTAAAAATGAGTTATTTTACCTGAGTTTTGTGATAGGATCATATACAAACTTTACTTTGTGTAAGAACAATAGAACCATTCACAACATGTCATGTGTCATCTCTCTAACTCTTGTATAAAGGACATTTTTATATTTTATTTTAAAGTTGGTTTCTAAAAATTACTAAAATTATAGAAGCAGTTTCAAATTCATGTGCGGATTATACAAATTCTTGTGTTGCTTGTATATGTGTTGGTTATAAAATTCATGTGTTGCTTATATAAATTATGTGTTGTTTATAATCGTGTACATATTTGTTGGTTATAGTTATATAGGTATGTGCTGATTATAGAAATTCATGTGTTGCTTATATATGTATCGGTTATACTTATTGGCATAATCATAAAACACTATTTTGCAACTTTTTTAAAAAAATGTCATATATATATAGGGGAAGGTTCTATGCAGAACACTAAATATTGTGAGAACACGCAGAACAAAATGAATCACTCATTTTTTCAATCCTAAAAACCTAAAAAGTAAATTAAAATGTTATAAATGTAAGATTTACTGTTTCTCACACTATAATTTAAAACAATATATGAAAAATCTTCAGTTTTTAAATAACCTACACACATGTAGGTTATGTGTAGGCTAAATTACCTACATGTGTGTAAACTATGTGTAGGGAAAAATACATGATTTTTTATGTATATATAATACACATATGAATGTAAGAAATATAAAAATTAAGAAATATGAACCTTAAATTCCAAAATTTAGTGATTTAAAGTTGTTCTTTTTGTTCTCGCAATATCTAGTGTTCTGTAATACATGTGTACGAATTCCATACACACGTAAATATCAATCAACTTCACATACGTTTTACACAATCTTTGTCACAGCCCCATTCCTTAATATCCCGGGAACGGGCGGCCGTGGCCAGTTTCAATGGTATCAGTGTTTATCAATTTGGCAGCGGAAATTTTCACCAGGACCGTAGTTAGGAAATATTTTTATCAGAGTTAGAACACCACATTTTTATGATTATAAACACATAGGAACAACCCAAGTTTCCATTATAAACATTTTTTTTTGGAAAAAACCCTAATTTATAAAAAAACAATTCTTCTTTTTAATTAGGTAACTTCTATGGCCACTTTTCTAAGCCTTCAGTGCTCTCCAGCTGGCTTTTATTGGCTTCACACTAAGTTACCTGAAACACGTGTTTAAAACATTTTGTCAGTGGGAAATACTAGTGAGTGAATCCCAGTTTAATCAAGACAATTAAATAAAAACCATTGTACAGTATTGAGGGCGGTCGCGCAATTACATTTGTTTCCATCTATTCAATTACCACCCACGGTACTGTCAACCCGACTTGCGGTCATGTTACCCCTCGCAAGGTAGTAACAAATTTTGTATACGAAACCCCAACATACTGACGATAATTGTAGAATACAAATACTCAATCACTGTTTAATATATCATTAATTAAGTGAGGTTTTGTAAAACAATTTGGAAAAAGGAGATTACTCACATTGCTATTTTAGGTATTTCCTTTGTGGCTTCCTGGTTATAATCGAATAAATTAAACAATGCACACGCGTTAGTATAATAACCCAATTTACATTACTTATACCCTCCCCTAGACAGAACTCCAACGGCTACGTCGGGCAGAGCCTCAACAGCCGTTACGGAGCACTAGAGCAATCGGGCAGCGTATCTAATACGTAACCGGGGGTTAAAATACTTACAACGAGGCAGAGCTTTGCTATTTAGGGGGGTATTATACCCGATATTATTCCTATAACTTCAGAAATTAAGAGAGATTTTCGGATTGTGAGCGATTTTCAAATGAAGCCGATGGCCTCTATTTATAGGGCCTGATATTGACTTTCTCGCGGCCCGCGAAAGATACAAAGGGGGTCTTCGCGCCCCGCGAGGGCCAAAAAGGCGGCGACAAGCTTGCTGAGTCATCCCGGGTTCTGACGCGTGTCCTGACACATGGCACGATGTGGTTTCGCCGTCTGTTACTCGCTCGCGGCCCGCGTAGAATCAGAAGCAGTCTGTCGCGCCCCGCGACAGACTTAATTTATTGTTTTTATTTGATTTTTAATTATATAAACGTATTTCGGGCCTATTTTACGTATACGGGGTGTGTTTTAAGACATTTGGGGGTGTCTAAAATATTTTAAGGAGGGTTGTTATATCTGGGGTATAACTCCTGAACTATTTTGAAATATATATATAATGCACTCGCATTAAGTATAGTAACCCAATTTAACTTCATCCCTACGTCACGAGACAGAACCCCAACGAGCTTAGTCGGGCAGAGCCTTGACATGTATTGGTGGGTCCTAAATCAATCGGACAGGGCATTGACTCAGTGGTCAGGGGTTACAATACTTAAAACGGGGCAGGGCTTTATTATTATTATGGGGTGAAAAATAAAAAGTATAATTCTAGAGGGGGGGACGAGAGTGTGAGACATGAGCAACTTGAAAGTTCAATTTCTGTCTCCTATTTATACTAATTCCTTTGCTTGAATTTCAAGCTGCCATAGTACACGTATATCATGAACATGCATTCAACAATTACATCATACTCATACGTGTAGTTTTTGTTGGTGCATTCATCTGTCGTCTTCGTCTTATGTCGAGTCTCGGGTTCGTTGTGGATTGGTTCAAGCATGATGTCATCATATTTAATGATGACATCATCATTGCATCACTATAGAAAAGACAAAAGCATTTATGTTACAAAGTTGCTGATTTCGCTCATAGATGTTTGTTGTTGATTTCGCTCATATTGTTAATTGTTAATTCCGCTCCTGATGTTAAATGGGAGCTAGGAGCGAAATCACAAGTACTATATATAGGTCTTTCTTGAGCGAAATCACATAGAGTTCGAGGTGTGTTCTTCCGGTAAGCCACGAAGTGCTGCCGAAGTGTTGTCTGAACGTGTACTCGTATTATTGATCAATACAACAACAGTTTAAAGTGAATTCTCGCTGAATTGTACTCGGTTTGTCTGTTTCCGCCGTTCAAACTGAGATAAACTCTTCTAAACGACTCGTTTAGGTCCGAATTCGATCCTACAATTGGTATCAGAGCCAGTGAAGAAGAGTTCTATACAATTCAGCCGATAATTCTGTTTCTACACCATTCTTTTCCGAAAATTAAAACTTTTTACGGTCAGAATCGGTTCAAATTTTCACAGTGTGCTCGGAATTGATAGTTAACAAAGCCTTGAAAATTTCATAGCTAAAATCGACTTAAAAATGAATCAAATTGATCTCCGAACTGATTCCGCTCAAGTGAACAATTTGATTTCGCTCATGTGAACAATTTGATTCCGCTCATGTGTACATTGTTGATTCCACTCCTGAGGTCATCGTGATTCAGCTCCAAAAGTGATTCAGTAGGTTTTGTGATACGTGTCTCTATCTGATCAATTGTCATCATTTCCTGTGTATTAAAATCGGTTGCATGTGATATGATTAAGTCTTGAAACTTGGAAATGGTATAATATATGTGCATGTGATCCTCGGCCCAAGAAAGTGGAAATCGAGACATTAGATCATACATTGTTGTCGGCTCATGATTATCCACTACTGCATGTGAATACTTATTAAAAATGAACCATAAAGTGAATTAAAACAAGTCTATGTCAGACTAGTGAATTGTGCATAAGTTGTCGGATAAGTGGATTAGAGGTCCAATAACAATCGTGTATAATTGAGTGTTGTCAGCCCATCACATGACCCAATCACATTGAAGAAGTTGTTGTCGGTTAATCAATTTGATCATATCAGCGTTTATCCTACAATTCAAGTGAAAGTGTTCAGCCCATGTGATTGGTCCATATCAACGGCCCAATCATATTATCTCGATACTATTTGTTGTCGGCTTGTTATTTTCATCGATCAAAGGCCCAAGTTTCATTATCATTGACCAAATCAGTGAAGGCCCTATCAGATTGTTTAAAATGGAAGTGGTTTTTGATGAGACGGAAAACCATTATCTTGAAAGGATAAATGATTGGTATTGAGGATATTTCAGTAGTCATTATCAAGATTTGTCCAAGAATGTTTGGGCTAAACGGTTCGAATGTTTTCTGTGTAAGAAAGATGAGAAATTAGTTGATTTGGAGAAGAGATTTGACTGTTTGATTGATCATTTGAAAGAAAACCAGATAATGATATCAGAAGCTGAAAGAGTATCAAAGTTTGCTACTGGATTACCAACTGAATGGAATGATTTTTTGGAAAATCTAAGAAAGAATTCTAGTTTTTCAAAATTATCTTTAAGTAAATTCATTAGTAAACTTACAACACATAGATATGATAATGAAGAGAAAAAGAAAGAATTGTTGAATAGGATAGAAAATAATTTGAAAAAATTAAGTTTGGATGTGGTTGTAGAACTGAACAAAAGAGTCTGTGTGTGTCTTAGTGCAAAAGATGTTATGAAATACGATATGAAGAGGGGTTGTTATATTGATGAGAATATGAATCCTCTTGACTTCGTTAAAATCTTTTGTGCAGGAACATACAAGATGAAGACAGAGCAAGTTCAAAAGAATGAAGAATCTGTGGAGATTGATTCCTCAAGTTCTAACTCAGTGTGCTCCAAATGTGACAACTTTAAGACTGACAATGACAAACTCTTGAAGGATGCGAAAAGTTCGAAATCGGAAGTCGAGAAGTTGAAAGATGAGAAGCAAACTGATGTAAAAATGATTCTGGATTTACAGGGAAATTGTGAAAAGCTGAAAGCTGAAAATGTTAAACTGTTAAATGACTTGAACAGTTTGACATCAGAAAACAAAATTTTTGAAGAAAAAATTAAAAGTTTTGAAAATGAAAAATCAAAGATTGAGAAAGATTTTCAAAGTCAAATAAAAATTTTAGAAGATGAGAGAGATTTGTTTGGTAAAAACAATCTTGAAAAACAAATTGCAATCAATTCTCATCTTGAAAAGATTATTCGACTTGAAAAAGAAGCAGAGTGTGCTCAAAAGAAAATCAAGGAATGGGAAGAAAAGTTGAAGGTATTTGTGAATACTTCAACTATTTCTTGCCCAAAACCTGTTAATTCAGTTCCAATAAGTGACAATGTCACAAACTTTGACAAAGTCAAAGTTGAAGATTGTGATGAGAAAACTGATGATGATATTGAAAAAAGAAAAATATTTTTGAAATTAAAAGAAAAATTTCAAGAAACCGTTCTACATTCTACTGAGAAAGGTGAATGCTCAACGCAAAAACCTGTAAAGAAGAATGTGGAACAAAAACAAAAGGATAAAAAATCGAAAAATGTTCAAAAAGAAAATAAAAGCTCATCAGTTCAATCATCCAATCGTGATAAAAAACCACAAAAATTGGAAAATCAAAACTCAAAAATTGTTGGCAATAAGTGGTGCAGGTCGGACCACAGTGCTCAAAAGTCAAATCCAGCAAACAAGAGGAGCAAGGATTATCACCAAGCCAAATAGTGCTATGATCTGAATGTTTGGACTAAAAGTGGTGATTGGTACGATAACAGAGTGTGTTACAGATGCGGTTATCAAGGACACATTGCTGTTAACTGCAACATCAGAGGTCACATTGCCAGAGATTGCCCAAGGAGATCAAATGAAAGATTGAGGGTTAATTCTCAGAAGATGGCAAAGAAATCAGTCAATGTCAAGCCCAAAGAACAGAAGGTTCAAGAACCTAAAGTTCAAGAAACGAAAGTGAAACTTTCTCAGGGGCAGAAAGACAGACTGAGAAAGAAGAGAAAGAAGGCTAGAGAGTATCTAGAGAAGATCTTGTCCTCGGATACAACTGATAAAACAGATAAAAGTTCTGATAAATCGTCTTGCTCACCAAAGAACAACAAATCAAGCAAAACGCATTCATCAGATACAAATTTGAGGACGAAAGAGGATAAGAAGAAGAAGAAAGTTGATGGCGATGAATTTGTTTCTTTGGAAACAAAGGAGCTAAGTGTTGGCGATGAATCTGGCTCATCAAAGTCAGACAAGCCACGTTCCGGCGATGAATCTGGCCTATCAAAGTCAGACAAGCCACATTCAGGCAATGATTCTGGTTCTTCAAAACCAGAGGAGCCATGTGTTGAGGTAAAAGTAGAGAATTCTGGTTTAACAATGGATGATGCAAACTTTCCACCATTGTTGAACAAGAATTCAAAATCACCCAAGGACTGTCAGGCTTGGGTGAATCTGTTCAAATGAAAAACCTGACTTGCCGGAGTTCCCAGGTTGGTAAGCGTGGAACATGAATCGGCACATTTCTTGAGAAATTCACGTTTGTGATATTTCGAACTTAGAAGTGGTAAATCAGGGACATTAAGTTGTACTTGATTTTCTACAAGTGATGTTTGTGGATTGATCTTAAAAATGTTAGTTTTTATAAGTGATGAAAGATCCCCGAATTTGTGAAAAGACACACAAAACTTATTTTCCGGAAAAACCATTTTGATTAAAACAAACTTAAGTGTTTTGAAATCACTATGGGAAAATAGTTTGTTGTGAGGGGGAGTTCTGATTGTTTATGCCAGGTGGATGGAGAATTGAAGTGATTCTCATCATGTTGTCATTTTTTTGTATAGCTTGTTTTCAAATTTTCCCAGAAAATCAAAATTGAAACATATTTTGATTTTAGGGGGAGTAAAAATTTTTAAAAAATTAGAAAATTTGAAAATGTAAAAAACATTGAAAAATGCAAAAATGAGTTTTGTTGTAAAAAGATGAAATGATAGTAGATCAGTGAGACTGTCACAGCATGCTAAAGAAATGGAGAGATAAAATGTGATAAGCGATCTCACTAAAGATGTGACGATAGGCTCAGCTAGATTAGTAGATTTGCGATAACGATACAAACTTAAATGAAAAAGCCTAGTTCTAGTGGGAAACATGGTCGAAAGCATAGTACTTAGTTTTGTCCTTCTTGACTGTGTGCCTACTCGGTAATCGCTGATTGTCGAAAGACATAAAACTGGTTAAGTTTGTGAATTTTCACAACTTTGCTGAAAAATCGCTGTGATTGTGCATTTTATTTTGCAAAGATTTAAACTTGTTTTATTTCTTTATTTTGTTTAAGCATTGGACATCCTCTGCGTATACGTGAGTATCGACCTGGATGTTATTGCCTAAACGTTCTGTTTTATTTTCTTTGGTGTTTCGTTTAAGCTTTGGATCACCTCTGCGTATACGGAAGTATCGACCTGGTGGTTAAAGCCTAAACAACTTCAACTTGTTTTATTTTTCTTATTTTGTTTAAACATTGGACTTTCTCTGCGTATACGGAAGTATCGACCTGATTGTTAATGTTTAAACATTCTGCTTTGTTTTCGCACAAATCACAGTTGATAAAAGTTTAAAGGCATTACTTGAGTTAGTGTATTGCATGATGAGGGGATATGCTGAGATCGTGGGGTCCATAAGAATTTTAGTGCTATCTTAATATACTTTAACGTATCAGTAAGCATTTCGAAAGTTTTTAGATTGAGTTTAAGTGGACAACAATATCGTCAATCTACGTGAATCGTTTAGCACTGAAAATGTTTAAAGCTTAACGGTGCTTGTGATTGGTCATATAAACTGATATGATCCTCTTACACAAGCTCACAAAAATAGTGTCTGTAAATATTATTTTACTGCATTTCTTTTCAGTAAAAAATCTAAAAAGATTTTTAGTGTGTTTTAGCATAAATTTTGAAAAATTCAAAAAGATTTTCGACAACTGATATTGATGAGCTGATTTTCAAAATTCCAAGTGCTAAACAAGATGAACTGGTTTGGGAGTGTGTGTATTGAATTGAGAAATTTATTTTGAGAAAGAAGTTGAGATTAGTTAATCAGGGTCATTAATTTGAACTTGATGTAACTATTTTCAGTAAGTTTTTCTTATTGTTTTTAAGTAAAAACTTATGTGGTGGTGAGAAAATGTGTGCAGGAGTTGAGCTGAACAGAATTAAAGCCAGGATGTGATCTCTAGGTGATAGCTAATTCCAGACAGCGATCCCATCATGATGAGAGGGGGAGTCTGACGAGGTTAGAGCCAAAGAGAAGATCATGGTATATGCTAAGAAAGAAAAGAGACTGATAAAGACTGAAGATGCGAAGACTCGACACTTAAGACTCGTCAACATCTGAGGGGGAGTCTGTTGGTGCATTCATCTGTCGTCTTCGTCTTATGTCGAGTCTCGGGTTCGTTGTGGATTGGTTCAAGCATGATGTCATCATATTTAATGATGACATCATCATTGCATCACTATAGAAAAGACAAAAGCATTTATGTTACAAAGTTGCTGATTTCGCTCATAGATGTTTGTTGTTGATTTCGCTCATATTGTTAATTGTTAATTCCGCTCCTGATGTTAAATGGTAGCTAGGAGCGAAATCACAAGTACTATATATAGGTCTTTCTTGAGCGAAATCACATAGAGTTCGAGGTGTGTTCTTCCGGTAAGCCACGAAGTGCTGCCGAAGTGTTGTCTGAACGTGTACTCGTATTATTGATCAATACAACAACAGTTTAAAGTGAATTCTCGCTGAATTGTACTCGGTTTGTCTGTTTCCACCGTTCAAACTGAGATAAACTCTTCTAAACGACTCGTTTAGGTCCGAATTCGATCCTACAGTTTTGCATTAATTTTTGTTTCTTTCTAAATTCCTCACATGCACACACACACGTTAGTTGTGTTCATAAAATTTAAGTTTCAATTATTATTATTTTATCATTTATATATTATAATTAATTCAACTGCTTCAATTATTTGGCGCGTATAACTTCTAAAATATGACGTTTTATAAAACAATGATTATGTCATTGGAGCGAGAATAATTTTATCTATATTTTGAACCAAGTTTCATTAAAACGGAGTAGGTTCAAATATAATGTATTTTTATTATTATAATTATTAAACGGTTCCCACGTTTGCCAAAATACCTCATATTTCTATCGGTCAACTTTCCCATGACCTATTCGTGTAATAACTTTATTTTAAATTTAAAAATTTTTGGAATGTTACATCCTCCCCACCTTGTTTTAAATCTCGTCCTCGAGATTTGGGCTACGATATCTTATTGGAGTTATGTCACGTCTTTTAGTCGGTTACCAAGGTGTCTGGGATAGAACCAAAAGATGAATATAAGGATATCATAGGATAATTGGAATTCAATGGTCTTAAAACTTAGTTTCAGGAATTGATGTTAACCGAATGAGATGAAATGATACCATTATCAAGGTGACTAAGTTTCACAAATTAAAAGAGAGATTTGATAGGCATAGAATTCGAAATGCAATGAGTTGTAGAAACAGTAGGATTTAATGCTAGAAAAGAACTTCCTTTGATCATCGATTGAGGGAGATTCTGAATCAATAATCACAATTGAGGGAGTTATACCCCGCGACAGACTTAATTTATTGTTTTTATTTGATTTTTAATTATATAAAGGTATTTTGGCCCTATTTTACGTATACGGGGTGTGTTTTAGGACATTTGGGGGGTCTAAAATATTTTAAGGAGGGTTGTTATATCTGGGGTATAACTCCTGAACTATTTTAAAATATATAATGCACTCGCATTAAGTATAGTAACCCAATTTAACTTCATCCCACGTCACGAGACAGAACCCCAACGAGCTTAGTCGGGCAGAGCCTTGACATGCGTTGGTGGGTCCTAAATCAATTGGACAGGGTATTGACTCAGTGGTCAGGGGTTACAATACTTAAAACGGGGTAGGGCTTTATTATTATGGGGTGAAAAATAAAAAGTAGAATTCTAGAGGGGGGGGGGGGGCGAGAATGTGAGACATGAGCAACTTGAAAGTTCAATATCTGTCTCCTATTTATACTAATTCCTTAGCTTGAATTTCAAGCTGCCATAGTACACGTATATCATGAACGTGCATTCAACAATTACATCATACACATACGTGTAGTTTTGCATTAATTTTTGTTTCTTTCTAAATTCCTCACATGCACACACACATGTTAGTTAGTTGTGTTCATAAAATTTAAGTTTCAATTATTATTATTTTATCATTTATATATTATAATTAATTCAACTGCTTCAATTATTTAGCGCGTATAACTTCTAAAATATTACGTTTTATAAAACAATGATTATGTCATTGGAGCGAGAATAATCTTATCTATATTTTGAACCAATTTTCATTAAAAACGAAGTAGGTTCAAATATAATGTATTTTTATTATTATAATTATTAAACGGTTCCCACGTTTGCCAAAATACCTCATATTTCTATCGGTCAACTTTCCCATGACCTATTCGTGTAATAACTTTATTTTAAATTTAAAAATTTTGGGAATGTTACAATCTTTATCAAGTTCTTCATTGCAAATCATTTTTACGTGAGAAAAAGTGATGGCTTCAAACGCAATTGTTAATTGCGAAGATGGTAAATACAGTTCTTTCTCTGTTTATTATTATCAGTTGTGTGATCATTTATACTGAAAAGTTGTAACACAACAATTAATGTTTTGATGGATCCCATCGTATAAATGATGTTTTTATAGTGTAACTTGGTATTTTTTTTAGATGTTGGTTGTTGTGTTACAACTTTTCATTTTGTGTTTTAGTTTAACGTTTACTAGTTACCATGTTTTATCATGTAGGTGTTACAAATTTATGTTTGGGATGTGTTTTAGAAAGTTCATAATAGTTATCATGATCAATATGATCAGCTATCATGATCAGCATGGAGTATAGTAACTAAATCTAGGTATCATGTGTGTTTTAGTATGGTTTTTTTTTTTAATAAATTTTGCATGTTGAACAATGTGTTTTTTGTTGTCTTTTATTACGACGTGTTTTAAGCTCATTTTTTTAAGATAATACCATAGGGTGTAATGTTGGTGAACATGTTTGTGTTTTAATATCTTTTTGCATGAGATTAGTTGTGTTTAAGTGTTTAAAAAACAACTTTGTGTTTTATGTCAGTTTATGTTTTATTTTTTTTAGATCAAAGCTCATTGTTTTAAGATAATACAATGGGTGGTAATGTTGGGGAACATGTTTGTGTTTTATTATCTTTTTGCATGAGATCAGTGTGTTTAAGGGCTTAAAAAACAACTTTGTGTTTTATGTCAGTTTATGTTTTTTTTTTTAGATCCAATGTGTTTTAAGCTTCACTATTTTTATAGATTAGTTTTTTGTGTGTGGTAAACCTTTGGTCTACGTTAATGATGTGTATGTATTTTTGTCGTGTTTGTAGATGTTCCCAATTACCAACCACGGGGCGTGGAACATGTTTCTCCCAATTCGGGAACAAAGACAAATATTCCAACTTCATCATCTTCGCTGATTCCAGCAGAGGACATGTTATTTGACACAGTTGACGTTGCGTATAACTTTTACAAAGCTTATGCAGATGCTAGAGGTTGGACAGTTAGGAAGGGCACACAACATGAAAATCTTGGTATTATAATAAATAAGTAGTTTGTGTGTTCAAAAGAGGGCCATAAAGTGTTTCGATCGATGGATCCTTTAGCCGAAGAGCCTTCTGACAGGTGGGTATGTAGGGTACCATCCAAAAGGACTGGATGCCAAGCGATGATCAGAATAAAGCTGAATGATGCTAAGAAGTATGAGTTATATCATTTCACAGAGGCGCACAACCATGATTTCGTGCATGAAGAAGATTTACACTTACTCAAGGAAAACCGAGGGGTTAATCGTGTGCAAGAAGATATGATAAATAAGATGTCAAAGCTTAACATTGGTCCTGTTCGAGCATTTAATATTATGAAGGAGGTGTGTGGTGGGTTCGATAAAGTTGGTGCGACCAAAGTTGATTTCAAAAATTTTAAAAAAGAATTAAATTTGCTCATCGAAAAGTTTGATGATGAAATGTTTGTCAAGTGACTAACCAGGAAAAAAAAGTTTTTACTGAATTTTTCTTGCGAATATCAAACGACGGACGAATGTGTGTTGAAGTGTATTTTTTTGGGATGACGAGGACATGAAGAGGAATTTTTATATGTTTGGAGATGTTGTATCCTTTGATGCTACGAACAAGCGGAAAAAGTAATGACGTGATTCATACTTCTAGATGCATTGTGTTTTATCACTTCAGTGTTATAAATCTATCTGAATTTTTGTGCTATATTTTCTATTGTACCATGTTTTTATTTGTAGGTATAACATGATGTTTGTCCCTTTTATTGGGATTGACAATCACAATAGGAACGTCACACTTGGTGCTGCCATTCTTAGTTCTGAAATGACGAAGACGTATAGTTGGTTACTTATGGTGTTTAAGGACGCATATGGGTATGCGCCCCACGTAATCGTCACTGACCAAGACCCTACGATGAAAAGGGCTATTGCGAATCTTTGGCTTGAGTTGAGGCATCGGTTATGTATGTGGCACATAATGGATAAACTTACTACAAAGGTCTGTTTTTTATGTGAGTTTTTAGATGTGTTTTTTTGTGTTATTTAATTTTTTTTACCCTACATGGAATTTGTTTCACAGGAAAAGATTGTCTGCAGTTGTTTGGACTGATTATTTATTGCCTGAAGCGTATGAGACTGAATGGGCTGCTATCTTAAATGATTTTAACTTAACTGACCATGAATGGTTAACATATATATACGGGCTCCGCGAATCATGGATTCCAGCTTATTATCGTGAAGAAGAAATGTCCGGACTTATACGGACCTCAACTAGATCCGAAAGCGAGAATCACTTCTTTGGCAAGATTATCAATCCAAAGTGCACTTTGGTTGAATTTCTTAGCCACTTCGATACAGCTATCGAAGCCCAAAGACACGAGCATCGAAAAAACAATCATAACACTCGGTATACCAAGCCTGACCCGTGGAGTGATTTTGTTCTTGAGAGGCAAGCAGCTCAGATATACACAAGAACTATATTTTTTTGATGTTCAACTTGAGATTCAACATGCAATTCATCATTGTACTAGTGTCAGATTAGATCATATTGGTGATTTCATTAAGTTTTTTTAATTAAGGATCTCAATCAGCCATGCTCTGCGTTCTTCGCGGTGATATTGTGTTTTTTGTTTATTTTCTATATACTTTTACAATCTATTTTTTTAAGTAGCCCACTGGTTTATACACTGTGTTTTTTGATTTGCAACGGCACATGTTATGATACGCGAGGAGGATGTCACTGTTAAATGTAACTGCAATAGGTTTGAGCAGTTTGGATTGTTGTGCAGTCACATTTTTTGCGTGTTAAGGGTTGTTGATGTAAGGGAGTTTCCGAAACAATATATATTGAGGCGATGGATGCGTGAAGCTGTTCCAAATAGTTCCCCCGGGTCCATTCTTATTGATGGGGGGTGATCCAGATCGTAGTGAGGAGGTCAACCGTTGTGTTCGTGAGATTAGTCATGTAATTGAGTATGTTGTGAACAAATTGGTTTCAAACTTTGACCAGATGTGTACTTTTCGTGAACACATCAAGCAATTTATGTCAGTCGCTGATGAGGCTCGGATCAATGCACCTCCCAAGACACGAAGTAAACGATTTGCTGAACTGCTGGGGGTTGCTCCTGTGAACACGACGACTATCCGTGTTCCAGTTGGTACCAGGTTCAAGGGATGTGGTTCTCATAAACGCATGAAATCTCAAAAGGAGCGAGCTATAAGCCAGGCTGGAAGTAAACGCCGGAGATGTTCAACATGTAAAAAATTTGGTCATAATAATCGCACTTGTAGAAAATACAACGTGGTCATGCCTGAGGCAGGCACTTTGGGGAATGCTGAAGGTAATGCGGCTACAAGTGTTGAAGGTGATGGCCCTGGTTCAAACGATGGGGATGATGTGTTTTACACATCGGGAATGGATGCAGATGTGGATGACAAAGACATGTCAGAGTAGTTGCCTATTTTAAAAAAATTAATTGTTTTGTTGAACATTTAGTTTTGTTTTTAATTTTTCCCGTGTGGTGGATTGGATTTTGTTGTGTATTTTTCACTGGATTGGTTTAAACATTTTTTTAGGTTCTTGTTTTTCCTGTTATTGCTGTGTTCAGTGTTAACTTTGGATTTGAACTGCTCTGTGTGTTTCAATTATTGTATTCTTTGTACAGAATTGGGGGTTGTATGCTGTTGTACTGTGTTTTACTCATCACACACACTATAATGCCCCCTTTTTATGTAAATGTGTATACATTTAACTTGGTTTCCACTTTACACATTCAGACTGTGTTTTAAGTTGTTTTAAGTTGTTTTACAGTTTACAAATACCATGTACTAGCTAAGTTGGCATACGGTTCACTTTTACAGCATTCAGACTGTGTCTTAACTTGGTTTACAGTTTACAAATACTATGTACTAGCTAAGTTGGTTTCTAGTTACAACTATCAGATTTTGTTTGGTTTCTAGTTCACATTATATCATAATGTGTTTTAGATGTGTTTTGGGTTGGTATACAGTTTACAAATTCCATGTAACAGGAAATTGTGTCTTAAGTTAGTATCCACTTTAGAAACATGTATAACTGACATGCTTGTGTTTTATCTTAACCTTTTTCAGTCGTCGTTGTGTGAAACATATTTTTTTGTCTTAAATAAAGCGATGTTTTTTATCACATATTTTGGTGGATGCAAACAAACTAACCATATCGCTATAAACTTCATGATGTTAAACAGATACAAACTTTTAGATGACATGTTTATCGCCATAAAATTCACATGTCATCTAACCTTTTAGATGACATGTTAACTAAAAGATACCCATATGGCCATAAAATTCAAAAAACATCACCAACGAATGTTAGGCCATAAAATTCAAAAAAACACAACCAACAAAATGTTAATATAGTTTTTGTAAGACACCCCATGTTACATCAGTTGTCCAATCTTGTAGTGATTGTGTCAAAGGCTGCCGCTTCGAGCCTCCTTTTTTGGTCGTCCGTTAACTTCTTATAACATGCAACATCAACTTCAACAAATGCTCTGAATGTGTTTACGTCACTTAGAAGCATTTTCGCAACATATTTATGCCTTAGATCATCAATTTCCTTACCCTGTTTGTACGAAATCTCACCTGCATCTGTACACTCGTTTGACAATGTGGATTCCTAACTTTTCCCAATCGCGCCTTTGTATGTTTCCATATGGCGCATCACAAAGACGCCACGCTCTATTTTATTATGGTTTGTACGCCAAGGCATCTCCAATCTGTCGGGCACCACTTGTTTTATCTTCCTGCCTGTTGGGTGTGCAACATTCTCCAAATAAGTCGACAAACAATCCCTCTGCATGATAAACATTTATCAGATTGTGTTTTAAGTTGTTGTCCACTTTACAGCTAGCATGCATTAGTCAGATTGTGTTTTAAGATTTGTTTACTTTTTCCAGATATCAGACTGTGTTCCAATTGTGTTTTAAGTTATTTACAAAGAACATAAGCTATCATGCAGTATCAATTCAGATTGTGTTTTAAGTTGCTGTCCACTTCACATCTAACATGTATTAGCCAGGTTGTGTTTTATGATTTGTTTCCTTTTCCCAGATATCAGACTGTGTTCCCAATTGTGTTTTAAGTTATTTACAAAGAACATAAGCTAACATTCAGTATCAATTGTATTTTATCATATACATTTTCTTTTTCACACATAGTCATGTCCTAAGTCCATTGTTTTATAGTTTCTAGAAAAGTAGTGTACCAATTTTTCTAGCCATCCATCGTATTTCCCTTCGAACGTCACATCCAATGCGCTATTGTCCAACACCTCGATTTTGTTGTCCCTCAAATTGAAACACACACAATACTAATGATCCTCATGCAAACTGGTACAAACACGAGCGTTATGTCTCGTATGTTCTTCACATCAACAGATAACAGCACAGACTCCATGTTTTCAGTGAATGTTGCTGCCCTTATTTCCTCAGTTGACTTGTAATCTTTTTCATTCTGCATTTAAAGTACTTATGAGGAAGAATATTACAAATCTAATAAACTTTCAATATGAATAATGTCATTACGTTTATACTTATCAACATATTAACTGAACAAAATAGGCGTGAGATGCTACCTTTCTGCCTGAACCTTTCCTCATAGTTCAGCAATTCTGCCCATGCGCTTATTACGGCTATATGTACGGTGATTTCGGGCAACAATGATTCCAGTGGAGAACTCATCACCGGCACACCTTTGGCAGTCTTAAACACAGTATCCCTAATATTAAAAGTATGTGTTGTCAAGATTAGACCTGTTTAAATATTCAAAAGAAAAATTCTATTCTTTTTCACATCATACTGTATGAGATAAACTAAAAAACATGGAATATGATGTTAAAATCAACTGTTTGTGACAACATAATCTATGATCATCCGGTTAAAAGTCAATTGTGTTATAATTGTAACACCCCGACCGTGTAATACAACAAACTGTGACGAAAACGTCGGGGAGTCATGTCACAGAAACATTGTTTCACAACACATGGTATTTGAAGTTTTGTTTTATATCATTAATAGACTCGTTGTTTTGATACAAATCAAATAAATACAAACAATTGTCCATCAAGTTTTAAAGTCACTAAGGCATGAGTCCATCCAATGTGTAGCATGCGTTAAAATCGTCATACAATAGAACCTGAAACATATGTGAAAATAAAACGACAGCATAAAAATGCCTGTGAGTAACATGGGTTTTGTGAATTAGATTCATGGATTTGGACATCATAAGAAATGATTATATGTTTTCAAAATAGCCATGAATCCTTGATAAAAGTTTGGTTTCTAAAATACTTTGCTTTGATAAAAAGGTTTGTAGTATATATTTAAAATATACTTTGGTTTTGAAAAATAGAATGAGTAGTATATCAAATATACTTTAGTTTTTGAAATAGTTGAATTGATAGTATATCAAAATATACTTTAGTTCATGAAGTAATAAATTTGGTAGTGTATCATAAATATACCTTGGTTTAAGAGTGAAAACATAGGTAGTATATCAATCTATACTTTGGTTAGAAAATAGCATATCAATCTATGCTTTGGTTTGAAAATAGCATATTAAACTATGTGTTGGTAGTATATCATAATATACTTCGGTTTGAAAATAACATAATCGGTAGTATATCAAACTATACTTTGGTAAATAATATCACTTTGGTAAAATATCAAGCTATGCTTTGGAAGTATATCGAAATGTACTTAAACTTGTGATTTGGTAGTATATCAAATTATACCCTGGTTTAGAAAATAGCATATCTAACTATGCTTTGGTTTAAAAATAGCATATCAAACTATGCTTTGGTAGTATATCAGAATATACTTTGGTTTAGGAAATCAATAAAAGATAAGTTTTTATGGCTTAATTGGAAAACCTTTGTAATACACATTGTGGACGTTTGGCAAAACATTCAAACCTAGTGTATCAAACTACAATTTAGTGACTATAGATTTACCACGAAGGCAAAATCTATTTGGTTTAAACTTTGGTTTATGACATTCCGTACAACGGGAATGGGGTGTCAAGTCCTATAGCGCTATATCGTACTACCAATAGGCTTGATCTTTGTTAATGAATGTATAAGTATATAAATACGCACCAACAATAGTCTTACAAACTTTGAAAATCAGTATTTAAGCCATAGATAACAGTTTCAATTCATCAAAGGATAAGTACTATGCATGTGAAATCATATAGCTTGAAATCATGAAAATAGTGAATAGTCACGTATGAATCACCCCAAAACATTTGCAAAACGTAAAAGAGGGGACTATATACTCACTTGGGATTGCAAAGAGTCCTTGAATCAAGTGAGATAACAAAGCTTCAAACGTGTCCTAATGTGTCCTCACATCGGTTAACTATATTAAAGTAACGGTACATAATCGGGGGAATTGGATAGTATGAAGTCTTGTAAACAAAATGAGTGTTGGAACTCATATGAAATGGTTTAACAAAGCCTACATTCTAATTTGGAATGAAACCTAAGTTGTAACACCTCGTAAAATCACGAGACCAATGTTATGAAGACACGTGTCACGGACTTAAACGTGTAATGAATTAATCTTTAGGGACTGGAGTTGTCAAACAATGTAAATATGTGAATAAAGGGATCCAAAGTGTCAACATGCCTAACCTGTGCCTCTGATTGACCTCACACGACGTTCCTATTCTTTAAAAGAATAATTTATCGAAATTAGAAAGTCGTTTGTGCTTAAAATAAGGATCTTGTGAAACATAAGGGTTAAAAGTGTCAACATGTTAAAAGATACCTCTGAGTGACCTTTTACGTACCCAAAAACATTGTAACAATTATACATTTTGATATCATAAATGACGTATAAGGATTCCTTGGAAGTTCCGATGAATACGAGACGTTTCGGGTGATCGTACAACTAACCGGAAGCTTAACGGAGTTACTTTATGACCTAAGGTCCTTAAAAGTTAACTATGGGGGTCCAAAATACAATAAAAGAAAGTAAAACAAAGTTTAAATGGACCATGGACCAAATGTGCAAAGTTGAAACATGTTTTACCGGTTTTAAGGTTTGTCGCGGGCCGCGTAAAGTCCCTTTAAACTTTACGCGGGCCGCGTGAAAGTTACCAGCAACAGATTCTTAGACAGTTGCCTGTTACAGCAGGTTGCACCGCCATAGAAGCCTGGTTTTCAATCCTAGGGGCTGCACCAACGGTTTTTCATGCATAGGGGACACTTGGATTCATCTGGGATCAATCCTAGACTATTGTGGAGTGATCTTGTGAGTTCTATTTGACTATATATAGAACTTGAAGTTGCAATATTTTTTTTGTTCATTTCAAAATCACTTCAAGGCTACTCTCTGGAGCTTCCTGATCCTCAATCAAGTTTTCTTGAGTCTTAATTACGTGCTAAGGACCATTGTAAGTGTCCTTAACCTCCTAATTTCATTTATAATTAGTTTTATGACCAAAAGTCAAACTTATCGTAATTAAAGTTTGACTTAGTGATTAATCACTAATGGTCCAGTCATTAGTCAAATTAAAAGTAGTTATAAGTTGGTAATTAGGTGGGTAATAAACCCCTAAGAGGGCACCTACTGATTATCACCCTAACTCGGTCAAATGTCGGGTCAAACCTAAATTTAAAAAGTCAACAGAAAGCTATTTTTCAAATAAATTCATAATTAGCAATTTAGAAGCTATGGAACCTGTTTTGACATTGAAATAACTTGGTAATTAATATAAGAACATAATTAGACATGTTCAACCCGACACTTCTGAGTTTAGACCCGGTTCGCAACCGAAAGTCGCAAAAGTTGACTTTTGCTTTGACTTTCAGTTCTGACCCGAATTAGCTTGTTTTAGATATGCCTTAAGGTTCCTTTAGGACCATATTATAAGATAGTAAAACCCTTTGAGGTTATACTACATGGTTCCTTAATTATCCGATTCATTTACATGTTTCCGTTAATTGCTTAAATGTTGACCATAATGCCCTTTTGACCTTAAAACGAGATTTTTGAAAATGTGAGAGGACAAAAACCTTTATTACTGAATTATAAACTTGTCCTAAAAATTTGACATCAGTTTGAGGTCTTGATTGAGAGTTATGCTCAATAGCGTAAATTGAAAGCTTTTTATTAATTAAACGACATAATCGGCATAAAGCCTATTTAAACCTGAATTTTGACACCAAACTTTTTACCCACTGATGTAATATAATATTTTGGGACTTTTGAAGATTTTTATTTATTTTTAAGCTGAGCATAACATAGGGTTCTTGCTTTGATTCGGTAATTGTCGGTTATACCCTTTTTGCTAATAAAATGAGTTTTACATAACATTTTGATACCAAACTTTTTGCTACTGATTTTATATGATAAATAAAATATTTTGAACTTTATAAACTGATCAAAAACTCAGATTTCCTATTTTAACCCGAAAATCGCTTAAAACCGACTTTTACGCGTTTTAAACGCATAGTATGGGTTAAAACTATTTTTAGCATATAAGACTTAATACCTACTGATGTTTTAAGTAAATTTTTATAATTTAACAGTAAGCAAAAGTTTTGAACTCAGATTTCCAAATTTGACCTTTAAAGCTTATGCGAAATTACCAAAATGCCCCTACGGTGCATAGTTTGGTTATAAATGATAAATTTCACATATATGAATCACCCTACTGATATAGCTTGTTAAATTAAATATTTTTACTGATAATTTCAGACCTGAACCTCAGATTAATGTTTAATCCCTTTTATAACCTTTAAATGACTAAAATACCCCTACGGGGCTTAATTTAAGTTTAAATTCGTTTTGGGCATAATGGAAGGTATCCCACTGATATCACAACATATTTAAAGAATATTAACTTAGGAAACCTGTTCATGACTCATTTGGTTACCCATTACGCATTTTTCGCGTTCGGTACGGTTTATGTGACTAGTTTGCATAAATTGACCGAAACGGGTCAAACCTTATCATTTTTACCTCAAAATCCAGAATGTGTTTAGTTTGCCCAAATTATACAAGTCTTCAAACTTGTCGGGTCTAAATCATATTCTAATCCGGTCTTCGCCTAATCATATGTTTTGAACCGTATATCTTCCTTTAAAACTAACCGGTCTAAGTTTAAACTTAAATAAGACCCGTTAGGAATCTAATAGGTTATTAAAACCTTCATTCCAGATTAGGAGCCCGGTAAAAGCTACTTGCACTCACCAATTGTTAAACGGCTGAGATAAATATTATATTTTGCTCAGGTAAATACTTTTAACTTATTTTCCCTTATACGGGCTTGGGGTACGGTATATAAAATACCACTTGGTCGGGTATTGAATTTTTAATCGTATGAAGGTTAAATTATTGAGATAACCCGTTTAATCTGTTTTGTTTATTCTAAGCCTTTGGGGGGTTAATGACCATGTCCTGGATATCCTCGGCTCATTCATTGAAATGGCCACGACTTAAGCACGGGGTGTAGGCATACACCTGCCGGTGCGTATGTAAAATAATATACCCACCTGTTTGAGAATAACTCGCCGTGGGATATATTTTATGTGGTGTGTCTATTAATCTTTAACCCGGTTTTCAGCCCGGGCTACTGAACGTATAATAATCATGTAATTCTTTAACAAGTTTATTTTCAAATAATTATCCCAACTTATAAAAGATTATTTGTGCCTTGTGCATCTAAATCAATTTTCTTAAATATTTTCAAAATGAGTCGGTTAATTGTATTTACCAGTGTAAAATGACGTATTTTCCAAAAGGTTATGTGCAGGTACTAAGCGAAATAGGCTGGCTTCTCCGGGTGATTAAATAACGAAGTCTTGCAAGCTTTGTCACTTAAAATCTGTTTCTTTTAATTGGATCCGCCTGTGGATCATTTTACTTTCCGTTTGTAATACTTATGATACTTTCATTCGGTTTGTAATATATTTTACTTTAGACTTCCGCTGTGCATTTAAACTGTGATTATTGACTATGATGATATCAACTACGTCACGATACTTCCCACCGGGCCCACCGGTAATACGTGAAAAATATCATGGTGTGACAGGTTGGTATCAGAGCCAACATTGAGTGAATTAAACACTAGCCTTTTGTGTTTAATCTCAATGACACAGTTGCACATTCCTCGACTTCCGTGTCTAGACAAGGAACTTAGGACTAATCCAAATTTATTTTATTTTATTCTTTATTGTTTTCCTTGTCCTTTTATTTGTTTTGACAGGAACAAGAAAATGCCGCCGCGTATGAGAGGAAGAGGACGAGGGAAGGGTCCTATCATGGGAAACGATCATGAAGCCGGCCTTTCACACCGGCGTACACCATCAATCAACCTCAGCTCCGATCCCCAAGAGGATTGGAGAACCTACTTGGAACCCGCGAGGCGTTCAGTCTCGCTAAGCTCATCACCCTCCTACTTAAACTCTTTCGGACCTCAGTCCGAAAATGAACCCCATAACTCCTACCATTCTTTCATACCCCTTCAACGCTCCAACTCTCACCACTCATTCAATGACCCTACCCCATACTTCCAAAGCCGGTTTAACCCGACAAACCAGATCGAAGAACCAGCGGGATATAACCCGTTGGGACCGGCGGACCATTTTCCGATGGACATGGACGAGGATCCAGAACCTGCCCAGCCGCCAACCGGGACGCCGACACACCCCATCGAGATATCTGATGGGTTGTCTTTTCATGGATCACCTTATCGTGGTCCAGACAGCTATGAGACAAGGTTTGCCCAATACGACTGGGTGTTTACTCCTTCCTACAACCAACCACAACAGCAGCAGCAGGATCCTTTTGAGGATTCATGCTTTGTGGCGGTCACGCCACCGCCACCACCACCGCTTGAGCAGCAACTGCCTCCAGAGCCACCGAGGCGAAGAAGATCAGGCGCACGGATGCCCGTGCGAGGAGGGGATTTTCATTTTAGCACCCCCAGCATTCAAGTGGCAGTCACTACCCGCCACTACATGAAGACCCACAGATAGGTGGGCCTTCAAACCCCGTTTCTTAGGTGGACTCTGTGTGACAACCCTCGTAATTCCATGTATCCGTACAATTTATTAATGATAATTAAAGTGCTTGATGACTATGCGGAATCATTTAACTGCTCTCTGATTACTGTGTTATACTTACATGTGCGTGTTAACATACTAGTAGTATACAGAAAAGTTACTAAATAGTCCGGTATGCTTTCCTGAGTGTTAGGAATTAATTGTGTTACAAAATATATATATTAGACACTTAACGGAATAATTAAACAATTTAACGAAACAGTATCCGACCGAACAACCGGACATTACCCGGGACACCAAATATTTGTCAAACACATTATTTAATTATTTTTGGCTAGTCATGATCCCCGTGTACCATAACACCCACCAAAAATCATCACACAAACATATACTATCAAATTACTTGCACTCTAACTATCAATTACCATTTAGTTAGAAAAATTGCAACAAGACCCCCCCCCCCCCCAACCGATTTTGGTCTAGTGGACCCCACCAAGATCACCATGATTTTCCCCCATATATTTTGTTTAGATCTCCTTTGATTGTTGCTTGCAAGTATAAACAAAATATGTGAATGAGCCTATAAGAGCATGGCATTAGATCTTTCATCATTTCCTCAAGATCACTCTCTCTCTTCACTACTCTCTCTCTCACTTTCGGCCTCCCCCAAACCGAACCCATCACCACCACATAACCACCATCTCCTTCCAAGATTCCAGTCCATTCAAAGCTACAAAGTTGATCCGTGGAGGTTGCAAGTTGAAGGACTTTCTAAGGAGCTTTGTTCTAGTCTTTTTCATCATCTTCTTTCTACATTTTCATCACTAGATCCTACCCTAGCCTTGTGCTAGTAGTAAGTTACTTGTACACCCTTGTTCATCTTGTTTTTGTGATCAAAAATTGTAGTATGTTAGTTTGTTTAAATCACTAAAGAACAAGAACCAAAAGATGAACATAAAGCTTAATATAAAGATGAAACATGATGTATTTATGTTAGTATGATGTTGTATTGAGATGTTGCTGATTTCTTGCTGATTTACTTGTTAATATTGAGTACTAGAAATGTTGTTGATCATTATGCATGTTAACGGAACCAATATAACTCGAGTTAGAATATTAAAAAGCTGAAAACAGGGGCTGGTTGGTGTTTACAGCCAACTTCAGTTGGCTGTAACCAGACCGTAACTTTACGAAAAACTGATTTTCTGAAGTCTAGATTTATGTATTATGAAATACGGTTCTAATGGCACTAGAATCATAATTTTTGGACTTCGTTTACTATTTTTAAAGACCCTTTTAAAAACAGCAGCTGAAGCTGAGTTTTTGCTGCAGTAAATGGGTGATTTGTTTTTGGTCATAACTTGAAATCTATGATGAATCAGCTCATGAAATTTGTACAGTAGATGACAACTGATGTATTTGTAATTACCCCACTGGAATTTCGTAAATCAGACTCTCGGTGAATTTTAAATAAATTATTCCGTGGACTGTAGTCAGAAAAAGATAAATCTGAGTTTAGTCCGGAAAATGAATTTTTATAAAATATTGGTGATGAATTGGATCCCGAGATGTTTACCCAATAATATTTGGATCGTTTAAGACTTTCTGTAAAAAGTTGGGAATTTTTGGAATAAGTTAACTATTTTATTAAAATCCCCGAAAACAGCCCAGTTTTGAAGATTAAAACTGAAACGACATAGGTAGTGATTTGCGTGTCTAAATGTCGGGTAGGCTATCTGAGAATGATATAACATGTTATGTGTCAATAAAAGTGTTATGTGAAATGTCGTATGTTTGTTTATGAGTGGGGAATAGATGGAAAGTTTATATGGGCATGAACCGTCAAAGTGATGCATGTTATGTGATAGATACGTGTAGGAACTTTGTGTTCTATTTGAAGTCACTAATAAACTAAGTGGTAATCATACTAGGACGTGATTGACTGACCTTGACTGTTAGCTATATTTGAGAATCTAACCGAGCAAACCGAGGTGAGTTCACACTTTTCTACAAAGCATGGTAAATTCCCGGTGGGAATGGGTTCAGGAATAGGGATTCTTCGTCCTTTGAGACGTGTTCAGGAATGTAAATTCCTCGTCCTTTGAGACGTGTTCAGGAATGTAAATTCCTCGTCCTGTTGGGACGGATTAGACTTACTGGACTAGAACTCTATCAGCGAAGTCCCTCCCTTTATATCGACTTAATCGCCGAGGCTATGGCGAGCGGGTCATTAGTTAATAGCGCTATTAGGTTTAACAAACCTCACACCGTGCCAGTCGGACGGGCGTGTACTAATGGACTATGGCACGTCGGTGATGATAGACACCGACGCTAGGGCACAATTGATTTTTGTTAGTAGTCGATATGATAAACGAGTCCGGTAGTTTAAATAATGGGGTAGCCCTCACGGCCGGAGTGCCGGGCTGAATAGCCAGGGAAGGTGGACATGGGATGGTTAACAAATAAACGTTTTCGAACTATGGGGTAACCCCCACGGCTGGATAGCTGAATGAGATTAAATGACGTTTTTGGAAACAACTCTAAAATGGACAACCAAACGTGAACTCACTCAACTTTGTTGTTGACTCGTTGTTACATGCTTTGCAGGTCGATAGATGTTATGGAGCTTGCATATGGAGGTGGTCGTTGTGGGATGGGAACTGATATGTTCCGTACTTAATGAATAAACTTTATGAACTTATGAAACTTATGTTTGGGTCTTTAAACTTATGAACTACGAATCTGTGTTTTGGTTTAACGTCTTATGCTTCCGCTGATTAAATTGAACTTGGTTAACTTACTTTTGGTCACCAATTGTATTGTGGTTGGTTTCATTTACTTAATTATGATGTTCAATATGATTGGTGGCTCGATCCTGGTCATGTCACACCTCCAAGCGGTGGTGCTCCGCATGGTGGATTTTGGGGGTGTGACAGATTGGTATCAGAGCCATTGGTTATAGTGAACTTGGTTTTAAAAAGGGAAAAGCTTTTTGATAAAACCAGACTATAACCTGTACAGTGCTCAACGATCCACAACGACGCTTCGCTCCACGTGCAAGACTCGACACATTAGGTGGTATGATTTATGTTTACATTATCGGTTAGATAGTTCACACTGTGCACTAGTTAACGTGATGACTGCTATTTGAACCTTGTGTGCTTACTCCCTTCTGTCGTCCCACACTTACACACTTTCGCGACACTTTTCTCACTCACATTACTTCGTTGTGAAGATCATGAGCGGACGCGGAGGACGTATCAACCTAACTCAAGCCCAGTTAACGGCTCTAATCAATGAACGAGTGGCTGAGGCACTCGCAGCAATTCCAGCAGGAGGTATAACCTGCCATTTCGACCTATCTTAGGATGATTAGATCCTACTCTCGCGAACCAACTCTTGCGTTTAACTTTGTCTTTTATTCTTGCGCAATAGGTCAACATGCTCAACCTCCTGTGTGCACATTCAAAACCTTCATGGATTGCTGGCCCAGTACCTTCAGTGGCACAGAAGGAGCGGTAGGCCTCCTTCACTGGTTTGAGAAGCTTGAGTCTGTCTTCGAGATGTGTGAATGCCCTGAAGACCGTAGGGTGAAATATGCTACCGGAACACTTGAAGGTGCTGCGTTAACCTGGTGGAAAGCACAGGTTCAACTACTTGGGTTGGCGGTTGCTAATGCCACCCCATGGAATGACTTCAAGGAACTGATCAAGGAAGAGTACTACAGTCGTGATGACATCCACAAGCTAGAGGTGGAATTTTTCAATCTGAAGATGACGGGGTCTGAGATTGAGGCGTATACGAAAAGGTCAAACGAGCTGGCCATCTTGTGCCCTACTATGGTGGACCCTCCCATCAAACGTATTGAGCTTTACCTCAAGGGTCTTGTACCAGAGATTCAGAGTCACGTAACTTCAGCTAACCTGGGTACCATTCAACAAATCATCAAGTTGGCTCACCGTCTCACCGACCAGGCAGTGGAACAAAACAGACTGCCTAAGCGTATTGGTACTGCTACTACTGACGCTCCCAATGATAACAAGCGGAAATGGGATGGGAATTCCAGTAAAGGTTCTACTTCAGCTCAGTCCCAGCAGCGAAAGACAGATGAGTACAGGAGCCCCAGTCAGCGGTCCTCTGGGAATCAAGGTCAGGGTGGATACAAGGGGAATCACCCCAAATGTAATCGCTGTAACTTGCACTACAGTGGGCCATGTGGTAAAGGCAACTGTCATCGATGCAACAAGCCTGGTCACATTGCAAGGGAATGCAGGAGTCAACATCCGGCGAATCAGAACCGGCAGCAACAGCAAGCCCCACCCAATCAACGCCAGCAGCAGCAACAACAAGGTAACAACAAAGGGTGCTTTTAATGTGGTGCTGAGGGCCATTTCAAGAAAGACTGCCCCAGCTAAATCAGAACCAGAACAACAACAATCAGGGGAATGGAAACGGCAATGGGGGAAACAACAATGGTAATGGGGCAAGGGGTCGTGTGTTCGTGATTGGTCAGGGTGATGCAAGGAACGATCCCAACGTTGTGATGGGTAAGTTTCTTTTGGATGATTTCTTTGTTACTGTTTTATTTGATTCGGGTGCCGATACTAGTTATGTGTCCTTAAAAGCTAGCCAAATGCTTAAGCGCACTCCAACACTTTTGAACACCAAACACACGGTAGAGCTAGCAAACGGTAAAAGTCTCGAGGCCACACAAGTAGTTAAAGGTTGTAACCTCGTCTTAGCTGGTCAGACTTTCTCTATCGATCTTATTCCTATCACACTTGGTAGTTTCAACGTCGTTATTGGGATGGATTGTCTATCTCATCATCAAGCGGAGATTGTTTGCAAGGAGAAAATCGTCCGCATTCCTCGTTCTGGTAAAGAGCCCCTCGTGATTCATGGCGACAAGAGTGGTGCTGTCGTAGGCATTATCTCTTTCCTTAAGGCCCAGAAGTGTTTACGAAAGGGCCACACTGCCATCCTGGCACTCGTTACTGACACATCAACGGAAGAGAAAAGAATTGAAGACATTCCTATTGTGCGCGATTTTCCTGAGGTATTCCCTGAGGAATTACCTGGTCTCCCACCTCATCGACAAGTCGAGTTTCAAATCGAGCTAGCTCCTGGAGCAGCACCAATAGCTCGTGCACCTTATCGACTTGCTCTGTCAGAACTTGAAGAACTGTCCACGCAACTACGAGAACTCTTGGAAAAGGGTTTTATACGTCCTAGCTCTTCGCCCTGTGGAGCTCCAGTCTTGTTTGTAAAGAAGAAGGACGGTACTTTTAGGATGTGTATTGACTATCGCGAACTTAACAAGGTGGCCGTGAAGAATCGTTATCCTCTTCCACGCATTGATGACCTATTCGACCAGTTGCAAGGGTCGAGCTATTACTCTAAGATTGACTTGAGATCGGGATACCATCAGCTGAGAGTCTGAGAGGAGGACGTCTCCAAAACAGCATTCAGAACTCGCTACGGCCATTACGAGTTTCTGGTTATGCCTTTCGGATTGACGAATGCACCCGCAGTCTTCATGGATCTCATGAACCGAGTGTGCAAGCCTTACCTGGATAAGTTTGTCATAGTGTTCATCGACGACATCCTGATCTATTCTAAGAGTCAGGAGGAACACGAGCAACATCTGAGGCTTATTCTGGAACTTCTTCGAAAAGAGCAGTTGTATGCCAAGTTTTCGAAATGTGACTTCTGGCTTCGCGAAGTCCACTTTCTAGGCCACGTAGTAAACAAGGATGGGATTCATGTTGATCAATCCAAGGTCGACTCGATCAAGAACTGGCCTGCACCCCGTACACCAACAGAAATCCGCCAATTCTTGGGTTTGGCAGGATATTACAGAAGATTTATCAAGGATTTCTCTAAGATTGCGCAACCTCTCACTTCACTGACTCAGAGGGGTGTCACCTACCATTGGGGTGATGCACAGGAGTCCGCATTCCAGCACTTAAAAGATAGACTTTGTAGCGCGCCTATCCTCTCATTACCTGAAGGCACAGATGATTTTGTGGTTTATTGCGACGCTTCCATCCAAGGACTGGGTTGCGTGTTGATGCAACGTGACAAGGTCATTGCCTACACATCGCGCCAACTTAAGATTCATGAAAGGAACTACACTACGCATGACTTGGAACTGGGAGCAGTTGTTTTCGCGCTTACATTACCTGTACGGTACCAAGTGCACCATTTACACCGATCATAGGAGTCTCGAGCATATCTTCAAGCAAAAGGAGTTAAACATGCGACAACGTCGATGGGTCGAGCTCTTGAATGATTACGAATGTGCAATCAAGTATCATCCGGGTAAAGCTAATGTTGTGGCCGACGCCCTCAGTCGAAAGGATACTATACCTAAGCGTGAACGTGCGTCACAGCTCACCATCCAATCTAGTCTTCCTGCTCAAATTCGTGATGCTCAGGTTGAAGCATTGAAAGCAGAGAACATCAGGGCTGAGTCCTTACGAGGATCGAGGCAGCGGCTAGAACAAAAGGAAGACGGCGCCTACTATGTAAACGGGTGCATCTGGGTTCCACTCTACGGAAACTTACGCGAGCTTGTGATGGATGAAGCACATAAGTCCCGTTACTCAGTACACCCTGGTTTGGATAAGATGTACCACAATCTCAAGACTACGTATTGGTGGCCTGGTATGAAAGCCCACATAGCAACCTACGTTAGCAAATGTTTGACTTGTGCGAGGGTCAAGACTGAATATCAGAAACCATCAGGCCTACTCCAACAACCAGAGATCCCGACATGGAAATGGGAGCAAATTTCCATGGATTTCGTTACTGGCCTGCCTAGATCTCAACGCGGAAATGATACCACTTGGGTGATCGTGGATCGACTGACTAAGTCTGCACATTTTCTAGCCATCAAGGAAACCGACAAGTTTTATACTCTAGCAGACATCTACCTAAAGGAAGTAGTATCAAGGCACGGAGTGCCAACCTCCATCATTTCTGATCGTGACGCGTGTTTTACTTCGGAACTGTGGCAAGCTATACACAGGTGTTTTGGCTCACGTTTAGATATGAGCACTGCTTATCACCCACAGACGGATGGGCAATCTGAACGCACCATCCAGACCCTTGAAGACATGCTTAGGGCATGTGTAATCGATTTTGGTAATGGCTGGGAAAAGCACTTCCCATTGGTGGAGTTTTCGTATAACAACAGTTACCACACCAGCATCCAGGCCGCTCTGTTCGAGGCATTGTACGGACGTAAATGCTGATCACCTCTCTGTTGGGCAGAAGTTGGTGACAGCCAAATCACAGGCCCAGAACTGGTAGTAGATACAACCGAAAGGATTGCTCAGATACGACAACGAATGGCGGCAGCTCGTGACCGTCAGAAAAGCTACGCTGATAAGCGCAAGAAGCCACTCGAGTTCCAAATTGGGGACCGGGTGCTGCTTAAAGTCTCACCTTGGAAAGGTGTAGTTAGTTTTGGCAAACGAGGCAAACTCAATCCGCGTTATGTCGGACCGTTCGAAATCATTGAGAAAATTGGCAAAGTCGCCTACAAGTTGAATCTACCCGAAGAACTCAGCGGAGTTCACAATGTTTTCCATGTGTCGAACCTGAAGAAGTGTCTGTCAGATGAGACTCTCATAGTTCCTCTTAAGGAGCTCACTATCGACGACCAGTTGCGATTCGTCGAGGAACCAGTAGAAATTACTGATCGAGATGTTAAGATTCTCAAGCGTACCAGGATACCCCTCGTCTGAGTTCGTTGGAATTCCCGTCGTGGCCCAGAGTATACCTGGGAACAAGAAGACCAAATGAAACTCAAGTACCCCCAGCTGTTTAAGAAAAATGCAACCACTACTGAGGCTGAAGCTACTGCAGAATTTCGGGACGAAATTCCAAATCAACGGGGGGATGATGTCACACCCCAGGAAAACCAGTAAACACCGCAACTTAACTAGCTTCCTCAGTAACTACGCACTAAATTTCGGGACGAAATTTTCTTAACAGGGGGAGAATGTGACAACCCTCGTAATTCCATGTATCCGTACAATTTATTAATGATAATTAAAGTGCTTGATGACTGTGCGGAATCATTTAACTGCTCTCTGATTACTGTGTTATACTTACATGTGCGTGTTAACATACTAGTAGTATACAGAAAAGTTACTAAATAGTCCGGTATGCTTTCCTGAGTGTTAGGAATTAATTGTGTTACAAAAATATATATATTAGCCACTTAACGGAATAATTAAACAATTTAACGAAACAGTATCCGACCGAACAACCGGACATTACCCGGGACACCAAATATTTGTCAAACACATTATTTAATTATTTTTGGCTAGTCATGATCCCCGTGTACCATAACACCCACCAAAAATCATCACACAAACATATACTATCAAGTCACTAGCACTCTAACTATCAATTACCATTTAGTTAGAAAAATTGCAACAAGACCCCCCCCCCCCCCCAACCGATTTTGGTCTAGTGGACCCCACCAAGATCACCATGATTTTCCCCCATATATTTTGTTTAGATCTCCTTTGATTGTTGCTTGCAAGTATAAACAAAATATGTGAATGAGCCTATAAGAGCATGGCATTAGATCTTTCATCATTTCCTCAAGATCACTCTCTCTCTTCACTACTCTCTCTCTCACTTTCGGCCTCCCCCAAACCGAATCCATCACCACCACATAACCACCATCTCCTTCCAAGATTCAAGTCCATTCAAAGCTACAAAGTTGATCCGTGGAGGTTGCAAGTTGAGGGACTTTCTAAGGAGCTTTGTTCTAGTCTTTTTCATCATCTTCTCTCTACATTTTCATCACTAGATCCTACCCTAGCCTTGTGCTAGTAGTAAGTTACTTGTACACCCTTGTTCATCTTGTTTTTGTGATCAAAAGTTGTAGTATGTTAGTTTGTTTAAATCACTAAAGAACAAGAACCAAAAGATGAACATAAAGCTTAATATAAAGATGAAACATGATGTATTTATGTTAGTATGATGTTGTCTTGAGATGTTGCTGATTTCTTGCTGATTTACTTGTTAATATTGAGTACTAGAAATGTTGTTGATCATTATGCATGTTAACGGAACCAATATAACTCGAGTTAGAATATTAAAAAGCTGAAAACAGGGGCTGGTTGGTGTTTACAGCCAACTTCAGTTGGCTGTAACCAGACCGTAAGTTTACGAAAAACTAATTTTCTAAAGTCTAGATTTATGTATTATGAAATACGGTTCTAATGGCACTGGAATCATAATTTTTGGACTTCGTTTACTATTTTTAAAGACCCTTTTAAAAACAGCAGCTGAAGCTGAGTTTTTGCTGCAGTAAATGGGTGATGTGTTTTTGGTCATAACTGGAAATCTATGATGAACCAGCTCATGAAATTTGTATAGTGGATGACAACTGATGTATTTGTAATTACCCCACTAGAATTTCGTAAATCGGACTCTCGATGAATTTTAAATAAATTATTCCGTGGACTGCAGTCAGAAAAAGATAAATCTGAGTTCAGTCCGGAAAATGAATTTTTATAAAATATTGGTGATGAATTGGATCCCGAGATGTTTACCCAATAATATTTGGATTGTTTAAGACATTTTGTAAAAAGTTGGGAATTTTTGGAATAAGTTAACTATTTTATTAAAATCCCCGAAAACAGCCCAGTTTTGAAGATTAAAACTGAAACGACATAAGTAGTGATTTGCGTGTCTAAATGTCGGGTAGGTTATCTGAGAATGATATAACATGTTATATGTCAATAAAAGTGTTATGTGAAATGCTGTATGTTTTTTTATGAGTGGGGAATAGATGGAAAGTTTATATGGGCATGAACCGTCAAAGTGATGCATGTTATGTGATAGATACGTGTAGGAACTTCGTGTTCTATTTGAAGTCACTAATAAACTAAGTGGTAATCATACTAGGACGTGATTGACCGACCTTGACTGTTAGCTATATTTGAGAATCTAACCGAGCAAACCGAGGTGAGTTCACACTTTTCTACAAAGCATGGTAAATTCCCGGTGGGAATGGGAATGGGTTCAGGAATAGGGATTCCTCGTCCTTTGAGACGTGTTCAGGAATGTAAATTCCTCGTCCTGTTGGGACGGATTAGACTTACTGGACTAGAACTCTATCAGCGAAGTCCCTCCCTTTATATCGACTTAATCGCCGAGGCTATGGCGAGCGGGTTATTAGTTAATAGCGCTATTAGGTTTAACAAACCTCACACCGTGCCAGTCGGACGGGCGTGTACTAATGGACTATGGCACGTCGGTGATGATAGACACCGACGCTAGGGCATAATTGATTTTCGTTAGTAGTCGATATGATAAACGAGTCCGGTAGTTTAAATAATGGGGTAGCCCCCACGGCCGGAGTGCCGGGCTGGATAGCCAGGGAAGGTGGACATGGGATGGTTAACAAATAAACGTTTTCGAACTATGGGGTAACCCCCATGGCTGGATAGCTGAATGAGATTAAACGACGTTTTTGGAAACAACTCCAAAATGGACAACCAAACGTGAACTCACTCAACTTTGTTGTTGACTCGTTGTTACATGTTTTGCAGGTCAATAGATGTTATGGAGCTTGCATATGGAGGTGGTCGTTGTGGGATGCGAACTGATATGTTCCGTACTTAATGAATAAACTTTATGAACTTATGAAACTTATGTTTGGGTCTTTAAACTTATGAACTACGAATCTGTGTTTTGGTTTAACGTCTTATGCTTCCGCTGATTAAATTGAACTTGGTTAACTTACTTTTGGTCACCAATTGTATTGTGGTTGGTTTCATTTACTTAATTATGATGTTCAATATGATTGGTGGCTCGATCCTGGTCATGTCACGCCTCCAAGCGGTGGTGCTCCGCATGGTGGATTTTGGGGGTGTGACACTCTGTGCCAGTCGCACCACCACCAGTGGGTTATAGTAACCCAATTCCTACTTACGCTGGTTCCGCGGCGTATAACCCGTTTGAACAGCCAGCTTATCCTGGCTATAATTACTATAATGCCCCTACCGTCGACCCGTACCTTGAGGCGGCCAACTACAATGCTCTTCACCCCAAAGGACCTTTTGGACTTCGTACCAGTTGGGGTACCCACCTTATGGGTATCAATACCCGATACCTCCTCAACCTCCGATTCAGCAACAGCCGCAGCCGCCACGGTTTTCCCCACCGGAACAGGAGGAAATCCTCCAGAGGCTGAATCGGGTATAACGAGAATTTCAAGAAGATCGTAGGAACAACCGGGGATTTCTCAAGGGCCTGGCAAGATTAATAAAAGGGAAGAAGAAGAGGGACCATTAAAATCCCTATTTATATTGTTGTTATTTCAATTTAGTCCCTGCGTGGACAATTTATTTATGTATTCAATCCCTGCGAGGACTTGTTTTTCCTTTTAGCCCCGGCGTGGGCAAGTTATTTATGTAAAATTCCCGTTTAGAGCACTTATGTACTCTTTTTAAAATTTTAGTGGAATGTTTGAATTTAAAATTTTATTTTTATCATGATATGCATAAATATAATATATATATATATATATATATGTGTGTGAAATACAACAAAATATCATTCCTTTTTATAAATAATCTGCCTATAATTATTAAATAAGGATCTTAAAAGGTATAACCTAGCCTGCACGTCACTGTAGACCTGGCCATGATGGTAAAACCTATTTAAAAGATTCAAATCCTTGTTAACATCTGAAAACATGTTAGCACTCCAGGCAGTAGTGATGCGATAAATCACACATGTCATCTTTATATTGGGTCCTTCCAACCCCTTTTCAAACCTAATGATATATAAATCATGGTTCAAATCATCAATTAAGGTGATCATATATTAAACATCCATTAGTGATGTAATGCCTACGGGCCATATTCATTGTCATATAAGACAAAAAGACAGTTGTAGTCTACGACTCCCTGTCAAGAAAAGGTAATGAACTATGTTCAAACCTTAATGCCTTGATTCTCTGAAATCATGGCTTATGATTTAAAATGTCCTTGTGACTAGGCCTTTTGTGCCACTGATAATACCCTTATTGTTTTATAATTAGGATAAATTATAATGAAAATCCTAAATAAATATGATTAACAAATTAACCAAATATGGTCTATGTTTACCATGGTTAATGAATCATCAAGAAATGATGATTCCATTATAGACTCCTGAATAAATTATTGTCAATATTATATGTAGCAAACAAGCTACATGGCTGACTTAGATGAAGTCAACAGTCGCCCAAAGGAAAATCATGATACTAGCAGAGTAAATGTAACGGGCGCAGAACTGCAGGCATTGATAGACAATGCCGTTACTCGAGCTCTGGACAGAGGAGATGATGAATCTAGTAGTACCCGCAGCAGGACCTTATCAGTACAACGTGCAAAATCCCACCCTAAGACTCACTCTGAGGCTCATAGTAATCCACCTTCCAAACATCATGAGTCAAAGAAGGATGATGCTCAACACTCCTCAAATCAGCATAGTGTTCCGTCCAAGAAGATTGTATTTGATAAAGAGCCATGTGTTAGGGGTTGTTCCTATAAGTATTTCGTCTCCTGCAAACCCAGGGATTTCACTGGGGAAAAAGGAGCCATTGATTGCATGACGTGGCTAGACGAGATGGATACCGTAGTTGATATCAGTGGTTGCGATGATAGGGATGTTGTGAAGTTTGTGTCACAATCGTTCAAAGGAGAAGCCCTAGCTTGGTGGAGGTCATTGATCCAAGCTACTGGGAAGATCCCGTTATATAATATGACTTGGGATCAGTTTGTTACCTTGATCAAAGATACCTTCTGCCCTCAACATGAAGTTGAGAAGATCGAGACCGATTTCCTAACATTGGCTATGAAGAACCTGGACTGTTAGGCGTATCTCACGAGCTTCAATACCATGTCTAGATTGGTTCCATACTTAGTCACACCGGAACCAAAACGTATCGCTCGATTTATTGGAGGTTTAGCCCCAGAGATTAAGGCGAGTGTGAAAGCGTCTCGACCTACTACCTTTAGGTCTGTAGCTGATTTGTCATTATCTCTTACCCTTGATGCGGTCAGGCAGAGATCGCTTAGGAATTCTGATATGGGGAAGAGAAAACATGAGGATGATAACTCACACCGTTCAGATAAGAGGCATAAAGGAAACTCTGATCATAAGAAGAGTTCAGGGTTCAAGAAAGATGACCAGCCGTCGGGTGAAAAGCCCAAATGCAAGACCTGCAAAAAGCGCCATCTGGGAAAATGCAGGTATGAATCAAAATCCCAATCACAGCCTAGAGCTTGTGGGATTTGCAAGTCGAATGAGCATAAGACATTAGATTGCAAGAAGATAAAAGACGCGACCTGCTACAACTGCAACGAAAAAGGGCACATCAAGTCCAATTGCCCAAAATATGCAAAGAAACCGGAGGAAGTTAAGAAGACCAATGCTAGGGTCTTTAGAATGGATGCCAAGGAGGCGGTGCAGGATGACAACGTGATAACAGGTACCTTTCTCATAAATGATGTTTATGCAAGGGTATTATTTGATTCGGGTACGGATAAATCGTTTGTGGATAGCAAATTTTGTAAGTTATTAAATCTACCTGTTAGAACCCTAAGCATAAAATATGAAGTCGAATTAGCTGATGGAACTATAGAATCTGCTTCAGCAGTGTTATATGGATGTTTTATATCCATTAGGAACCATTCTTTTCCGCTATCCTTGCTTCCTTTAAAATTAGCCGGTTTTGACATAGTGATTGGTATGGATTGGTTATCTCACAACCAAGCCCAGATCGTTTGTGATAAGAAGCAAGTGGTTATCAGGACTCCTTATGGTGAGCCTTTAACGATTCAAGGAGATACTAAATATGGATTGCCTGAGCAAGTGTCCATGCTTAAGGCATCAAGGTGTATGAAGAAGGGTTGTGTCATCTATATGGAACAAGTAACCGTCGAAGAACCGAAGCCCAAGATTAAAGACATCCCTGTCATTTCTGAATATCCCGAAGTATTCCCTGAAGAACTACCTGGTTTACCACCAGATAGGCAAGTGGAGTTCAGAATTGACATCATTCCTGGAGCCGCACCTGTTGCGAGAGCACCTTACAGATTAGCACCAACTGAGATGAAAGAGTTGAGAACTCAGTTGGATGATTTGTTAGCATAAGGATTTATTAGGCCTAGCTCATCTCCTTGGGGAGCACCGATACTATTTGTGAAGAAAAAGGATGGATCGATGCGTCTATGCATCGATTATCGTGAGCTTAACAAGGTTAGAATCAAGAATAGAAATCCATTGCCCAGGATCGACGATCTGTTCGATCAACTACAAGGGGCAAGTTACTTCTCCAAAATTGATTTAAGATCGAGTTACCATCAACTGAAGGTCAAAGATGAAGATGTGCATAAGACCGCATTCAGGACTCGATACGGTCATTACGAGTTCTTAGTGATGCCTTTTGGGCTCACAAATGCACCAGCAGCGTTCATGGATCTCATGAATCGCGTGTGCAAACCCTACTTGGACAAGTTTGTCATCGTTTTTATTGATGACATACTTATATATTCAAAGAGCCAAGCTGATCATGAAAAGCATCTTCGATGTATTCTTGAACTTCTACAACAAGAGAAGCTTTACGCTAAGTTTTCTAAATGCGAATTCTGGCTTCGTGAAGTCTAATTTCTTGGACATGTGGTTAGTGAATGCGGAATCCAGGTAGATCCCGCCAAGGTTGAAGCCATCATGAATTGGCAAGAGCCGAAGACGCCCACAGAGATTCGCAGCTTCTTAGGATTGGCAGGATATTATAGGCATTTTATTGAAAATTTCTCAAGGATTGCTGCACCCCTAACTTCGTTGACTCGTAAGAATATAAAGTTTGACTGGGGTCCGAAGCAACAAGAATCCTTTGATATTCTTAAGCAGAAGCTAAGCAATGCACCTGTGTTGACATTGCCTGAAGGGATTGAAGAGTTTGTGGTTTATTGTGACGCATCGGGCGCAGATATGGGATGTGTGCTTATGCAAAAAGGCAAAGTCATTGCCTATGCTTCCCGACAATTAAAGGTGCACGAGAAGAATTACACCACCCACGATTTAGAGTTGGGTGTTGGAGGCATTATTTATATGGTACTAAGTGTGTGATCTATTCTGATCACAAGAGCCTCCAGCACCTGTTCAACCAAAAGGATCTTAATATGAGGCAACGCCGATGGATGGAGACGTTGAACGATTATGATTGTGAGATCCGATACCATCCGGGCAAGGCAAATGTAGTTGCCGATGCCTTGAGTAGAAAGGAAAGAGTTAAACCCATCAGAATCAATGCCAAGAGCATTGAATTAAAGAACAGCCTAAATGAAAGATTGTTAGCCGCTCAGAAGGAAGCTGTATTAGAATCTAACTATCCAAATGAAAAGCTGGGAGTCACTGCTGAACAGTTATCATATGGCAAAGATGGAATCTTAAGATTGAATGGACGAATATGGGTTCCCATCTATGGAGGACTTCGGGACGTGATCCTACAAGAAGCACATAGCTCCAAGTATTCTGTTCATCCTGGAAGTGATAAGATGTACCAGGACTTAAAGGCAAATTACTGGTGGATAGGTTTGAAGAAATCTATAGCCACTTATGTGGCAATGTGTATGACATGTGCTCAAGTAAAAGCAGAACACCAGAAGCCGTCAGGTTTGCTACAACAGCCTGAACTTCCCACCTGGAAGTGGGAAATGGTAACTATGGATTTTATCACCAAGTTACCAAAGACAAAGCGTGGGAATGATACCATTTGGGTTATAGTAGATAGACTAACTAAGTCAGCCCACTTCCTACCTATTAAGGAAACACATAGCTCAGATAAGTTAGCTCGGCTATACGTGGATGAGATAGTATCCCTCCACGGAGTGCCAGTGTCTATTATCTCCGATAGGAATACTAGATACACGTCTCACTTTTGGAAAAGCTTTCAGCAATCGCTGGGCACTCGATTAAACTTTAGCACTGCATATCATCCTCAGACGGATGGTCAAAGTGAACGTACAATTCAAACGTTGGAGGATATGTTAAGGGCTTGTGTTATTGACTTAGGTGGAAGTTGGGATGATCATCTCCCATTGATAGAAATCTCGTATAATAATAGCTATCATTCCAGTATTCAAGCTGCACCTTTTGAAGCTTTGTATGGAAGAAAGTGCAGGACGCCCGTTTGTTGGGCAGAAGTTGGAGATGTCCAACTAACAGGACCTGATATAGTCCTGGAGACGACAGATAAGATTGTACAGATACGAGATCGTCTCAAAGCTGCCAGAGATAGGCAGAAAAGCTACGCAGATAAAAGGCGTAAACCTCTAAAATTCGAGGTAGGTGACAAGGTGTTACTTAAGGTATCACCTTGGAAAGGGGTAATGCGTTTTGGTAATAAAGGCAAGTTGAGCCCCAGATACATAGGGCCATTCGAGATCATCGAATGTGTCGGAACAGTGGCTTACAAGTTAAACCTGCCTGAAGAGCTCAGTGGAATTCATAATGTGTTTCACATCTGTAATCTAAAGAAGTGTCTAGCGAATGAATCACTAGTCATGTCACATGAAGATGTGCATATCGATGAGAGCTTAAAGTTTGTTGAAAAACCAATGTCGATCGAGGATCGACAGGTTAAGAAGCTTCGAAAGAAGCATGTACCGATCGTGAAAGTTAAATGGGATGCCCGTAGAGGTCCCGAGTACACGTGGGAGGTTGAGTCCACAATGAAACAAAAGTACCCTCATTTATTTCAGTAAATCTCGAGGTCGAGATTTCTTTTAAGGGGGTGAGGATGTAACACCTCGTAAAATCACGACCAATGTTATGAAGACACGTGTCACGGACTTAAACGTGTAATGAATTAATCTTTAGGGACTGGAGTTGTCAAACAATGTAAATATGTGAATAAAGGGATCCAAAGTGTCAACATGCCTAACCTGTGCCTCTGATTGACCTCACACGACGTTCGTATTCTTTAAAAGAATAATTTATCGAACTTAGAAAGTCGTTTGTGCTTAAAATAAGGATCTTGTGAAACATAAGGGTTAAAAGTGTCAACATGTTAAAAGATACCTCTGAGTGACCTTTTACGAACCCAAAAACATTGTAACAATTATACATTTTGATGTCATAAATGACGTATAAGGATTCCTTGGAAGTTCCGATGAATACGACACGTTTCGGGTGATCGTACAACTAATCGGAAGCTTAACGGAGTTAGTTTATGACCTAAGGTCCTTAAAAGTTAACTATGGGGGTCCAAAATACAATAAAAGAAAGTAAAACAAAGTTTAAATGGACCAGGGACCAAAAGTTCAAAGTTGAAACATGTTTTCCTGGTTTTAAGGTTTGTCGCGGGCCGCGTAAAGTCCCTTTAAACTTTACGCGGGCCGCGTGAAAGTTACCAGCAACAGATTATTGGACAGTTGCCTGTTACAGCAGGTTGCACCGCCATAGAAGCCTGGTTTTCGATCCCAGGGGCTGCACCAACGGTTTTTCATGCATAGGGGACACTTGGATTCATCTGGGATCAATCCTAGACTATTGTGGAGTGATCTTGTGAGTTCTATTTGACTATATATAGAACTTGAAGTTGCAACATTTTTTTTTATTCATTTCAAAATCACTTCAAGGCTACTCTCTGGAGCTTCCTGATCCTCAATCCAGTTTTCTTGAGTCTTAATTACGTGCTAAGGACCATTGTAAGTGTCCTTAACCTCCTAATTTCATTTATAATTAGTTTTATGACCAAAAGTCAAACTTATCGTAATTAAAGTTTGACTTAGTGATTAATCACTAATGGACCAGTCATTAGTCAAATTAAAAGTAGTTATAAGTTGGTAATTAGGTGGGTAATAATCCCCTAATAGGGCACCTACTGATTATCACCCTAACTCGGTCAAATGTCGAGTCAAACCTAAATTTAAAAAGTCAACAGAAAGCTATTTTTCAAATAAATTCATAATTAGCAATGTAGAAGCTATGGAACCTGTTTTGACATTGAAATAACTTGGTAATTAATATAAGAACATGATTAGACATGTTCAACCCGAAACTTCTGAGTTTAGACCCGGTTCGCAACCGAAAGTCGCAAAAGTTGACTTTTGCTTTGACTTTCAGTTCTGACCCGAATTAGCTTGTTTTAGATATGCCTTAAGGTTCCTTTAGGACCATATTATAAGATAGTAAAACCCTCTGAGGTTATACTACATGGTTCCTTAATTATCCGATTCATTTACATGTTTCCGTTAATTGCTTAAATGTTGACCATAAATGCCCTTTTGACCTTAAAACGAGATTTTTGAAAATGTGAGAGGACAAAAACCTTTATTAGTGAATTATAAACTTGTCCTAAATTTGACATCAGTTTGAGGTCTAGATTGAGAGTTATGCTCAATAGCGTAAATTGAAAGCTTTTTATTAATTAAACGGCATAATCGGCATAAAGCCTATTTAAACCCGAACTTCGACACCAAAATTTTTAACCATTGATGTAATATAATATTTTGGGATTTTTGAAGATTTTTATTTATTTTTAAGCTGAGCATAACATAGGGTTCTTGCTTTGATTAGGTAATTGTCGATTATACCCTTTTTGCTAATAAAATGAGTTTTACATAACATTTTGATACCAAACTTTTTGCTACTGATTTTATATGATAAATAAAATATTTTGAACTTTATAAACTGATCAAAAACTCAGATTTCCTATTTTAACCCAAAAATCGCTTAAAACCGACTTTTACGCGTTTTAAACGCATAGTATGGGTTAAAACTATTTTTAGCATATAAGACTTAATACCTACTGATGTTTTAAGTAAATTTTTATAATTTAACAGTAAGCAAAAGTTTTGAATTCAGATTTCCAAATTTGACCTTTAAAGCTTATATGAAATTACCAAAATGCCCCTACGGTGCATAGTTTGGTTATAAATGATAAATTTCACATATACGCATCACCCTACTGATATAACTTGTTAAATTAAATATTTTTACTGATCATTTCAGACCTGAACCTCAGATTAATGTTTAATCCCTTTTATAACCTTTAAATGACCAAAATGCCCCTACGGGGCTTAATTCGAGTTTAAATTCATTTTGGGCATAATGGAAGGTATCCTACTGATATCACAACATATTTAAAGCATATTAACGTAGGAAACCTGTTCATGACTCATTTGGTTACCCGTTACGCATTTTTCGCGTTCGGTACGGTTTATGTGACTAGTTTGCATAAATTGACCGAAACGGGTCAAACCTTATCATTTTTACCTCAAAATCCAGAATGTGTTTAGTTTACCCATATTATACAAGTCTTCAAACTTGTCGGGTCTAAATCACATTCTTATCCGATCTTCGCTTAATCATGCGTTTTGAACCGTATATCTTCCTTTAAAACTAACCGGTCTAAGTTTAAACTTAAATGAGAGCCGTTAGAAATCTAATAGGTTATTAAAACCTTCATTCCAGATTAGGAGCCCGGTAAAAGCTACCTGCACTCACCAATTGTTAAACGGCCGAGATAAATATTATATTTTGCTCAGGTAAATACTTTTAACTTATTTTCCCTTATACGGGCTTGGGGTACGGTATATAAAATACCGCTTGGTCGGGTATTGAATTTTTAATCGTATGAAGGTTAAATTATTGAGATAACCCGTTTAATCTGTTTTGTTTATTCTAAGCCTTTGGGGGGGCTAATGGCCATGTCTTGGATATCATCGGCTCATTCATTGAAATGGCCACGACTTAAGCACGGGGTGTAGGCATACACCTGCCGGTGTGTATGTAAAATAATATACCCACCTGTTCGAGAATAACTCTCCGTGGGATATATTTTATGTGGTGTGTCTATTAATCTTTAACCCGGTTTTCAGCCCAGGCTACTGAACGTATAATAAACATGTAATTCTTTAACAAGTTTATTTTCAAATAATTATCCCAGGTTATAAAAGATTATTTGTACCTTGTGCATCTAAATCAATTTTCTTAAATATTTTCAAAATGAGTCGGTTAATTGTATTTACCAGTGTAAACTGACGTATTTTCCAAAAGGTTAAGTGCAGGTACTAAGCGAAATAGGCTGGCTACTCCGGGTGATTAAATAACGAAGTCTTGCAAGCTTTGTCACTTAAAATCTGTTTCTTTTAATTGGATCCGCCTGTGGATCATTTTACTTTCCGTTTGTAATACTTATGATACTTTCATTCGGTTTGTAATATATTTTACTTTAGACTTCCGCTGTGCATTTAAACTGTGATTATTGACTATGATGATATCAACTACGTCACGATACTCCCCACCGGGCCCACCGGTAATACGTGGAAATATCAGGGTGTGACATAAGTGCTTTTGACCCCTTATGACCCGTTAAGGTAGTTTACGCTACTTTAACGTGCCATTTGCATAACTACGCGTTCGGATGGTTAAACAAGTCCTATGATAAGTCTTAAATGCCCAAACATGTTTGAAAATGTTATAATATCAGTTTAGGTGTCAAAAGTTTGGTCACATATGCTTAAAATGAAATTATGCACAAAAAGGGCATTTTGGCCATTTTCTAAGGACATTTAAACAACCTATCATCCAACTAACCAAAAGAAGTGACCGTAAGATATAACCTCAGGAGGTTATTCCCTATACAACTATGGTCACCTACATGAGTTTGGTCGGATCCTAAGATCGACCAAACGGGTCAGATTCGAAAGTCAAAGCGGTGGTCAAACCGCTCGACTTACTACCCTAAATAAGCACTAAACTAGAAGTGGCGAGTTAAACATATGAAAACATGTTTAACTAAGTTGAAAAACTGATTTGGTATCAAAACAAAGTGTTTTGATACCCGAACATAGTTCCGTCGTAAAATGCACATACACATAAATGTGCATTTTGACCGAAACTTTGACTCATCACTTCAAATAATAAACGTGGTAATCAGTAAGTATAATCGCAAGGGATTATAACCATCGTGATTACAATCACGTTGCAAAGTTCAATTGAACTTTGACTTGACCAATTCATGGTCTAAACCGAAAGTCAAACAGTAAGTCAAACTCTTTGACTTTTAGCTTGAAATAGCTAAAATAAATAAACATAACTAAGAAGAACACTTATTTGTGTTCTAGGATGAAGAAAGCTTAGATGGGAGGCATCCAAAGATGGTAGCAACTCCAACTTAGAGCATTAGAGATAAGAAGAAGGGAATGAGCAAATGAAATGGACAAGGTGCTTGCTATTTGTAGTAGTTTGGGAGGTGTAGGATCAATACAAGTGGCATGTGTTTTGCCGAAGGATTAAACAAGATCAATCCATGTGTCCAAGATCAGATTCTAGGCTTAGAGATCACACAAGATTGCCCACAAGATTAAAAACCATGAAAGAATACAAGTGCAACATGATGTTTAAAAAAAAACAACTTTCTGCCCAGCTCATGTTGTCACACCCCGCGACCAAAACACCCCTAGGGTGTCGCGCCCCGCGAGCCCTTTTCAGCACAGTTTCAGTTTTTGGCGAAACAGGCCCCTTCACCATTTTAATGCGTTTTTGACGCGTTTAACCCCCGTTAACCTCAAATTCAGGCTTTATAAGGATGTTATAGCACAGGGGACTTGAAAATTGCTTGGAAATACCATTGATGTCAGTTCGTTCGGCTATAAAGTCGCGTTTTTCGCTTAATTACGTCGAACGGTTTAACTAATGCGAAAACGAACCAAACTGTGCAACGATGGATATTTTTGCCTTTTTATCACTAAAATACAATATTTTAACGATTACAAAATTTTTGGATGTACGTATATGGTCTGTATGCAGAAATACATGAATTTGCATACTTTCACAGTTTTGACGCTTTTAGTCCCTGTGATCAAATAAACTAGTTTTTTGACATACCGAACCCTCCAAAACTTATTTCTAAGTTATGTTAAGGATATTTAGGGTATGTTTAGCTTATGTCATTGTTTCGGAGTGTACGTTGCATTAAACCGATCGCGTTTGCGTAACTGTTTACGTATAACTTCCAGAAAAGCTTTTCGACAGTTCGAAATCGTACAAGATTTGATATGTATAAATGTCATATATAATTGTACAATCCTAGATATGAAATACAAGATTTCATTAGATTTGAAATTGCTCGGAATTGTACAATGGTCGTAAAGGCACAAATGTCACAGTCTCCCCTACTTTAGGAAATTTCGTCCTGAAATTTAATTTTAGAGAAAACTTGTGAAAACAGATGTGATTGTTTCGCTTTCAAATAAATCCTCCGTTCCCTAAGTAAAACTCGGGGCCACATTTGGATTTCTGGCGAATTTTGTTAATTGTACTCGTCTGTTGTCTATAGGAGTGAGTTCAAATCCAAAGACTTAAACTTTACTCCAAACGATAGATGTATGATTTTACCGAACATTAGGAGCGTCATGTAAGTGTCAAAGTGGCATTCTTGTTGTAAAGGAATTCGAAGAAAGTGTGAACTTCGGAGTTTCGAACAATAGATGGAAGAACGTTTCCTATGAAGACTATTATAGGAAACTTGTGTGTGCTCAAAGTTGAAGTCGGAGAATGTAAGATAAAACAACATTGGTCAAGGTCCAGGACTTCTAATAACTTAAATAACGCTATGCTTGTAATGTAATAAGGAACACTTATATATAGGAAGTACCAGCGGCGTATCCACCATGCCCTTATTACATTGTTCTCGTTTCGTCATTCTTATCACTATAGGTCTTTACACATTACAAAACTTGCTGTGGTTTCTATGCACTGAATTTTATAACTATGTATGCAACCATAATTACTCAATTCCTTGCATGGTCCGCATAGTTTATTTCATGATGTGTAGGGGAAAAATCAATCGAACGACATGTAATGACTTGACTAGGCCACCAAATGGTCTCTTTAACTAGATCAACACATGATCTCTTTAACTAGATCGACGAACGATCTTTTTAACTAGACCACCAAGGGGTCTTTTTAACTTTGAATCAAATAATTGGTTTAGAATAGTACTTTGGAATCCAAGGGTCTGACTATTTACATTGAAAAGCCCCTTAAGGATTTAAGATAGTACTTTAGATATCCCTCTGAGAATCTATCATATGATGATATGGAAGATTTTACAAGGATTTGGATAGTGAGCATTTGAATTAACTAAACACATAATCACATAATCATCAACTTGGTCATTAACTTGTTCATCAACTTGTACATATGCATTTAAAGTACACCAGGAATCCAATCAAGGACTTCAATTAGTACTTTAAACATCCACAAGAATCTAACTATGAAGATAGAAAGATCCAATAAGGATTTGGGATTTGTGTAGCAAAAATGTTTTGAAAACATGTATTTGGTATGCTAGGTCAACATACAAAGCAGAATGTCTTTGAAAATCGTGTACTACGTATGCTAGGTCAACATACGAAGCAGGATGTCTTTGAAAATCGTGTACTACGTATGCTAGGTCAACATACGAAGCAGGATGTCTTTGAAAATCATGCATGGGTTCTTTGAAAACATGTTTGATGTTTTTGAAATCATATGTAATGTTTTTGAAGTCGTGCACTAGGTATATTAGGTAAATATGCCATTTTTTAAAACGTTTTGAAACCATGTGAAATATTTTTGAAGTCATCTATAAGGTTTTTGAAAACATGGATAATGTTTTTGAAATCATATACTATGTATCATATCATGAAAAACTAGAATGTAACGTTATGCACATAGACATATTGCATAAGACCAATTAAGGACTTATGAGAGTACCCTTAGGTATCCAATCAAGGATTTAAAGTGGTACTTCGAGTATCTGTTAACAGTTATAACTTGTACCTTGTACTTTGTTTCTTAAAAGAAACGAGTACATAGGATTTTCATGGAGATCGTGAGCGATCACAAAATGGAAGAAACTACAAGAGTAGTTTAATTTGCAAGGAATCATATCCTTGGTGTCGGTATTGTAGGGGTATGTCACACATACACGTAATTACTTTGGTTTTGTAAATAAAATTGAAATAACAAATTTATTTATATACTAATTGAAATGTTTCGAGTTTCATAGATAACAACAAGGAAAATATAAAAGTTTAATTGTTCACTGCTACATTGTCATTTGCATGAGCCTCATTTATGTTAAATACTCATCCACGTGCTGGATTTGCATTAACAAGCTATGGGCAATTGTTTCGATAGTGAGTAAGATCACCACAGTTGTAGCACGATCCAGGTGGATATGGTGCTTGAGCAGCAATAGGGTTTGCAACAGTTTGGTTTTGGGTAGCAAAACGGCATGCATTGACCAAATGTCACAATCGTCCACAGTGGGTACATTGGTGACAAGGTGTTTGATTCAGACGATGACAGTTGCATTTGTTGCACAGAGGTGCGGTGCCAGCATATGTTTTCCAAGCCCGAGGTTATGCTGGTTGGTTGGGTGCAACTTGATTGTTCTGAGCAACTACAACGAAGTTTTGTGAAGCCTTACACTTCTTTGACTTCTTGGAGGATTCAGTCTTGTTTTCCTTGGTCTCCTCTTGAGTAGTCATAGCCTCTTGTTTCTTGTCGCCTTTGCGAAACAGCTTCCCCTTTCTGACTTGGGATTCAATTAGGGTAGCAGCTAATTCGATTGCCTGTCTGACAGTGGTAGGGTTGCTACCAGTAACAATGTCCTAAACTGGGTCAGGAAGGCCATTGATGTATTTCTCAATTGCCTTATCCAAAGGCGTAACCATGGTAGGACATAACAGACTTAGCTCCTCATAACGATCAGTGTAGGCTCGATGTTCACCATTATCTTGTTTAAGATCGTGGAATTCATTTTCAAGCGCCCTTTGTTCATGTCGTGGGCAGAACTCCTTCATCATAAGAGCTCGAAGCTCTTCCCACATTTGTGCCATTACCACATCGGCACCCCTATCCCTCATCACACCGTCCCACCATGTGAGTGCTCTTTTCTGGAATACTCTTGATGCAAATTCAACCTTTCGCTCGTTTGGGTATTGTACATGACGAAATGTGCTTTCGAGACCCTCAAACCACTATAGGAGCCCAGTAGCTCCTTCAGACCCAGTAAATGTAAGTGGCTTAGCTGAATTGAACTGTTTATAGTTGCACGGAGCGGGTGCATTGTTGTTATTGTTGATGTTTACTTAATTTAACTGGGTTAGTAGGTTTGGGAGCACAGCAGCGATTTGCTGAGCGATTATGGCTGCCATAGTGGCATCTTGAGTTTGATCACGTCGAGCAGGCATTCTATAAGAGCAGAGAAACATGAGAGAAAACGAGTGAGATGAAATTGGATAGTCAAAATTGAATGTTTAAAAATATCAACAAAGCATAAGGATTGTGATTATTTGTTCGTTACCTAAAACAAACAAATGACACAATGACTAATCAAAGTAAATGGGTCTTTATAATGTATCGTGAAGATATGCTTTAGCCTATAGGTGGACACTCACCCCAAGAGTTCCCAGGTAAGAGTGAATGGTTCGATGATGTGGATTAGTATGAACACTCTAGCCTTAGACAGAATACTCAGGGTACAGGCACCCACCCTTCCGGATTGCACATGTTCACATTATTAAAGCCCAAACTTTGACGAGATTTTGAAAACACCAAAGGCTTAAAAGCCTAAAACAAATCATCTAAGGATAGATGATTTCTTGTGAAGTTTTGGAAAAATTTTTATTGGAGAGAATGAATTATGTTTTGTTTTTGGTAATCACCTAAGGATAGGTGATTGGTATTGTATTAAGAATCTAAACGCAAGAAATCTCACGTTAGGGTCCTAGAAAGGTTATAGACTAGGTCAAGAGCATTACGAATAACCTAATTCCCTATAACCATGGCTCTGATACCAACTCTTCTGTAACACCCCGACCGCGTAGTACAACAAACCGCGGTGGAAACGTCGGGGAGTCATGTCACAGGATCATTGTTTCACAACACATGGTATTTGAAGTTTTGTTTTATATCATTAATAGACTCGTTGTTTTGATACAAACCAAATAAATACAAACAATTGTCTTTCAAGTTTTAAAGTCACTAAGGCACGAGTCCATCCTATGTGTAGCATGCGTCAACAATCGTCATATAATAGAACCTGAAACATATGTGAAAATAAAACATCAGCATAAAAATGCCTGTGAGTAACATAGGTTTTGTGAATTAGATTCATGGCTTTGTACATCATAAGAAACGATTATATGTTTTCAAAATAGCCATGAATCCTTGATAAAAGTTTGGTTTCTAAAATACTTTGTTTTGATAAAAAGGTTTGTAGTATATATTTAATATAAATACTTTGGTTTTGAAATAATAGAATGAATAGTATATCAAATATACTTTGGTTTTCAAAATAATTGAATTGATAGTATATCAAAATATACTTTAGTTCATGAAGTAATAAATTTGGTAGTGTATCATAAATATACCTTGGTTTAAGAGTGAAAAAATCGGTAGTATATCAATCTATACTTTGGTTTGAAAATAGCATATCAATCTATGCTTTGGTTTGAAAATAGCATATCAAACTCTGCTTTGGTAGCATATCATAATATACTTCGGTTTGAAAATAACATAATTGGAAGTATATCAAACTATACTTTGGTAAATAATATCACATTGGTAGCATATCAAGCTATGCTTTGGAAGTATATCGAAATATACTTAAACTTGTGATTTGGTAGTATATTAAACTATACTTTGGTTTAGAAAATAGCATATCAAACTATGCTTTGGTTTAAAAATAGCATATTAAACCATGCTTTGGTAGTATATCAGAATCTACTTTGGTTTAGGAAATCAACAAAAGATAAGTTTTTATGGTTTAATTGGAAAACCTTTGTAATACACATTGTGGACGTTTGGCAATACATTCAAACCTAGTGTATCAAACTACACTTTGGTGACTATAGATTTACCACGAAGGCAAAATCTATTTGGTTTAAACTTTGGTTTCTAACATTCCGTACAACGGGAATGGGGTGTCAAGTCCTATAGCGCTATATCATACTACCAATCGGCTTGATCATTGTTAATGAATGTATAAGTATATATATACACACCAACAATAGTCTTACAAACTTCGAAAATCAGTATTTCAACCATAAATAACAGTTTCAATTCGTCAAAGTATAAGTACTATGCATGTGAAATCATATAGCTTGAAATCATGAAAATAGTGAATAGGCACATATGAATCACCCCAAAACATTTGCAAAACGTAAAAGAGGGGACTATGTACTCACTTGGGATTGCAAAGAGTCCTTGAATCAAGTGAGATAACAAAGCTTCAAACGTGTCCTAATGTGTCCTAACATCGGTTAACTATTTTAAAGTAACGGTACATAATCGGGGGAATCAGAGAGTATGAGATCTTGTAAACCAAATGAGTGTTGGAACTCATATGAAATGGTTTAACAAAGCCTACATTCTGATTTGGAATGAATCCTAAGTGCTTTTGACCCGTTATGACCCATTAAGGTAGTTTACACTACTTTAGCGTGTCATTTGCGTAACTACGCGTTCAGATGGTTAAACAAGTCCTATGTTAAGTCTTAAATTCCCAAACATGTTTGAAAATGTTATAATATTAGTTTAGGTGTTAAAAGTTTGGTCACATATGCTTAAAATGAAATTATACACAAAAAAGGGCATTTTGGTCATTTTCTAAGGACATTTAAACAACCTATCATACAACTAACCAAAAGAAGTGACCATAAGGTATAACCTCAGGAGGTTATTCCCTATACAACTATGGTCACCTACATGAGTTTGGTCGGATCCTAAGATCAACCAAACGGATCGGATTTGAAAGTCAAAGCGGTGGTCAAACCGCTCGACTTACGACCCTAAATAAGCACTAAACTATAAGTGACTAGTTAAACATGTGAAAACATGTTTAACTAAGTTGAAAAACTGATTTGGTATCAAAACAAAGTGTTTTGATACCCGAAAATAGTTCCGTCGTAAAATGCACATGCACATAAATGTGCATTTTGACCGAAACTTTGACTCGTCACTTCAACTAGTAAACGTGGTAATTAGTAGGTATAATCGCAAGGGATTATAACCATCGTGATTACAATCACGTTGCAAAGTTCAATTGAACTTTGACTTGACCAATTCATGGTCTAAACCGAAAGTCAAACAGTAAGTCAAACTGTTTGACTTTTAGCTTGAAATAGCTAAAATAAATAAACAAGACTAGGAAGAACACTTGTGTTCTAGGATGAAGAAAGCTCTGATGGGAGGCATCCAAAGATGGTAGCAACTCCAACTTAGAGCATTAGAGATAAGAAGAAGGGAATGAGCAAATGAAATGGACAAGGTGCTTGCTATTTATAGTAGTTTGGGAGGTGTAGGATCAATACAAGTGGCATGTGTGTTGCCGAAGGATTAAACAAGATCAATCCATGTGTCCAAGATCAGATTTTAGGCTTGGAGATCACATAAGATTGCCCACAAGATTGAAAACCATAAAAGACTACAAGTGCAACATGTTGTTTTAAAAAAAAAAACTTTCTGCCCAGCTCATGTTGTCGCGCCCCGCGACCAAAACACTCCTAGGGTGTCACGCCCCGTGAGTCCTTTCCATTCAGTTTTTGGCAAAACAGGCCCCTACACCTTTTTAATGCGTTTTTTATGCGTTGAACCCCCGTTAACCTAAAATTCATGCTTTATAAGGACGTTATAGCACAGGAGACTTGAAACATGCTCGGAAATATCATGGATGTTGGTTTGTTCGGCTGTACGGTCGCGTTTTTCGCTTAATTACGACGAACGGTTTAACTAACGCGAAAACGACCCAAATTGCGCAACGATGGATATTTCTGCATTCATATCACTAAAGTACAATATTTTAATGATTAATTTTTTTTTGGATATGCGTATATGGTCTGTATGCAGAAATACGCGAATTTGCATACTTTCGCAGTTTTGACGCTTTTAGTCCTTGTGATCAAATAAACTTGTTTTTGACATACCGAACCCTCTAAAACTTATTTCTAAGTTATGTTAAGGATATTTAGGGCATGTTTAGCTTATATCATTGTTCCAGAGTGTACGTTGTGTTAAACCGATCGTATTTGCGTAACAGTTTACGTATAACTTCCAGAAAAGCTTCTCGAGAGTTCGAAATCGTACAAGATTTGATATGTATAAATGTCATATGTAATCTTACAATCCTGGATATGAAATACAAGATTTCATTAGATTTTAAATTTCTCGGAGTTGTACAATGGTCGTAAAGGTACAAATGTCACAATAATGATCATAGTTTCTAATCAATCAGTTAGAATCTTTGTGTTTTAACATCTTTTTATATGCCAGGAATATAAAGGACAATATTACATACCACATGGAACCCAGGCTAAAAACATATACGCGCTGACCGATACCTCAGCGCTATCAAGCCTTTTCCTAAGTTTGACTGCCCACTTCATATATGGAGACCTAAGAGCCTCGGTCAATTCCGTTTGCCTTTGCGGCCTGATTTGTCGCTTTCCAAGGTCTAGTTCGTGTATAACCTGCCCCCTTTTAATTGAAAATTCGTATTCCTCGGCCGTTTTTATGTGAGATCAGCATGATGTCGAGTGGTTGTTTTTCGATAACTTTACCCAGTTGAGTTTGCGGTGTGTCTTTCTATTCAACAGTCTGCATGTTGTAACACCCCGCTTTTTCGTAACTTTCCTTAATTAGAAAACTTTTCTTGTACTTCTACTTTTGGAAACTTGTTTCTCTTGTAATCGTACTCATTGTATCGTTGTTAATCCGAGAATTTGATCATAATAAAATTCACTATTTCATACAAGTTATACTTTGCTTATTTATTTATACTTATAGGTTTTAATTCATTGATGTATTCAATACGTTATACATGATTCTCGCAATAAAACGTAATATACACATGATCTATACGTATCACACATGCTTATAAATTATCTTGACATTTATGAAATACTTAACCATGATTAACATACTTGTTTAATGCTTAATTAATGATTATTCATGTGTTTAATTACTTAGAATAACTTATAATATACATTACTCCTCAAAATATATCAAACATGAAACAATAGAGACTATTATTGCCAAAATAACAAACAATTGCACGGCTGGAGGCCGCCGCGCCTTGCGGCAGCCTAGCCCTTGTAAGGACTCTCAAAATTTTCATAAGTATACCCGTAAGTATAAAACCGGACCCCTGAAACCCTAAACCATATTAAAAATCAAGAAAAAAAAATATTGGGTCTCAGGCGGGCCGCGTAAAAGACAAGGTATGTCTTACGCGGGCCGCGTCAATACTGTGTTGACCGGATAAGCGTAACCGTGCCACATGTCATCCATCTGGTGCACCTACGTATGACTAGTCAACCCTACTCGTAGACTGGGCGGCCACGCGGGCCGCGTAAAGTTTGTCTTATGGTTTACGCGGGCCGCGTAAGGTCTTAATTTCACCTATAAATAGCTTGTTGCATGCACAGTCTGTTGGTGTCGAAACAAACTTTCAAAAATGAAGTTTTAGTACTCTGAAGTCGAAAATAGCAATTATATTAGCGAGGTACTGCTCCGATACCGGGTATTAACTCGATCGCTGCTACGATTCAATGTCCGATCGATTAAAATATCCAATGGATGTTTAAGTGCTACCCACATTAGGGTTTATGCTTTGTCATTTGTTGTTAATTCAATGGATGTTTAAGTATTGCACTTTGTCATTTGTTGTGAGGGTTTTAATCTCGTGAGTTATCGTAAATGCTGTATTAAGTTACTAACCGAATTGTGTGCATGTTATTAAATTTAGGTTAAAAGGCTAATCAGTAGGCTAGGCTCTGCTCAAATTAAATCTGCAAGGTGAGTCATTCCCTTTTTATCAAATTTATTTACAAAAGCAAGTTTATTTTCAAAGTTATAATTACAGGGATTAAGTCTTTGTAATCACCAAACGTACAGCCGGTATGTGGGGTTTTGTATACATTACTTGATAATCTTCACCATTGGGGCAGCCAAGGGGTGATATGACCATAGTCACAGACACCATTGGACAATTAGAGGGCCAATGGGTCGAGTGACAAAATACCGTGGGTAGTTGGTTTGATATCAGAAACATTGTAATTGCTCTTAATACTGTAAATTATAACAACGTGTCATTTAGAAAAATGAATGATTCACCAGTATTTCCCGCTGACAAAACCTTTTTCAAACATGTTTCAGGTGATCTGTTGTGATCCAGGAAAAGTGCCGCGTAGCACTACAAGCTTAAGGAAGTGGCTCAATATAAAATAAGAAAACATGTTTTGTAAAATAAAGATTTCTTTGTGAAATCTTGTGATTGTAAATTACCGGGATTTTATTCCGAATTGTGAAATAAAATAATCGGGAAATTGCAGTTTTAAAAAAAATCCTGATGAAAACTTCCGCTGTTAAATTAATACCACGGGATTTTCTGTCCCGCGGCTCCTGAAACGGGTCAAACCGGGTCGGGGGCCGTGACAGAAAAAGGTGGTATCAGAGCCACTGATTTAAGCCAATTAAGTATTTTGAAATACTTAATTTTTTTTTACTGATTGCCAATTATGTGATTATATGTTTTATTAATTATATATTTGTGTACAGTATGGGTAAGCAAAAGTTGTCAAATATCTATCTTAAATTAGATAGGTCATCCAACGAGAAGGGAAGTTCATCCCAACCAAAATCCTCAAATCAATCTGAAATTCCTGATGAAGGAATATTTGTTCGAAAGGCACATTATGAGGAGCCTCTTTCTCCTAATAAAAGAAGTTTGATTATTAGGAAAAGTCAGGAGAAATTAAAGAAATCTCGAGAGAAGAAAGTTAAACAAGAAACCCAGGAATTAACCAGTAAAACACCTTGGGAAGACAAGTTAGATGAAAAATGGGCAGATCTTTATATGCTAGCCACTGTAGCAGTAAATGCAAATCTTTAAATATTTTGACTTAAGTTTAGTACCTTTATCATCTACAGTCCAGAAACTTTATCCAGTAAATAAATAAATTTATAAGTACACCCTCGTATGTTTTAAATTTCGGTTGATTTGTAGTTACCCAATATGAAATAATATTTAAAAGTTTTCTATGAAATTTTGTTATAAGATTTTAACTTAGTAATTGTGTGTATTTTGCATGACAGCATGAGTGACTTGTCTGACGCCCTTCAGAATTTAAATCTCTATCCAGTAAAAATAGAGGTTTCCAGATATTTCAATAGGTATATACCAGATATAGAAGAACCTATGGAATTCAATGCTCCACCTCCGAAAAAGCCAAAACCTCAGAAAAGAAAGAGATATGTATGGGGAAGGCGTGTACGTAGGAAAAAGCCAGCCAAGAGACTTCCTAAAATAGAAAATCCATTAGACAAAGGGAAAGGAATTGAAGTCGGAGAAGAGTCTAGGCAAATGGGAATACAGTTTGAAGAATATTCTAAGCAAATAGAAATGGAGATTGGAGGAGGTTTTAGGCAAACCCAGAAAGAAATTGGGGAAAGCTCTAGACAGATTGAGGAGTTACCATTTCAGGAAGAATTAGATCGTGCTTTGGCAAGCTGTGATGTTGTCAGGCCTATTAATAATAATTTCTACTCTTATCCTATCAACAATCAACTCCCTATAAATTTAGAACCAGCAATCCCAAAACCTATAATCCACACCCAACCTCTAGGAATGGATGAATGGTGGACAAATGATTGGCAGTTTCAAAACCTGCTCAACAGTCCTTATTCCTTTCTTCCTCAGTTCGATCCAGAACCTTTACCAAATCCACCTATGAGCAATGAGAATTTAGCTGAACTTCGCCACTTTGGCAAGGAGTTAATGGATGCTGGAAATAGGATTAGGGAAGTAGGAGAACAGATCTCCTGGAAATATGATGAGAGGGAACGCCGTTACTAAAATAACAACTGACGAGGGATAGTATGGTGTGAGAATGTGAAATTGTGATTGTAAAATAAATAAGTAGAATATAGCTTGTGAAATAACCTAAAATAAAATTTTGTAAGATATATGGTGTGTATTGAGGCATAATTATAAAATATATAAAATGGAAATCGAGAAATCGATAGTTTTGGCTATATGTGCTTTGTGAAATTTATATGATTGTTTTGGGTATAATTGTTATTTATTCAATACTAATAAAATTATATATATTAATTATCAGATGGAAAACGCTAATAATGAACCAGTTAACAAGGTTAATCAATCTGAGCAACACCCGGAGGATCAATATATGACTAGGCAAGATATAGAAAATATCGTTGCTCAAGGGATAGCCAATCTATTCTAGCAATTGTTGCTGCTGTTAGAAATCCAATCGAACCTCAACAAATCATTCCTAGCAAACGTATTTCTGAAGATAACTTCAGTAATAGCGTAAATGGAGGCGGTAATCATGCTAATCATGATAATAATCCATGGCAGGCTCCGCTCCCTAAGAAAATGAAAGCTGCAACACCTGGTTGCACTTATAAAGAATTTCTTGCTTGTAAACCATCTGAGTTTGCAGGCAATGAAGGAGCGACTGCAGCACTGCGTTGGTTAGAGAAAACCGAGGCAGTGATTACAATAAGTAAATGTGCCAAGGACGATCAAGTCATGTACGCGTCAAATCTTTTTAAAGAAGGGGCGCTAGAATGGTGGAACACGGTGTTACAAGCAAAAGGAAGGATGATGGCGTATGCTATGAATTGGGAAGAATTTACGAGTCTTGTAGAAAGAAAATTTGTCCCGAATATGAAAAAGATCAAATGGCAAATAAATTCCTAAACCATCGAATGATGGGTGTAGATTGTCGCAGTTATACTTCGACATTCTTTGAATATGCTAGAGTGGTACCAACACTGGCTTTGCCAGAACCGGTACTCATTTCTCGTTATATTTGGGGACTAATTAGTGAAATCCGTAACATCGTTAAGGCTGCTAGACCACGTACTATTAACGATGCTGTGGAATTAGCTAATACCCTAACTGATGAATTGATACGTACAAGAGAGGAAAACAAGAAGAAGGAATTAGCTCAGAAAATTACCCAAGGATTTCGTGTGGGTAATAATAGCAGTTTCAAGAGAAGAGGAACAGGGCAATCTTCAACTCCGCCGTTCTGCAGGAATTGCAAAAGGAAACATTTTGAAAGATGTAATGTAACCTGCATTTTTTGCAATACTATAGGGCATAGGGAAGAAAACTGCAGAAAGAAAACCATAGTTTGCTTTAACTGTGGAGAAGCAGGGCATTTCAAAACAGAATGTCCTAAATTGGTTAAACCAGTTGACAACAAAGTTAAGCCAGCTAACGGAGCTACTAAGAAGAATGTTCGAGCCTTTCAGTTAACTACTCAGGAAGCCGAACTCATTCCTGACGTGATAGCTGGTACGTTCCTAGTTCACAATATTTACGCAAAAGTATTATTTGACTCTGGTGCAAACCAAAGTTTTATAAATACTTTATTCTGCCAAGCTCTTAATTTACCTTTAACCCAACTTAGGCAGATTTTTACAGTCGAAACGGCAGACGGAAATTCTGTCAAAATAGATAAGGTTTTGCATAAAGAAAATATAGAACTTTCAGGTTATAAATTTCAGGCAAACCTATTACCTATGAAATTAGCCGAATTCGAGGTTGTGTTAGGAATGGATTGGTTAGTAGCCAACCATGCTCGAATTCTTTGTGATAAGAATTCCATAGAAATTCAGGCATCTACTGGAGAAGTAATCATAATTACAGGAGACAAACCACGTAAGCCCATGAAGTTCATATCAGTAATGAAAGTTGCTAGTTATGAACGAAAGCAAGGAATAGTATATATGATTTCAGTAATCATTAGTACTAAGGGTAAAGAACTTAAGGAGATTCCTGTAGTCTCAGAATACCCAGATGTATTCCCTGAAGAGTTACCAGGATTACCACCAGATAGGGAAGTAGAATTTAGAATTCATCTAATTCCAGGAACTATATCGATAGCCAAGGCACCTTATCGGTTAGCACCCACAGAAATGTTAGAACTGAAAAAGCAATTAGATGAATTATTAAGTAAAGGTTTCATACAACCTAGTTCATCTCCGTGGGGAGCACCAGTGTTGTTTGTAAAGAAGAAGGATGGTTCGATGAGAATGTGTATTGATTATAGAGAATTGAATAAGGTTACAATTAAGAATCGATACCCATTACCGAGGATTGATGATCTTTTCGATCAACTTCAAGGAGCTAGATATTTTTCTAAAATTGACTTACGTTCCGGATATCATCAATTGAAGGTACAAGAGGAAGACATACCTAAAACTGCTTTCAGGACTAGGTATGGTCATTACGAGTTTACAGTCATGCCATTTGGGTTAACAAATGCTCCTGCAGCATTTATGGACATGATGAATAGAATTTGTAAACCGTATTTGGATAAATTTGTAATTGTCTTCATCAACGATATACTTATTTATTCCAAAAATCAGGAAGTACATTGTCAGCACTTGCATGCACTCTTAACTTTGTTAAGAAAAGAAAATTTGTACGCCAAATTCTCGAAGTGTGAATTTTGGCTACAAGAAGTGCAATTCTTAGGTCACATGGTGAATCATGAAGGTATTCATGTAGATCCTGCTAAAATAGAAGCAATTACCAAATGGAAGGTTCCACAGTCAACAATGGAAATTAGAAGTTTTATAGGTTTAGCTGGATATTATAGACGATTTATTAAGGATTTTTCCAAAATAGCTGTACCATTAACTAAGCTAACCTGTAAAGCAGTTAAGTTTGAATGGGGACCTAAACAAGAAGAAGCCTTTAGGATTTTGAAGAAGAAATTAACAAATGCACCAATCCTAGCCTTACCAGATGGAACTGAAAATTTTGAAGTTTACTGTGATGCTTCAAAACTAGGATTTGGATGTGTGCTAATGCAACGCAAAAAGGTAATTGCGTATGCATCAAGGCAATTGAAAAAGCACGAAGAAAACTATACAACTCATGATTTAGAATTAGGAGCCGTAATTTTTGCCCTTAAAATTTGGAGACATTATCTGTATGGAAGTAAGTTTACTGTCTATACAGATCATAAGAGTTTAAGATATATATTTGGGCAAAAAGAATTGAACATGGGGCAAAGGAGATGGATGGAAATCCTAAGTGACTACGACTGTGATATTCAATATCATGAAGGAAAGGCAAATGTAGTTGCAGATGCCTTAAGTCGTAAGTACCATGAAAAACCACGAAGAGTTCGTGCTCTCAGATTAAATCTACAATTAGATTTAATGGAACAAATAAAGAATGTTCAGGAAACAGCAATCAAGGATGACGCTGAAGGAATGAAGGGACGCATAAAAGAATTAAAGCAAGAAGCTGATGGAATTTGGAGATTCCGCAAAAGAAGAATTTGGGTACCTAAGCAGGGAGAATTAAGAAATGAGATTTTAGAAGAAGCCCATAAATCTAGGTATACCATGCACCCAGGAAACAATAAAATGTACCAAGATTTAAGAAAAATTTCTGGTAGATAGGCATGAAGAAGGATATAGCTAAATATGTTTCTAAGTGTCTTACTTGTTCACAAGTTAAGGCAGAACATCAAAAACCTTCAGGTCTACTACAACAGTTAGAAATGCCTGTATGGAAATGGGAACTCATAACAATGGATTTTGTTACTAAGTTACCCAAAACCAGAAAAGGTAATGACGCAATTTGGGTAATTGTGGATCGATTAACCAAATCAGCTCACTTTATACCTATGAAAGAAACCTTTAATATGGAAAGGTTAGCAAAGTTGTATGTAGATGAAGTAGTATCCTTACATGGAGTTCCACTCTCCATTGTTTCGGATTGGGATAGTCGTTTTACTTCTCATTTTTGGACAAGTTTCCAAGAAGCAATGGGAACTCGACTAAACCTAAGTACTGCATATCATCCACAAACAGACGGGCAAAGTGAAAGGACGATTCAAACTCTAGAAGACATGCTCCGAGCTTGTGTAATAGATTTCGGTGGAAATTGGGACGATCACTTACCTCTGATCGAATTCTCCTATAACAATAGTTATCATTCAAGTATTGAAACTGCCCCATTCGAGGCACTGTATGGAAGAAAGTGCAGAACTCCAGTTTGTTGGGCAGAAATAGGAGAAAGTCAATTGTCAGGTCCTGAGATAGTGCAAGAAACGACCGATAAAATCACACAAATCAAGGAAAGACTGAAGACAGCTCGAGATCGTCAAAAGAGCTATGCCGATAATCGACGTAAGCCGTTAGAATTCCAAGTTGAAGAAAAAGTACTTTTAAAAGTTTCTCCTTGGAAAGGAGTTGTTCGATTCGGTAAGAAAGGAAAGTTAAGTCCAAGATACGTAGGACCATTTCCAGTGATTCAACGTATAGGACCAGTTGCTTATCGTTTACAACTACCAGAGGAGTTAGCTGGAGTACATGATGTATTTCATGTATCCAACCTCAAGAAATGTCTATCAGATGAATCTTTGGTAGTACCTCTCCAAGATATAGAGGTAAACGAAAAGTTAAAATTTGTTGAGAAACCTCTTCAAATAGAAGACAGAAAGGTGAAATTTCTTAAACACAAACGACTAGTACTGGTCAAAGTCAAGTGGGATTCGAAGAGAGGACCCGAATACACTTGGGAGCTGGAATCAGAGATGAAGCGAAAATATCCTCACTTATTCCAATGAATCTTGAGGACGAGATTCTAAATAAGATGGGGAGAATGTAAGGACTCTCAAAATTTTCATAAGTATACCCGTAAGTATAAACCCGGACCCCTGAAACCCTAAACCATATTAAAAATCAAGAAAAACAAAATATTGGGTCTCAGGCGGGCCGCGTCAATACTGTGTTGACCGGATAAGCGTAACCGTGCCACATGTCGTCCATCTGGTGCACCTACGTATGACTAGTCAACCCTACTCGTAGACTGGGCGGCCACGCGGGCCGCGTAAAGTTTGTCTTATGGTTTACGCGGGCCGCGTAAGGTCTTAATTTCACCTATAAATAGCTTGTTGCATGCACAGTCTATTGGTGTCGAAACAAACTTTCAAAAACGAAGTTTTAGTACTCTGAAGTCGAAAATAGCAATTATATTAGCGAGGCACTGCTCCGATACCGGGTATTAACTCGATCGCTGCTATGATTCAATGTCCGATCGATTAAAATATCCAATGGATGTTTAAGTGCTGCCCACATTAGGGTTTATGCTTTGTCATTCGTTGTTAATTCAATGGATGTTTAAGTATTGCACTTTGTCATTTGTTGTGAGGGTTTTAATCTCGTGAGTTATCGTAAATGCTGTATTAAGTTACTAACCGAATTATGTGCATGTTATTAAATTTAGGTTAAAAGGCTAATCAGTAGGCTAGGCTCTGCTCAAATTAAATCTGCAAGGTGAGTCATTCTCTTTTTATCAAATTTGTTTACAAAAGCAAGTTTATTTTCAAAGTTATAATTACAGGGATTAAGTCTTTGTAATCACCAAACGTACAGCCGGTATGTGGGGTTTTGTATACATTACTTGATAATCTTCACCATTGGGGCAGCCAAGGGGTGATATGACCATAGTCACAGACACCATTGGACAATTAGAGGGCCAATGAGTCGAGTGACAAAATACCGTGGGTAGTTGGTTTGATATCAGAAACATTGTAATTGCTCTTAATACTGTAAATTATAACAACGTGTCATTTAGAAAAATGAATGATTCACCAGTATTTCCCGCTGACAAAACATTTTTCAAACATGTTTTAGGTGATCTGTTGTGATCCAGGAAAAGTGTCGCGTAGCACTACAAGCTTAAGGAAGTGGCTCAATATAAAATAAGAAAACATGTTTTGTAAAATAAAGATTTCTTTGTGAAATCTTGTGATTGTAAATTACCGGGATTTTATTCCGAATTGTGAAATAAAATAATCGGAAAATTGCAGTTTTAAAAAAAATCCTGATGAAAACTTCCGCTGTTAAATTAATACCACGGGATTTTCTGTCCCGCGGCTCCTGAAACGGGTCAAACCGGGTCGGGGGCCGTGACAGCCTTCCTTCCATCACGGGCCGCCAAAGAGCACAATCCATAGAAAATTAAAATTCAGCTCATGATTGGTCATTTTTGTGTTTGTTTTGTTTGCAACTCCCACCTAATTACATTAAAAACTCACCTAACACAAACCCTAAACCCTCCACTATATAACCTATACTTCCTACACTCTTTTTCCACTTTACTAACACTAATCACTTGTAACACCCCAAAACCAAAGTGCTTAATTAGCTAGTAAGGCTTCTTGGGATATGGCATGAAACAAATAAGTAAGACTAGCTAACTTGGTTAGTGTTATTGTTAACTAAATAAATAAGTTATGACCAAGTAAAAATAAGCAAGCAATCTTTTAGGACCAAATGTGTATATTGTAAAAAAAATGTTATAACTAGTTAGTGGAGAATGGGAGGAACATCAAAACAATGTCTGATGTTCGCCATTTCAAGGGGAGAAAGAAAACCAATTCTAGTTTTGAAGAAATTCAACAAATTGAAGGCATTTGGCTTGATGATTATGTGCATGGATTAAGATTTAGCATCATCTATCCTTAAAAAACATGTGGTAAGTCATAGAAATTGATTTGATGATTTTCCAAGTAATTGGTGTATGATAAATTCTTGAATTTGTATGAAATTTAGTACGAAGGTGTGTTAGAATCACCAAATAAAACTTTAGTTATGAACAATTTCAAGTAATTTGATGTTTTTGACATAAACCCATTTGGTGATGATGAAGATGGCGACATGGGTGGATCACCCATGTCCAATTATTGCGCAAATTAGATGTATTATGTAGTATGTGACGTGTACTCGTTATATAGGTTGAGTATGGTATGGAATTTGTTTGATATTTACTTGTGTTGATGAATGAAAGTGATAAGTAGGAAGAAAAGCATGAAATACTTGTACATTATGCTTAGAAAGTAGTAAGCACACCAAGTGTTTGAGGAAATGTCTAAATGACAATATTATGTGAAATTATATGCAAGTAATGGGTAAACATGTATAAAAAGTGAGAATAATGAAATTGATAGTAAACTAACATGGGAAGTGTGTTTTAGATATAGTTCATGTGGATATTATGTTGAAATGATGTTGGGTTAGCTTAGTATGGGTTATGGTGTTCGTTGTGAAAATATGAGAATGCTAGTGTGAATGGAATGGATTATGTATGTATATGTGTGTGTGTATATATAAGTGATCATGTAGTTGTATATGTCATAAAATACGAGTATGTAATGCGTATAATGTTAATACTATGGCCTATCATATTAAGATGGATACATGTTCATAAGTTGAAAGTGTGTAAGTAGGACAGTTGACTTTCTGAAAGTCAACAATGAATGAATAGCATGGTTAGCCTTTCGGACACAATTGTAATAGTAGAGAAGTCATGTGTTATGTATTAGATGATCTATGTGTCGTGTATGATGATAATTGAGTTGCGTGAATGTGGAACAAGGTGACTTTTAGTCTATGCCTTGTGTATGTGGTATTTGGTTAATAAAAAGTTAAGTAATGTATAATGGAAAGAAATGAATGTTAGTATGAATGATTATGTGTGCTAACTATAATGTGATTGTGATGACATGAAAGGATAGGAATCACATTAGCATGGACTCAAGAACGGAAGGTTAACGGGTCAAGCGGAGGTGGGGAAGCAAGCATGAACACGAACGCTTAAGGTAAGTAATTCCCGAACTAAATTTATTTATATATAATGAGTTTTGATTGCAAGAATGATGGTAAGAAATGATAGAACAAAAGTAAGCAAGGTCGTATTGGGTAATATGTGAATTAGTTAAGAATGAAAACTCTTGTTAAGTTCAAATGGGTCAAAATGTGGAACGTAATATGTCTGATGTGGATTTTGGATGTTGTGATACGAGAACCATGTAAGAATGTTAGGTAATGTTAGTATTAAGGTAAGTATTGTTGTAGCGAGTAAAAAGTAGTTAACTTTGTCAAAAACAACTCGGTAACATCAAACGTGTCAAAATCAAGAAAGTAAGATAAAAGTATAGGATTTGGTTATGGGAACTTAGGGTTAAGTATTAGAATGATTTGGGGGCTTGGAAAAATGTTATTTTACGTTTTGGGAAGTTTGGGATGCGCGAACGGGGGTCAAAACGTCAAAAATAATGAAATTTGGCGTCGGTGCTGCAGGGGCAGCGTCACCGACGCTGGTAGCAGCGTCGCCGACGCCCTGAGTTGCTGCCTACGCGCCAGCCGATGCCAGTAGCCCCGTTTCTTTGATTCTGGACCCCGTAGACCCATTCCCATGCCCCATTAAACTTCCATAATGTACCCCAACCTTACCATATAGTTTGGTGAGGTACGAATGATTATAGAACTCATTTTTAAGCTCTCGAAATGTACCCGAAACTCATTAAAGAGTGTTTATGAGGTACGGGTAAGAATATGGCGTGTATGCAAGTATGTGTGGGAACGAAATAAATATGTAGGAATGTATGAATAGATTAATTGTATGTTTGTAGATGGAACCCATTAGTAAACACGAATAGAAATGAGTATACGCGTAGGTTGGTATGTATGAGACTTATATGTATAGTAGTTTGTGACTAAGAATTGTTAGTATGAATTTGTGAGAATGTAAGTTTTATGTAAGAGTTTGGATAGAGGGGTAGGTATATGAAGTAGAATTTATTATACTCGAAAGAGTTGGTTTAGATAATCTGTATGCGTGTTATTGAACCATATGTATTCAAATGAGCAAGACTTGTATGTACGTATGGTGTAAATATATATGAGTATTAATGATGCTAACCGGGTTGCCTTTAAGAATGAAATGAAATGCAGGTATATTATTGTTGACTCAATGAAGGTTAAACACCGAGATGAAATGCTTGAATTCAGAAAGATAACCGAATGGAATGTATATGAGGATAGAACGCGATGTGATCCTATAATTTTGAATCTTAGATTATATATAATGTGACCAAATACTAATGATGTAAATGTATGTGGGGAATGCAGGTTTTACGGAATCACGGATCATCATCACGAGGTGTAAGTGGTCGAAGATCGAGTCATAAGATAGATTGTACGGGAATGTGTGATTATGTAATTTAGTAAACATAAGTTATGTTTTATTTCATAAATGAGAATGAAGAATGTATTCATTGTAAAAGAGTTATTTTAAAATGGACTTTCAAGTATGTCAAGACATTTATAAAGAAAGAAATTTTAAGGCTTGTATTTCCGCTGCGTCTTTATGGTTAAAACGTGTTTGGGTCTTACACTCTCAAAACACTCCCTAATCTAACTAAATTTATAGAAGTTGAGCAGAAACTTCAAGTGATTCTAAGTGAGTTCTAGCTCACTTTTACTACTATTTTCTTTTCATTTCTTCTTCTTTAACACTTGGATAACCTCTAGGAAGGTTTTCACAAGATTACCTTGGTAATCTAAGGTGAAACCTCACCATATTTGAGGTCTAAAGTGCATTAAACTTTCTGTTTTGTTATATGTTCTTGTATCTTCATTTTCTTGCTAATAACTTGATGGAATATTGTACCCACTAAGCTCACAATCAAGTCTATGGCTATAGGTTTGTGTTGAGGTTATTACCATAAAAGTTATAAGTTCAAACACTCATTTTATTTCTATTTATACATGTTAATCCAAAGATGAAAACAAGCACAAGTCATCATCTTCCATATGATGAACTTGTGACTTGTGAAGTGTGAATAAATGTAAGCTTTGGCTTTCCAAACTAAGTTCCACTCCTTCATTTTGAACCTTGTGTATGAACCCTCAAAGTGACTTACTAGAATCAAAGTACCTTAGCCTCGTCTAGCCTCCCTCACTTAGTTAATTCTTTTCATGAGGTGTTGGCACACCCGGGTTGTAGAGTACTTGGTCACTTGAGCTTATGTTAGTTAGATTTATTTCTTGTTATTCATGACCCACCTAACCATCCTTATGATGGTTTGTGTAGTGGTGAATCATATAATGAGGTTTTAACCTCCATGCTTGACATACATGATGCTACATGATTATCTTTGATTGGACTTAGTTTTAGGATGATATTATATATATATATATATATATATATATGTATGTATGTATGTATGTATGTATACATAAGAACATGGCTTAATTTATGATGATAACCGGGTCATGATTATTCATCATAAACCTAGGCAATTATATCTAAGATTCTAAGTCACTTGTTAATGATTCTAATGGGCAATTTGGGTCCCATGAAACCACTTAAGATAGTGTCATAAACAAGTACTTAGAACTAGATTATACTTTCATATACATACTTTTGATACTTTAAATTCCAAATCCGAATCTTCTATTCTAAATCCATAAACTTACACACCTTCGGTTCCCCCATGTAGGGTGACTTTGGTGATTCCAGCCTCAAGCCTACAACACTTCACGGGATTATCAAGTTTAAAGCTTGAAAAACCGTGAGTACACTTGACCCATTTTCGTTTTACACATTTTTGGGTGCAACATGTTAGTCTACTAAATCACAAACACATCAAATTTTATGCAATGCACAAAACAATCCAAATACATGCATACTTAACTTGTTATACTTGATTCATATTCTTGGGTGATTCTTATGTGATACAATAGTCATTAACTTCGTACGAGCCTCCACTTAACATGTATAGCGCTATAGGAGTAACGCGCCACCCGTGAACGAGATGTCATGTTAAATTTAATTCTTGCGATAATCAGAGGGTTGACTTGAATATTGCATGCCATTGATATGTTAATCTTGATAACTTAGGTTGCCATGTGGATTCGTTTTAAACATTTTTATACTTATGCTATATACTTAAACTTGTGTAATCGCCAATGCATTTTTGTGTTGAACTGTGTAGGATCGAGATACGACCTAAACGAGTCGATCAGAAGTGTTCTTGATCAATACGAGAGGCGGAATCAGACGTTTTGATGTTGAAACAGAAGTAGAAGTAGTTTAAATGTCTGTTGTATTGATTTGACAAGTTTACACGGGCTGAAGACACCTCGGCAGAGCTTCGCTACCGGAAATGCAAAGTTACAAATGAAAGACACAAGACACCTATTTATAGGAGAACCAGAAAGCATGAACCACACATGTCCACTTCGTGCGAAGTGATCAATTTGTACGAACTGGATATTCCAGTTCGTGCGAAGTGGCTGGATTCACTCTGTTTCTCATTTTTCTCGTACAACGTGTCTTGTTCTATCAAACCTATTACAAGACTCGATACAAGACGAAGTCGACAGACATATGCACCAACAAACTCCCCCTTGGATGTTGACGAGTCTTTGGTACGAGTCTTCAGTACGTCGAGTCTTCAGACTTGATCAGTCTTCACGCTCTTTCCAAAGTGTCTTTCTCTGAAAATATCTTTCAGTCTTCTCTCTTCTCTTTCTTGCTTATCAGCATCAGCAACTTAGTCTCGAGCTTTGTTCCAGGATCTGAATCTGGCTCTTACGACTTCAAACTCCCCCTTTCGAAAAGCTGGGATCGCAGTCTGGAATTGCACTCGTCTAAGATCGTATCCTGGCTCAAACTCTGCTCATGCTTAGACATGTTTCCTACACATACTCTACCCAAAACATAAGTTTTTATGTATGACAATTTTAGAATCCACTTGTAGATATCATTCTCAAATCAACATGATTTTTAATTTATGATCTCTGCTTAACCACTTGTATTCGAAACATTCAAATTTGACATTTCATTAATTTCAAAATCATTTTTCATTACAAATAAACTCTCCCAAACCTTTTGTCCATCATGTTTAGCACTCGGAATTTTGAAAAACAGCTTTCCAACATCAGTTGTCGAAAATAAGATGAAATAAAAACTTTTTGATTTTTCAAAATTTTATGCTAAAACACAATCTTTTTGGGATTTTCATTAATGAAAAGCAGTAAAGAAATATTTACAGACAATATTTTCGTGAGTTTGTGTAAGAAGAACATATCAGTTTATGACAAATCACTAGCACCGTTGAGCTTTAAACACTTTAAGTTCTAAACAATTCACTTAGATTGTCAGTATACTGATCCACTTAAATTTTCACACAAAGTTCAACTGCTTCGAGATACGAGTTTAGTGTTTTAAAGACTTAAACTTATTCGCGTGTCCCACCCCAGAATATACTCCCGTATCCAGATCCCAATATTCAGTCTTACAGGTGAGTATACCTAGATGATATCTGTAAGGGGTGAATTGAAAAACCTAGAGAGCTCAATTTTTTCAGAGTTGAAGGTTCGACTTTTGGTGTGTCCCCCTTGGGGATCTTCTTTACAACAGCACTTGATTTTATCTTTTCAATATTTCATCAATTTTTATGCTGAGGGGGTGCTTATATTTCAAGCAAGCGAAAAGTATTATCCAGGGACTAGGCCATTGCTTCCGCAAAATCAGAAGTCCCGGGATAATACCCCAGATATCACTGAGTATAAAGACCTAGTATCTCAGAAAGAGGGGTCTTTCAAACAAGATTTCGGGGGTTACCCATATATCCGAGAGATGTTCCCCACGAGATAAGTAAGTATGATATTTAGGTTTATATCTCGAAAACAATCTACTAAGCGTGTAAAAACCTACTAGCATATCATCAGTGAGACCGTTTATCACATATTTAACTTTCCAATTCTTTAGCATGCTGTGATTGTCTACTGATGTACTATCATTTCCTCTTTTTCACAACAAAACTCATTTTGAATTTTTGATGTTTTTGGCTTTTTAAATTTTATCATGTTTTTGGATTTTTCAAATTTTCAAAATTTCTAAATTTTCTGCTCCCCCTAAAATCAAAAATATGTTTCAATTTTTGATTTTCCGGAAAATTTTAAAGTGTAAACAATAAACTGTACAAATAAAATGACAAACTAATGTGAATTGCTTCAATTCACCATCCACTTGGCGTAAACAATCAGAACTCCCCCTGACAACAAACTATTTTCCCATTATGATTTCAAAACACTTAAGTTTGTTTTAATCAAATGGTTTTTCCGGAAAATTAGTTTTGTTTGTCATTTCACAAACATGGGGTTTCATCACATTGTTCTTTTAACCATTTGTAAAAACAATTTTCTTTTTCTTTAACCACTTGTATGAATAGTTAAATCAAGTTCAACTTAATGACCTTGATTAACCACTTGTAGGTTCATATCAACCATACCACTTGTAAGTTGAAATATGACAGTTTGTAAAATACCACTTGTAGAATCAGAATATCACAGTTGTAATATCTCTTGAGAAAGATGCCGATTCCTACTCCCCAATTACCAACCTGGGAGTTCCGGCAAGTCAGGCTTTTTAAGCAAAGAATACAGACACCCAAACCTGACCAGCTCTAGGTGTAACCTGTTCAATTTCACTCGGGGTTTGAACATTTTTTTTTCTTCATAAAATTCCTTTACCCCTTTGGCCTTTCCCTCGATCATTTTTCCAAAAATATTTTTCACTTTGCCGTTAAACGCTTTTTCGACATCAAATTCTTTCTTTTCAGAATAGAATTGATTCGAAATTTCCACTTTTCCAAATTTTTGTTTAAAATTTTCAGTCCGCAATGGTGGAAAGTTGACATCATCCATTGGCGGAACTGAATTTTCTTGTTTTAAATCAACTTGTGGCTCCTCTGACTTTGACGAGTCAGATTCATCGCCAGATTTTACATCTGATTTCTTAACAATCCACGTTTGGTTGTTAGGATTCACTTTTCTCTTGTAAAATCTTTTTGAACACTCACCAACCTCAAATTTTGAGTTTTTGAACACTTTAAATTGTTCAGTTGGTGGTTCATTATCAACCACTTTTTCTTTGAGTTTAGGAGACACTCCCTGTTGTTTGTTGGTTGCCTTTGGACAGTTCCAGGCAATGTGACCAACTTTTTTGTATTGGTAACAGGTTCTTGTCTCCCTTTTCTGAACAACATCACTTTTCATTCCCTCTTGCTTCTTAGCAAGGAATTCTCTGTTCGATTGCTTCCAGAATGAGCTCTTTTCTTCTTCCTCAAAACTTGTCCCTGAAACAAATACAGTTTTTGATTTAGAATTTTTATCATATTTTTCATTTTCTGGTGGAATAAAACGTAAACCTTTCTTTTTGAAATTACCGTTATGGTTTGGTTTCTTTCAGTAAGATTTACATCTTTTATTTCAGAAATGTTAATTTCTGTTAATTTGAAAACCTTTTTAATCTGTTCAGTTTGAACACTTCTTATTGGAAATTCTTTATCAAAATATAATTTGTCAGAATCATTCAAAGTATATGCAACTTTGAATGTTTCGTCATTCAAATTAGCTTTTGATAAAAGAAATTCTTTATTGTAAACCCTTTTGACCGATGATTTCGAACTGTTGACTGATGAACTCGAACTTTCAGATTCAGACTTTGACTCTGACTCCTCATCCTTATCCAACACCTGATCGACCACTTTCTTTATTGACTCAGACTCATGATCAGTGTCAGACGATGTGAATGTGACATCAATGTTGTCTGGTAACTCATCAGTTGTTTCAGACTTTAACTTTATATTGACTGCCTTTTTGAGTTGTTCCTCATTTGGTTTTCTGGGAGAATAACCTTCCCAGATCAGAGGCGGACACTTGTTATAATTTGCACTTTGTTTCTTACCAGTATCCTTATCTTCCGACTTCTTATGTTGAAAAGCTTCAAAACCTGCAACAGTTGGATAAATTCTATCAATCAAATAATCAGAACTTGAGTAGCTCAGCAATAATCGTCTGATTCTTTCATTTTCAATCTTTTCAGTCTGCAACTCCTGCTTCAACTCTGCATACTCTTCAATATAATGATTGATGGTTTTCTGCTTAGTCATCATTGTTGCATTCATCATTGTCAAAGCATCTTCCCTTTCTGAATTTGTCTTTTCCAAACTATTAACCATTTTGTTCAACACATCATAGGATTCTTTCACATATTTAACATCGAATAACAATTTTTCTTTCATCTCATTGAGCTCACTATACTTCTTGTCTTTTTCTTCACAATGTTTGCATGGTTCCAAGCATTTCAGACAAGGTTTTGTGACCTCGACAATCTTTTCAACAACTCTGACCTCTTTACTCTGTTCATTCTTTTCATCCTGAGCAACATTCTCACAGTTTACCTTTACCTTTTTCTTCTCTTTTGTTGCTCGCTTCTCCTTTAGCTTCTCCAATCTATCTGCAAAATAGAATTTGAAACTTTCAGTAGATAAATGAGTTTTACCAATGTGAATTTGATTAATCTCTTCATCATCATCACTGCTATCAGTTGATGATTGATCAGAGACTGGTATCTTTTCTGAACTATCTTCTGAAGAAACTGACTCTTCATCTTGACTTTTCTTATCATCTGTAAACACATCCATCCATTCTTTCATCAACTCTGGCTCTTGAATGATCTGTGCCACAAATGCTCTAAACTTTGAATCCGCCGGAATATATTTGTCCCAGCTAAAACCCTCTGCCACTCTTTCATCTTCTTGATCTGGAATAGTAATACAAGCCTTCTTCTTTCCATCTTCAATAGCACGGGATGATGACGGTTGTTGAGCTACCTGATGATATATCACTTTCCGATAATAATCATTGTTCCCGAAAGGATTCTGAGCTCCACTTGCTTCTCGGTTGGTACATTCCCTCTTGAAATGTCCTTTTTCCCTGCACCGAAAATAAGTAACTTTAAATTTATCAAATCCTAAAGTAGAAACATTAGCATCACGTAAATCATCTCTCCCGGTAATCTGCTTGAAATTTTCAGCTCTCCTCAACACACTCGCTAAACACCACTTAATATCCATCAGCTCCAATTCCTCAGCATCAATCTGATCGTAATCCTCTTTTGTTAGCATAGGATTTCCGATTCTTCCCGCAACCAAACTCTCATATGATTCTAACACAGTAACCAGTAATGCCATATGACCTTTAGCGACTTCTTCAGAGAAATTATGACCGTTCTGAAGATGCAACGCGATGTTGCATTGTAGCACATGACCATTACCATTGCTTGAGCTTTGAGACTGATAACTTGAAGTTGAAACATTCGGATTAACACTCGGATATGAATAAAATCCACTGTTGTTGATTGAGCTTTGATTGAGTGGTCCGGATGAGTTCTCTGCGCTAAAAGCGGTTGGATCTTCGGACTTGCTTCAACATTCTGAACATTACCTTTGAAATACATCTTGATATCTTGTTGACCACTTGAATTGTTCATCCTAGCAATCTTCTGTTGTTCAAGATCTTGTCCTTCAAGTTTTTCAATGAACTGAGCAATTGTCAAACCATCATACTCTCCGGTATTCTTCAAGATCATAAGATATGTACCCCATTCTTTTTGAGGTAATGCATCGGCTAATTTTTAACCCATTCCTCACGATCTTTAGTGATGTCCAACCGGCTCATTGAACGCACTAAATGACAATATCTCTCAATAAGAGTCTTTGTAGTTTCGCCTGGCAAACTTGAGAACAAATCGAATTCTTTCTTTAATAGAGACTTCTTATTCTTGATCGTTTCCTTACTTCCTTCGAATTTTGTACGAAGTGCTATCCAAATCGAATATGCATTATCATCATGTTGAAGTAGTATGAAAATGTCTTCTTTCACAGCTTGTTGAAGTAAACTGATCATCATTTTTTCTGCTTTGTACATGTCTCTCTCTTTGTCCGTAAATTCAGAAATACTCTTTACAACTCCCATGTTATTTCGAGGACGAACATACTTTTTTTCAATACATTCCCAAGACCTTAGATGATTTGCTTGAACCCAATTTTCAAAACGCTCTTGCCAACTATAATACTCTTTAATGCTCATCAATTTCGGAGGTTTCTGCAACGTTCTAGTTTCATTTTCCATGGTTACACTCTGAGCAACGGTAACAGGAGTACCCGGGGCAGTAGCAAAGGCATTGTAAAAATCGTTATCCATGTTTCGATATCGAGAGTTCACAAAAACACAATTTCCAAATGAGCTAGACTATTTTTCAAACTAACTGAAATCCTCAAGCGAACTAGAACTGGTACGACCTTGTGCGAACAAAGTTTCAAGTCATGCGAACTGATCTGCACTTCTAGTAACCTCGTGCGAACTGGAAAGATTTAGTGTAAACTGAGATGACTTCAAATGCAATACGTGCAAACTGATATGATGTGTCTTTCACTTCGCACGAAGTGGGAAATCTTCGTGCGAACTGGTGTTATGTGACTTTCACTTCGCACGAAGTGGGAGTACTTGGTGCGACCTGATTATATTTGGTGCGAAGTGGATACCAAACCGCGCAACCTGAGCAGAATTAGTGCGACCTGGGTGCAATTCGCGCGAAGTGGATGTTAGGATCTGAGTTTGGTTTTGATTGTGTTTTACGTTTGAATTAAGATGAACAAATGAATGAGTAGTGCAGCGGAATATAAGTGGAAACAAACTTTTCACACAATCAAACAGGAGAATTGCTTTCAACACACATTTTCAACAAAGAACCGAATGATTGAATTTATTTCATCAACGATTACAATTGCATGTATGTAATACAAACTCCCCCTTAGCCTGAGCTCACAGTGATTTGTTCGTACAGGAAGAAAGATGGTGAAGAGCTAATAGAACAGTACAGGGTACTGTTCTATTTATAGGCACGGACAAACCACTGTGCCATCTATGCTGACGTCACCATGAAAGTGACATCTAACCTCCTAACAAACCCTAACAACTTATCTATACAAACACTGCTATGCTAACAACTGTTATACATTACATTACATAAAGACAAACTAAACAACTGCTGAATCCTTCCACTGATGTGAACCCAACAGCACTTGATATATCCAGCAGTACTTGACTCATAGCAGTAGATTGAACAGCAGGGCTTTAGTCTTCATTAGTCTTTGACTTGATCAGCAGTTGTAGGTCAGCAGTTGTACCGATCAGAGGATTGGAGGTCATCAGATGTTGAAACCAGTTTCAAGGGGAGAGACTTGTATACACAACATCTGCTTATTCTGGATCCACTGTTCTGATCCAATTTTGGCTTTAATTATCTGTTCCTCTGATAGGGTTCAATCCCAACAATCTCCCCCTGGAACAGATAATGCCAAAACTCTTCATTATTGGTAGATATTTATTGCCTCATCAACAGTTCCCTTATTTGCCCTTTGAGTTGTAACTCAAAAGCTAAGGCATCTGTGTCATCTTCATCCCTGCACAGTGGAAGATCAAGGAGATCCTGCAAATCTTCAAGACTTAGGCCAAGTGCTTGTTCCCTTGTTATTTTCTTCACCTCTCCACTAAACTTGATCAAAGTCAGTACATGGGTTTGTTTATCAGTTTTCCACTTTAGTACTTTTGAGTCTGGTGGGTTTCTTGGGAGATTTTTATTAGATGAGGTGTTTGGTGATGCTGGCCTTGTGATGACTGACTGAGCAGTGGTTCCAGGTTGATTTAGGCCAAGAGATTCTTCCATCATTCTTTTAATGCCTTCTTTTACAAGTTCATCTCCTGCCATCATTTCTTCCACTGTTTCAGTATCCAGCTGTTCTTGTTGTCTTCTTTTAAAGATGGCAGCATCAGTTGGAGCAGTGGATCTCCTGATTTGCAGCTTTGGTGGTCTTTTTGAAACCTCTGCTTCAGGGTAGTCAGGTTTTTGTGGAACTTTAGGATCTTTCTTCCTTAATTCCTCCAGCCTTTTGTAGGTGGTCCTGACTTTGTCTTCTCTCCATCTCATCACTTGATTTTTGGACCCATAATCAGCAGCAACTAATTCCTCTTTCATTCTCTTCAGCTCCAATGTTTTTTTAGGCACATTCTTTTTGTACTTTGACCAATCTGGAGGAGTGTGTTTGACCTTATTCTTGATCATCTCTTGAATCCTGGCTGCTTCTTTTTCAAGCTCAGGAATGGTCCACTCTTTGTACATATATTTTTCCCCTTTATATTTCTTATGAGCCATGATATTTTCAATGTAGTCTTTTCTCAGAGATTCATCTGCTTTTTCTGAAATTTGTCGACATACATTCTTTGCAAACTGCTCTAAGGATCTGACTTGAGTGAATAAGAATTGATAATGCCTTTGAATTTCCTTGTCAGTCTTTCCTTGAGAGTTACTTTTGGAGATATCCTCTGCCTGTTGAGCTTTAACTTTCAAGTATTCTTCAATGTTGTTGGGCCTAGGATATCCCTCAACTGATGGCAACTTCCTTTTAGCAGGATCATCCTCATAGTAGATGGATTTAATCTCTTCTCTGACTGCTATAAGTTCAAGAGGATATTGAAAACCCGCAGGAGTGATTGGTTGTTGTATTTGAACTGAAGAGAGAGGATCTGGGTTTGGAATAAGTGCAAGAGATTGTGAAGATGTTGGTGGTGGTGATGGAGAATCATCATCATATCCTTCTCCTTTTTTGTATAGGAGAGGCTGATGATGTTTTGGGTGGATCAGTGGTGGTGAATTGAGTGGTGGAAAGTGGCTGACTAGCAGTTGATGAAACAACTGGTGTTTCAACCACTGTTGTCATTACAACAGATGTTGTAACATCTGATGTCTTCTGCTTTTTAGCAGGAGGCGATGGTGGTGAGATTGTTTTTGGTGGTGAAGTGATTTTTGGCGGTGGTAAGGCAGTGGTTGTGGTGTGTGTTGAAGTGGTGTGTGTTGAAGTGGTTTTTGGTTTAACAACTGCTGAAACCTCTGAGGTAACAAAAGTTGTTGATACAACAGGTGATTCAACAGCCGTTTGGGTGAAGGTTTGAGGTTTGGAGCCTTTAGTAGGTGGTTTGGAGGCATGCTTTGTAGGTCTGGATGGTGTGTGTTTAGGTTGCCTCACTTTTCTAATGGGCTTCTTCTTTTTATCTTTTGGATTTTCATCATCCATTGATTCAGAAGTACCTTGTGCATTCAGCCTCATGAAAGCTCTCTTCTCCTGTTCCCACCTGGCTTTATCCTTAGCCTCTCTATCCCTTTTTACACTTGCTTTTGCTTCAGCTAGTGCATTTTCTGTAACATCAATCTTTTTGCTACCATCTGGAAAGGGAATGTTTTTAGTCATGTTTTCCTTTTCTGGTTCAATATAAATACCATATTCAATCCCCTTCTTTCTCCACTGCTTGATTTTCTCCCCCTTTTTGGCATTATCTGGAGGGGGTTATCAATAAAGAGAACAGTGGGAGGAGCAGTGCCAGTGGTTTCCAGAATGTGGGCTTTTAAAGCCTTGATGTCAGCTTGGGTATCTTTAAACCTTGCTTCCGTGAGAGTTCTGATCTTTTGAACTTGGATCTCATGTTGCTGATCAGCTAGTTCTCTTTGATGACGAAGCATTGGTTGAAATAAACTCCACAGCTCATTTGCAGTAGGTACAGATGATGAAGCAGCTGTTGGAGGTGGTGCAGTAATGGATGTAGACTTTTGAGAATCTAACACCTGCTGCAGCATTGTTTTGATGTCTGCAACAGATGATTCAATTCTGTCCACTCTCTCCGTCAATTCTTTATATTTTAAACCATCACCCAAATGAATGGGATCATCTGATTTCCCACCAGCAGTGGTTGTATCAGTGGTAGACTTAGGGAATGTATCCCAAAAGTCATCCACTGATGCCCCTTGTTCTTGGTACTGGGGACTTCTTTCTTCATTTGTGGACACTTTGAACAACTCACCAGTGGTTAAAGAAAACACACCAGTGGTTGCCTTTGTTGTCTCTAAAGAAATTGCCTTCAAGGGAGTCTTATTGATAGAACAACTGACCCAATGTAGACCAGTGGGTCCAACACTAGTAGTTGCTGCTCCACTTGAACTACTGACAAGAGTTACTTGTAACTCCTGCAGTGTAACCTCCTCAGTTGTTGCTGGGATAGCAGAAGTATAAGCATCAGACCTAGTCACTTGTGGGAGTGTACTCTCAGTGATAGGTGGTTGAGAGGAACTGGATTGTGTCTGAGCAATATCAACTGCATGCAACAAGGGTAGCATGGATTGTGGAAATATTAGGGGTGAAGGTATGGGTGTAGAAAGAGACATGTCCTTGGGATCAGGACTGAGGAAGATGGATCCGATTGGACCCAGAGCTTCATAATGTGGGGTCCCTGTGCTTACAACCTGATCCTTTTGTGAGGATGCGGGAGGAGTTTTAGGCAATGGTGGAGATCTTTCTACCAACTGCTGTGAGGAAGTGGCAGCAGTGGTTATTGGCGACTTTTGTGTTGTCACTGGCAGTTGCTCTGGGATCTCTTCTTCCAGAGTTGCCTTTTTAATGGGTTTGGGGGGTTTTTTGGATGATTTCTTTTTGGTCTTTTTGGTAAGAGCAGGTGTGGGTTTCAAAGCAGTGGTTGTGCAGCTATGATCACCTGGAGCAGTGGGCTCAGCAGCAGATACCTGAGGAGCAGTTGTAGCTGCTAAAATCTGCTCAGGCACCTCTGCTTGTGTTTTTGTAGGTTTTAACATTCTTGTGAATGTTTCAGCAGTTAAGCTTTTTATTTGAAAAGGAGGACCCTGTACAAGTACATGGGCATTTTCTTTTGAAAACTTTTTATCAAAATAGTAACTCAAAAATCTTGGAAATAATAGAAAAGCCTTTTTCTCAACATTTTTGACCAAATTATCAAAGATTACCTGGGAATAATTAAAATTTTCACCTTTAAGTATAGCATAACCCATATATTGTATCTTCAATGGGATTTCATTGAAAGCAGTGGTTTTGTTAGAAACACACATGAGGAGGGTATGAAATAAAAACCTTTTAACAGACGGAAAACTGCCCTTTTGTAAAGTATCTATTTTTATCGCTTCTCCATACCCTCTTTTAATGAAATCTCCTTGGTACTCTGTTTTCGGAAAAGAATTTTTACCTTCAAGATCGTTGAGCTCAAAAACTTCAGATATGGCTTGAGGTGTGATAGAAATTTTTACACCTTTTATTGTGGAGTTGATGGCAACAACCTTTTTGTCCACCGTCTCAAGAGTAACATTCTTCCAAAATTCTCGTTGAGTATTCAGGTAGACGGTTGCATTGCAGGTGAGTAAAGTTTTTTACTTTGTGGATGATAATGTGTCGATGATGGAATCGAAGGTCTTGGTGTCACTGGGTTTTTCGAGTATACCTATGTAATTGTGAGACCATTTGTATGGAATTTCAACCTCGATAGGCTCCTTTGCTTTGGATTTGCTTGCCTTTTTCACCATGATTGAAACAGAGTGGAAGGAAATGAAGTGAGGACGATGAAGGTAGTGGGAGAATTTTGGGGAAAACTGTTTTGAGAAAAGAATTTTGAATTCGATTCGACAGTGAAAACCCTGTTTGGGGGTTTAGGGCAGGGTTTTATAAGATGGAAAAGTGAATGCTGACGTGGCAGTGGTTACAAAGATCTGACAGATAAATAGTGACCACGTGCCAACCTCTGATGAAAAGATGAATAATGGAAGACAGTTGTTTGGGAAACCACTGAATTATCAATACCAGTGGTTCACAAAGGGAAAATGAGAATAGTGGGTGACTTTAACTATCAGTGGATAGCCTGTATCAGTGGTTTTAAAGCACTGAAGTTTGTCAACAGTGTTTACCAAGAGAAATGAAAGAACAGAGGTTGACTTTCAGCAGTGGATAGCAAATAACAAACAGATGATTGCACCAATCAGTGGTTATGGCAAACTTTTAAGGATTTAATGAAAATTTCATTTTTAGCTATTTTTAAGGATGGATTTTTGATTTTATGAAAACATTTTAATGCTTTTATTCATAGAAGAACAAGATTTTGCTTGTTATTCCATGTTTAGCATGCCAATCCTAGAGACCAAGCTTTCAAAGGTAGATGTGTCTAATGCTTTTTTGAGCACATCTGCCAGCTGGTCCTTAGTTGGAACATGATACAGAGAAATCAAACCTTTCTCATAGCAATCCCTCATAAAGTGATGTCTGATGTCGATGTGCTTGGTGGTTGAATGGGAAACTGGATTTTGATGATATTTTCTGCTGCCTGGCTATCCAACATGAGTGGTGTCTTTAAGGCAGTGATACCAAAATCCAGCAACTAATTTTGAAGCCACAGGAGTTAGGCTATACAGCTTGCAGCAGGAATGTATTCAGCTTCAGCAGTGGATGTTGAAACAGCTGCTTGCTTTTTGCTTTGCCATGAAACCAAGCAATTTCCTAGAAACTGGCACCCTCCTGAAGTGGACTTCCTTGTGGTGTTACATCCGGCAAAGTCACTGTCTGAAAAGCCTAAAAGCTTGATATTCCCATTAGCTGGATACCAGATACCAAGTGTGTGAGCACCTTTTATGTATCTGAAGATCCTTTTTACAGCAATGAGGTTTGATTTTCTAGGAGCTGATTGACTTCTTGCACAGACACATGTTGCAAACATGATGTCTGGTCTAGATTCAGTTAGGTACAATAAAGACCCAATCATGCTTCTATAAAGTGTTTGGTCAATCAGCTCATCCTTTTCATCAGACATGACTAGCTTATTTGTTGCTATGGGTGTGCTGCATGGTTTACAATCATTCATATCAAATTTGTTTAAAAGTTCTTTAGCATATTTGCTTTGATGAATGAAAGTTCCATTTTGCATTTGCTGAACTTGGAGACCAAGAAAGCATTGCAACTCACCCATTGCACTCATTTCAAACTCAGCTGTCATGAGTTGCCTAAACTCTTCACACATTTTATTACATGTGCTTCCAAAAATAATGTCATCCACATAAATTTGGACAATCATTAAATCCTTTCCTCTCCATTTTAGAAACAGTGTTTTATCAATGGTACCTCTTTTGAAATAATTTGAGAGTAAAAAGGTGGAAAGAGTTTCATACCAGGCTCTAGGTGCTTGTTTCAGGCCATACAAGGCTTTGTTTAGCCTGTAGACATGATCTGGATAAAATGGATCCTCAAAACCTGGAGGTTGACAGACATACACCTCTTCTTGAATTGTACCATAGAGGAAAGCACTTTTGATATCCATTTGAAACACCTTCATGTTGTGGTTGACAGCAAAGGCCAGGAACAATCTTATAGCTTCCAATCTTGCTACAGGGGCAAAAGTTTCATCATAATCTATCCCCTCTTCCTGTCTGTAACCTTGAACCACAAGCCTGGCTTTATTCTTGACAACAATGCCCCTTTCATCAGTTTTATTTTTGAAGGCTGTGGTACAAGCTCCCATACTTGTTGTCTTTTAAACTGTTGGAGCTCTTCTTGTATAGCTTCTACCCAGCTGTTGTCTTTCAGTGCCTCTTGGTACTTGACTGGCTGATGGAGTGATAGAAAACCAGCAAAAAGACAAATGTTTTGGGTTTGGCTTCTTGTGAGCACCCCTTCATTGATGTTGCCAATGATTTGGTCAGGTGGATGAGATCTCAAGAAGATTAAATCTCCTTGGTATGGTATGATGGCATTTGTTGGTGAAGGCTGCAGATGTGAATCATCTGAGCTAACCACTGCTGGTGACTTTGATGATCCAGCAGTGGCTTCAAAAGGTAGTGGAATAGGAGGTAATGGTGTGGACACATGCTGACTTTTATCCACTGTTTGGGGACTTTTGTCAGTAGTGTTTGATGATGTGGAAGCAGGGGTTGATGGGCTACTTTGATCAACAACTGTTGAAGTAGCAGTGGTTGAGCTTTGACAGCTGTTTTGTACAACTGCTGCTTTTCCCATTGAAACAGACTTTTGTTGAGGAATGATGATCTCATACCCATAGTCTGGTGATGTATCCTCTGATGGACCTGCACTGTTAGTCTTGACAGCAGTATTTTTAAAAGTGAATTTATCAAGATCAAACAATTCTGCAGGATTTGCTGGGATTTTCATTGATGAAAGTTCATTGAACTTTACATTCAAAGTCTCCTCCATTGTTTTGGTCCTTGTGTTAAACACTTTATAGGCCTTAGTAGTGGTTGAGTATCCCAGATGGTAACCACAATCAATTTTGGCTGCAAACTTTGAGATAGAATCTTTTAAGTTTAAAATGAAGCATGGGCAGCCAAAAACCTTGAAATATGAAATCAATGGCTTTATTTTATACAGCAGCTCATAGGCAGTCTTTTGATGCCTGGGGTTGATTAAAACTCTGTTTTGGACATAGCAAGCAGTGTTTACTGCCTCTGCCCAAAAAGTTACTGGCAAACCTGAATCAGCAAGCATGGTTCTGGCAGCCTCAATCAAAGTTCTGTTCTTTCTTTCAACAACCCCATTTTGTTCTGGTGTTCTTGGAATGCTGTATTGCCTAACAATTCCTTTTGACACACAGAAATCATCTAACTCCTTGTTCCTGGACTCTGTGCCATTGTCACTTCTAAAGATTTTTACTGGAAGGCCAAACTGCTTTTCAACCTGTTTCACAAAGTCTTGCAGAATGCCTGCAGTCTCATCTTTTGAGTGTAAAAAGTAAGTCCATGTAAACCTAGAAAAGTCATCCACAATAACCAAACAATACCTCTTTTTCTTAAGACTCATGACTTTAACTGGGCCAAACAAATCCATATGAAGCATTTGCAAACATTTGGTTGTTTTGGACTCATCAATGGATTTGTAGGAGCTTTTATGTTGTTTTCCTTTTAGGCAGGAAACACAATGCTCAGGACAGGTGAACAGTTTTTTGAGATAAACCTCTTACTAACCCCTGTTTTGAAATGGTAGTGATTTTCTTGAGATTTGTGTGCCCCAATCTCCTGTGCCATAATTTTGTCTCTTTGTTTGATGCAGCTGAGAACAGACAGGCATCAGTTCTGGGGCTCTCTTTTGACATATCCACCACATAAACATTGCCACTTCTTTGAGCAACAAGTTTGGTTTTTCCAGTTTTTATTATTGCTTCAATCTTTTCAACCATTTCTGGTCCAATAATCCTACAACACTCCTTTGTGAAGAATGATCCATAGCCCTTATCACTCATTTGAGAGACACTTAAGAGGTTGAATTTTAGATTGTCTATTAGATTGATATTTTCAAACTTAACATTACCAGACTAAAAGTACCAGACCCCAAAACCTTTCCTTTACTATTATTGCCAAAGGATATATCACCCCCTCCATGAGTTTTGAAATCCTTGAGAAGGGCTCTACATCCTGTCATGTGCCTAGAGCCTCCACTGTCTACATACCAAAGACTATCTAAGCATGCAGAAGCTCCCTGCACATGTAGTAAAGAATTAGTTCATTAAGGTCTCCAAAGCTAATAAGGCTTTGGATGGGGTCTCAACAGTGTCTGGGATGAGTGTAGATGGATGGGCAGTGGTTAGATCAGGGGTTTGGACAGTTTTATGACTGTTTCTTTCTAACCACTGTTGGGGGTCTTGCCCAATCATCTGTTGGTACCCAAAGGGATGCCTGTTCACTTTTGGTTTAGAGGGCCTTTTGTAGGTCTCATAAATGTGTGGGACCCTAGGGTATGGTGGTTGTCCCTTACCTCTTCTGTATTGATTGGCAGGGGGTGCATCAGTCACCTGAACATCTCTTTTGACAGATGTTTGGTTCAGCTGTTTTGTGACAGCTGTTTGGACTGGCACAAACAGTGGTTGGTTTTTGGTAAACTTGACAGATGAATTTGATGAACTCAAGGACGTTTTTGCAGTGTACACAATATTTTTCACATCATGAGATTTGAGATACACACATTCTTGAGTTTTGTGGTTTGTTTTACCACAGATGGTGCAGCTTTCAACAGGTACAATGACACTTGTTTTGTTTAAATCATATGCTTTTAAATGGAAACAGACTTTTGTTAGATGATTCCTTTTTTCACAAAACTCACAAAATAGGTTATTGATCTTTTCTCTCTTCTTTCTCTTTTTAGACTCCTTTGCCACAGAGTTTTTAACCTCTGTTGGGATGTCCTTGAGAGGAATGACTTTTGCTTTTGGAGCTTTAACACCATCAGTGGTTGTGAAATCCATGGGTTTAAAATTTTCAAGAATGTCACACTCATCAGACCATGTGGGTTTAAATTGGTATTTCTCAATTTCCTCAAAAGTAGAGGATCCCACTGGTCTCTCAAGTGTGATTTTGTTACCAAGTTTATCAGTGATTTTCACTTCTTGGCCATTCTTGTTTGTGGGAATGAATTCAGTGGTTTTATCAGTGGTTTGAACATATTTTTCAAAAGCAGTGTTTACATCATCATGTTTTCTATAACCAACACCAAATTTCACATTGCTTTTAATCTGTTTTTCAAGCATTACTTCATACCCTTTGCAGGATTCCACCCACTTTTCACATGTGATTTGGGTGGATTCCAACTCCTTTTTGCAAACATGATATTTTTCTATCATGGTTTGGAGTTGGGTTTTGGTAATGCTTTGCTCTTCTTTTAGACAGCTAATTTCTTTGTCTTTTTCAGCCAACTTGATTTTAAGTTCTTTTAATGACTTTTCAAATTTGACTTCATCAGTTAAGACCCTATTCCGAAGGTTTTCATTCACCTCTTTGATGCTAGCAAATGCAATAATGCATTTGTCTGAACACAAATTTTTAAGAACCTGAGGTGATACCTTGGCAGCTGCCATCATAGCACAATCACATTGATGATTTTCTTCATCAGCTCTTCCTTCTTTCTCACCCTCTTTCTCCTCTTCTTTTTCTTCCTTGTCTTCTTTGGACCAAGGATCAACCAGTGTTTCAATCAGGGTTTCTGAATTTTCTCCCAGCAGTAGTTCACCAGCAACTGCAGTAACCACTGCTTCAGCCACTTTATCCACTGGTTCAGTACTTAGCTGCTCTCCTTCAGCTTCAACCCCTTCTGGTATTGACTCTAGTGCCATCAGACAAAATTCATCATTAGTAGGATCATTAAAAGCATAAAGTGCAAAATTTTCATCACCAAGCTCATCAGGCAAGCTGCTCCAGTCAACAAAGCCTTGGGTAAAAAAGCTTTGCTGATCTGGTTGAACCACTGTTGGAGCAGCTGGTTGAGGTGCAACAGGTTGCAGTTGTGCCTGAGGTACAGGGGTTTGTAAATACTGAATTTGTGGAGCAGTGGTTTGAACATAATGCAGAGGCACAGGGGTTGCAGCATAATGAGCAGTGCTAACATGAGCTGCAGGGGTATATTGGGTATAGTGAACAGTGCTTTGGTGTTGTGGTCTAGGGTTTGAGCTTGGATGAGTTATAATAGGACCAGTGGTTTGACTCCTACACTCTCTAGCAAAATGACCCAGCCTATTGAACTTATAACACTTGATTTTTGATTTATCCAACCCCACCTTCAAATTCCCATGTAACCCTGGGAATTTTCTCCCTATTCTTTTATAGAATTTGCTTGTTCTTACACTAAGCAAAGCCAATTGATGCAAAATGTCCATTTCTTCTAAGTCAGTGGGATCGAAGTGCTGTAAGTCATTTAGTTTAAAGCACAAGTTATCTGAGTTCTGGCTTTCTCCATTTGCTGTGAAAGCAAAGTTGGATGAGTAAGGATTAGAGTTGAAATTACCTCCAGCAGTTATGTCAATGAAATGATCATAACTCTGATCCTTACTGCTGCCAGACTCTTCTTGACCCAGAAGAGCTGTGTTACCAAATGAATAATCATCTGCAACTTTGCCAAAATCTTGCAACTTCTTTTTCTGGTTTAGCTCCCTTTCATAGGTTAGGAGTCTACCATGAAGTTGGGTCAATGTCAGGTCTTTGAACTCAGCAGAATTTCTAGTCACAAAAGCAATTGTGTCCCATTTTTCAGGTAGTGATCTAAGAAACCTACTATTTTGTGTTGATTTTGGAAATTCAACTTTAACAAGTCTTAGCTCACTAATGAGACAACTGAAATGTTCAAACTGTTGGGCCAATGATTCACCCTTAATGTGACAAAAGGTTTCATACTGCTGATTCAGAATTTCCCTGTTGTTTTCAATTACTTCTTCCGTTCCCCCAAATTGTTCTTTGAGTGCATCCCATAATTCCTTGGCACTGTTACAATGTAACAGCCCATCATAAATTTCATTGGGTAATGCAGATGCAATGATGCTGAATGCTTTGGCATCCAGTTCGAACTTTTGAAAATCAGTTTCAGTATATTTTCATAACTTTTAGGTTCGAATTTCTTTGGATCCTCAGCACTTGGCACCATTGGAACACGGGGACCAAAAACAACTGATCTCCAACATCCGGTATTTTGTTGAGCAAGGATGTGACCCATCCTTCTCTCCCAGATGTTGTATTCATTACGCTTAAGCATGGGTGGTTTGAAAAGAGAGCCGATGTTATTCTTATCATCTTATGATTATGACGTCATCCTGGTTGTTTTTACAGGCACTGATTAATCAACTTTGATGGTGATTTAAACCTTACTCTGTTTTTCAACAAAACGAACAAACTATCAGTATCAACGATTGCGAGCTGAACTATTTATGTCAAAATGATTGTTAAATCAAATTTGTCTGTCCAAGCTCTGATACCAATTGTTAGGATCTGAGTTTGGTTTTGATTGTGTTTTATGTTTGAATTAAGATGAACAATGAATGAGTAGTGCAGCGGAATATAAGTGGAAACAAACTTTTCACACAATCAAATAGGAGAATTGCTTTCAACACACATTTTCAACAAAGAACCAAATGATTGAATTTATTTCATCAACGATTACAATTGCATGTATGTAATACAAACTCCCCCTCAGCCTGAGCTCACAGTGATTTGTTCGTACAGGAAGAAAGATGGTGAAGAGCCAATAGAACAGTACAGGGTACTGTTCTATTTATAGGCACGGACAAACCACTGTGGCATCTATGCTGATGTCACCATGAAAGTGACATCTAACCTCCTAACAAACCCTAACAACTGATCTATACAAACAATGCTATGCTAACAACTGTTATACATTACATTACATTACATAAAGACAAACTAAACTACTGCTGAATCCTTCCACTGATGTGAACCCAGCAGCACTTGATATATCCAGCAGTACTTGACTCATAGCAGTAGATTGAACAGCAGGGCTTTAGTCTTCATTAGTCTATGACTTGATCAGCAGTTTAGGTCAGCAGTTGTACCAATCAGAGGATTGGAGGTCATCAGATGTTGAAACCACTTTCAAGGGGAGAGACTTGTATACACAACATCTGCTTATTCTGGATCCACTATTCTGATCCAATTTTGGAGTTAATTATCTGTTCCTCTGATAGGGTTCAATCCCAACAGTGGAGGCTATCAGTTCGTTCGAACTGGTGAGTTAGACGAACGGTCGAACGGAATTTTTGTAAAATTGATCGAGTTTTAAACTGAATCTAGGTCTGGTATGTTCACGGATTCATTAAAACCATGTTTCGCGTGTAATATGTGAAAATCAAGACATTTTGACCGTGGAAACTCGTTAATTTGAAGAAAAGGTGTAGAAGAATGAAAGAAATGAGTAGAAATCAGATGTTTTGTGACGAAATCAAGCTGAATCAGTAAGAAATCTTCCTCCTGAGCTATGATACTGACGGGTGGTCCATAGGACAACCCTTAATGATGTTAAAAGACGAATTTATCCTTCACTTAATCGCGTAATTATCTTGAATTAAATGACTACGGTTGCTTATGTTTCAGGTGCGGTTCGGGAGCTAAAAAGGGATAAAACGCAGCTTTGGATGGTTTGGAGATGAACGGGTCATGCGTGGGAAGAATGAAGAAACAAAACACACAAGTCAGGGTGCCACCGTAAATTACGGTGGCCACCGTAATTTACGGTGGCCCTGAAATCTGACCAGTTCTCCACCGTAACTCAGGAGAGATGCACCGTAAATGTTTGATGTCCACCGTAAGTTACGGTGGCACCGTAATTTACGGTGGACGCTGCGAGGAAATCCGTAACTGCCTCATTTAATCAGTTTTTGGGTGTCTTTTCACATTATCTCATGATTGGACAGTTTCTCTGCACTTTGGGGGCGATTTTGGCTGTTCCTTGTTGGTTCTAAACAATTCTAAACATTTGGTTCTTGTTTTTTATTCATATGAACTTGACTTTGAATGTTATGATGATCAACCGAACAATGTCCGGCTAAACTTGTGGTGATCATCTTAGGTGAAGGTTTCTCTAAACTTTTGTGTGTTTGTTCTATTATTTCTAGAATGATAACTTGTGTTTGCTTGATTATCATGGTGTATGCATAATTGTTTGTAGCTTGTTAATTAATATAACAATTTATAGTCTTAATCGTACGTTCTTGGTGCCGTTGGCAATCGAGATATCACGGGAAGGGTTAGGGTTGGATATTGATTGATTGATCATCGGGAAATAACCTCTCATTCATATAATCCGAGTACTTTGTTCCCTTTTATCACAACAATTGTTTATGCATGAGTTATGTCTATGTAACTCTTTCTAGTTGGAATTTCACACAATTGTTAAAAGAAACTGAATCCTAAGATGATCATTGTTCTCATAATCTGAATTAAAATCCAATTTTGATTTGCAATTAGCTAGTAATTTAGTTTTCTAAAACAACAATCCAAATCATTGATCTTTATTTTCTGCAAATTAGGTTAATTGTAGTGTAATCGCAAAGCTATAAAACAAACACATTTTCCACATACTCCCTGAGTTCGATACCCATTTACCACTATCTATAGTTGTTATTTGGATTAAATTTGCGTATACCACGACATCATGTCAAATTTTGGCGCCGTTGCCGGGGAGTTGTGCGCAACGTGTATCAGTTTGTTAGTTTTGCTTTGTTATTTTTTGGGTTTACACTGGTGTGTTTAGTGTGCAGGTTCTATAGGTGCATGCATACTAGAGGCTCTCACAAGTCGTCACCATTGTCATTTGATCCGGAAATCGAAAGAACACTAAGGCAAAACAGAGTTTTACTAAGAGAAAACAGAATCATTGGTTCACCTACTTCACCCATCACACCACGAAACATCATGCAAGAATCTCAATTACCACCTACAACGGGTCAAACGACCTCATCATTCATACCTACTTCCACACAACCATCACCAAACACCACTATACCTAACACCACTACAATTCCTACTCCACCTCATGATACTACACCATCCAACACTACACAACCAATTACTACTCAAGTCGAACCCAGTTTGACCTTTAGCCCATCTGCCACCATTCCACCATTATCACACTTCTTTCCCCCAACTACGGGTCAATCATCCTCTACTTACACAATAACACCCAATTCGACCGTTGTCCATGCTACTTCTACATTTAGACCATCGAACCAATCGAGTTTTCATTACTCTACTCTTCCATTTGGGCAATCTTTGGGTATTCAAGGGGATGGATATGATGACGGTTATGAAGATGAGTTTAGGGGATATGAAGAGGAAGGTTTCTATTATGGGGGAGATGGAGGATACTTGGGACCTCAAGGAGGAATGGGTCAACAAAGTCAACCGATTCAACAATTTCAAGACACGGGTAGATTACCGGTTGGAGTGCAACATATTAGACCGCAAGGGCCACAATTGCAACGCCCTACACCGCTACAACAAGTGCGTCCTCACAATACACAACCGCAATATCAAAGACCGATTCAACAACCACAAATGCCGCAATACCAATTTCAACCACCTTTTGCACCTCAAGGGCCTATGCAAATGGGTCAACCAAGAGCACCGTTGGGTGCACCTCAAAGACATCATCGGGAGGTTGTACGGGGGATCAAAGCTCACTTCCGGCCTATTATCACAAATAATCCTTCGCCGGTAGTGATTCCTCATCATGCAGATGGAAGAACTTTTGAAGTAAGAACAACCGCCCTACAAAGTCTACCAAAGTTCAAAGGGTTAGCAACGGAAGAACCCTATTTTCATTTAGAGACATATGACTCCATTTGCAACACTATTAGAGGTCAAGGGTTTTCTTCAGATGATGTTAAATTGGTTCTCTTCCAATTTTCTTTGGAAGACAAGGCAAAGAGATGGTTTCACACGCTACCCTTCGCATCGATCTTTACATGGTCCGATATGCAACAAATATTCTTAGATGAATATTACACCTCTCAGAAGACTAATGATGCAAGAAGAGGTTTGAGGAGCTTCCAACAACAATCAGGGGAGATGTTTCATGAAGCCTTCGAAAGATTTAATATGATGTTACGGAATTGCCCTCATCATGGGATCCAATTATGGGAATTGTTGAACGCTTTTCACAAAGGGTTGAGTTCGGAGGATGCACGGGATTTAATGTCAATCACTAATGGTACATTCGGTACGAATTATGAAAATGTTGATTGGGCATTTTTAGAACAAATGCCGGTGAATTCCAAGAGGAAGGCCCAATCTTCTAGAAGGGCAAGACATGTGATTCACAGGCCCCAAGTGCATGGAGTAGAGAGTGGTAATGTGCAACCTACGAACCAAGTGTACAACGTGTGCACTAATTGCAACGAAATAGGCCACACGGCGGAAGTTTGTGTAGTGGGGGTGGTTGATGAACAAGTAGAGGAAGTGAATGCAATTCAAGGAGGGGGTGGTCGAAATTTCAATATGAACTCCAACACCTATCACCCCGGGCTACGAAATCATCCTAATTTCCGTTACGGGAACGCGGCGAACCAAGCTAACCCAAACTTCCAAGGAGCTCAAGGTAACTTTGCACCTCGTCAACAATACAATCAAGGCAATTATCGGGGTGGAAACAACTATGGGTACCAAGGGCAATTTCAACAAACGGGTTAAAGTGGTTCGGGTCAACCTTCGTCAAGCGGGAATGAAGTCATGGATATGCTTCGGGCTATGCAACAAGATATGCAAAATCGAAATCAACTTGATGAAGTTCGAATGCAAAAGGATGAGGTTCGCGATAAGAGCATTCAATCACTAACAACCCAAATGGGTCAATTGGCAACCGATGTGGCGGAATTGAAGAAAAGCAAGGGTCAACTTCCTAGCGATACTAAGGTAAATCCTTCGCACGGTACGTCACGAGGTAATGTTAATGTTCATCATGTTAGTGTTTTACGAAGTGGAAAAGAATTTAAAGCCAATTTGTCACCCGAATTGGTTGAGGGGGTAGTTGAGGACATCACGGGTAATGATAGTGATGATGAAGTTTCACTGGTTAAACCTAAAGAATCAAATGTTAACAAACCGGGGTTGGGTGAAAACGAAAAAAGTGAAAAAGTTGAGGGTGAACCGAGTCAAGTTCCGTTTCCATCGGCTTTACTTGACCCGGGTAGGAAAAATTTTATTGCACCAAGAGGTCCCCAAAAAGAGGAATTGTGAGACATGTTTAAACAAGTGAAAATTAATCTTCCATTACTTGATGCAATAAAACAAGTACCCGCTTATGCTAAATTCCTAAAGGAATTATGCACACAAAAGAGGCAACAAAAGAAGAAAATGCCTAAGCGGGTAGATTTGACCGGGCAAGTGAGTGCAGTTCTGAACGGGGAGCTTCCTCCTAAGCTCCAAGATCCGGGCACGCCATTAATTAACATACAAGTTGGTAATTTTCAAATGGCAAAGGCGTTACTAGATCTTGGAGCCGGAGTTAGCATATTACCGGGGGGGCTTATATGACCAATACGATTTTGGTTCGTTAGTAAGGGTGGAGACAACGGTTGTTTTGGCCGATTTGTCTCATAAGTTACCCCGGGGTATGGTTCAAAATGTAATTGTTAAAACTGATGAGTTTTATTACCCGGTTGACTTTTTAGTCTTGGACTACTCATCGGCGGACCCAAAAAAACAACAAAATGTAATTTTGGGTCGGCCATTTTTGAGCACCGCGCATGCTGTGATCGATTGTAGATTTGGTACAGTCGATATGACTTTTGGGAATCGAAAAATGCGCTTGAATGTTTTTACTAACAATTCTAATGCTAATGGTGTTGATGAGTGTTTCATGGCAGATTTAGTTGATGGATGCAACCCGCATGAGTATGAGGAGGATGGTTTGGATGTTTGCTTGTGTGATTTTTCTGAACAGGTACATGCTTATGCACTACGGGTTGAAGAGCAAAAACAAGATGCCATGGCTTTGAAGGAAGGTCGACCACCATGGACTCGTCAATTCGAGGGCTTACCGGCGGAAATAAATTCGGGTACTAAACCATCGTTAGAGGAACCGCCAAAGTTGGAACTTAAAGACTTGCCGAGCCACTTGAAGTATGCTTTCTTAGGGGATAATGACACTTTACCGGTCATTATTGCCTCTAATTTAGAGTTGGCACAAGAGCAAGCATTGTTGGAAGTCTTGAAAGAAAACAAGGGAGCTATCGGATGGACGATTGCCGATCTCAAAGGAATTAGTCCATCAATCGTCATGCACAAGATTATTACCACCGAAGGTGCAAAACCGACAAGAGAAGCTCAAAGGCGATTGAATCCGAACCTAAGGGAGGTAGTAAAAAAGGAGGTAATCAAATGGTTGGACGCGGGAATCATCTATCCAATTTCGGATAGTGCTTGGGTGAGTCCCACCCAAGTTATGCCTAAGAAGGCCGGCATTCAAGTAGTCAAAGATGAAAGTGGTGAACAAATTGCCACCCGACCGGTCACCGGGAGGCGTGTATGTATTGACTACCGAAAGTTGAATGCCGCCACTTCTAAGGACCATTTCCCGCTACCTTTCATTGACCAAATTATTGAAAAATTATCGGGTCAAAAATATTACTGCTTTTTGGACAGGTATTCGGGTTACAATCAAATAGCAATACACCCGGATGACCAACACAAGACCACCTTCACTTGTCCATATGGCACCTTTGCCTTTCGGCGAATGCCATTTGGCTTGTGTAATGCACCGGCAACTTTCCAACGATGTATGATGAGTATCTTCTCGGACATGGTTGGAGAGTCGCTTGAAGTGTTTATGGATGGCTTTTCCATTTTTGGCACTAGTTTCGAATCTTGTCTCAACGAATTACAAAAAGTTTTTTAAAAAGATGTGTTGAGAAAAATTTAGTGCTTAGTTGGGAGAAAAGTCACTTTATGGTGCAAGAGGGCATTGTGTTGGGTCATGTAATTTCGGAAAGGGGAATGGAGGTGGATAAGGCAAAAATACGGGTAATAGCTTATTTGCCACCTCCGAAAAATGTTAAGGGTGTAAGGTCATTTTTGGGACATGCGGGTTTCTATAGACGTTTCATAAAAGGTTTTAGTGTTATCACCAAACCTTTATGTAACTTGTTATTAAAAGATGTCCCATTTGATTTTACTAACGAGTGTATGCAAGCTTTCACTGTTTTGAAGGAACACTTGATAAAAGCTCCTATCTTGCAACCACCGGATTGGTCAAAGCCGTTTGAGATAATGTGTGATGCAAGCGATACTTCTATTGGTGCAGTTTTGGGTCAACGGGTTGACAAGAAGCCGGTAGTGATTTATTATGCAAGCAAGACTTTATCCGAAGCGCAACTCAATTACACCACAACCGAAAAGGAGTTATTAGCGGTGGTGTATGCTTTGGATAAGTTACGTGCGTATATTTGGGGGAGCAAGGTGGTGGTTTATTCGGATCATAGTGCGGTCCGATATTTGATGGAGAAGAAGGATGCGAAGCCCCGTTTGATTCGGTGGGTATTGTTGTTGCAAGAGTTTGATTTGGAAATTCGAGACAAAAAGGGAAGTGAGAACGTAGTGGCGGATCACTTGTCTCGGATTCCGGTTGAAGGAATTGACGATGTTAGTGAAATAAATGAAAGTTTTCCCGACGAGCAACTCTTAGCCGTTTCCACCTTTGTTGCACCGTGGTATGCTCATTACGTAAATTACTTAGCCACGGGTGCTATCCCAAGTCATTGGACCAAGAAGCGACGACAACAATTTATGGTTCAAGTGAAGCAATACATTTGGGATGAACCGGATCTTTTCAAGATCGGACCGGATCAAGTTATTCGGAGGTGTGTGCCTGAAACAGAGGTGATGGAAATTTTGACTCATGCTCATTCATCCGCATGTGGAGGTCACTTTAGTGGGCATAAAACGGGTTACCGGGTTCTCTCATGTGGGTTTTATTGGCCCACAATTTTCAAAGACGCATGTGAGTTTGCAAGGAATTGCGTGAATTGTCAAAAGATGGGAAGCATATCGAAGAGGGATGAGATGCCATTACAACCAATCTTGGTTGTTGAAATATTTGATGTATGGGGTATTGACTTTATGGGTCCCTTCCCGAATTCGAATGGCTTTCTATATATTTTGGTAGCGGTGGATTATGTCTCGAAGTGGATTGAAGCTATTGCAACACGAACAAACGACCATTCGGTTGTTTGTAAATTTGTCCAATCCAACATCTTCTCTCGTTTTGGTATTCCGCGTGTTATTATAAGTGACGGTGGTTCGCATTTCAAAAACTTTAACTTCGGGAAATTATTGAAGAGGTATAGCGTGAATCACCAGATTGCCACACCTTACCTTCCGCAAACGAGTGGGCAAGTTGAAGTGTCCAACCGTCAAATCAAAGAAATTCTCATGAAGACGGTTAGAACGGATAGGAAGGATTGGTCGAGCAAATTGGATGATGCATTGTGGGCGTACCGAACGGCCTACAAGATTCCAATTGGCACAACCCCTTATCGGATGGTTTATGGAAAGGGTTGTCATTTGCCAATGGAGTTAGCGCATTAGGCACATTGGGCTATTAAGACGGTGAACGCGGATTATGACGAGGCGGGAAAGATGAGGAAGTTGCAATTAAGCGAGATAGAAGAGATTAGAGATGAGGCGTATGAATGTGCATCGGCTTATAAAGACAAGCTCAAGAAGGTACACGATGCAAAGTTAAGGAAGAAAACCTTTGAAGTGGGTCAAAAGGTTTGGTTGTACAATTCAAGACTCAAGATGTTTGCGGGCAAGCTTAAAAGCAAATGGATGGGCCCGTATGTCGTTCGGCGAGTTGGACGGTTTGGTGATGTAGATATCCAAGATGAGCAAACATTGAAACAACAAACGGTGAACGGTCACCGGTTAAAGCCATACTTGGAGGGGAACGACATCAACAACTTGGAGCTTGATAAAGCGGGCTACAACTTACGCCCGGTCGACGATGAGCAACCATGAGAGGCCCAGGTTTGGTAGTGTAAATAGTTAGCATTTCATTTTGTTTGTTTTGTATAGTTTGCATATTTACCGTACTCGCTTGAAGCTTGTGTTTGAAACTAGTGTGGGGACATTCGGGTTGCGAATTGCTCTAACATTGTGTTGAGGACAACACGGGACTTTCGAGGGGGTAGGGTAATTTTTACATGTTTTTGAAAAATTTTAAAAACACAAAAAAATCGAAAAAACTGAAAAAAATATATAAAAAAGGTACTTAAAATTGCATTTTTCAGCAAAACAGGAATTCCCAGGTGCCACCGTAAGTTACGGTGACACCGTAATTTACGGTGTCCAGTGGGGATTTTTGGGCTTTACGGCAGGAACCTCCTGTTTTACGGTAGAAACATGTTGCCAGCATCCACCGTAATTTACGGTCCATACCGTAATTTACGGTGGACCTGGCCAGACAATGGGTCCTTCCGGTTTCTGCATGTATATAAAAAAAAATTTAATAATAATCAGTTTCGAGACTTAACCCCAGCCACTCATATTCACTTCACTTTTCTCATTCTTCTATTCTCATCCATCACTTTCCAAGACCCACAAAATCCACAAGAACTCCATAGCCTTCTTCAACCTCCAATTCTTCATATCTCTCTCAATTCTCAACCAAATCAAGTGAAACTTAGGTCTATTTTGGCTAACTTTTCACATACTTTCTGATTTTGAGAAGAGATTTGCGAAAAAACGAAGCTTTCTAGTCCGAATCACAAACCCTAGGTCCGAAAAATTTTGGGGGTTTTTGAAGTTTTCGTTTTACAAGCATTCTAGCATCTTCAAGCAAAGGTATGGAAGTTTATTTGTTGTATTTTGATGATGCATTGTGAAGATTGAGGTTGTTTTTTATATTTGTTCATACCCACTTACTTGTTCTTAGATTTTGTCATAAAAATTGTTACTTGAACATTGTTATGGGTTGTAGATGTAGGATTGATGGTAAAGTAGTGAACTTTTTGGGAATCTTTACATTGTAGAGACACCATGCCCAATTTTTGAAAAAGATTTATAAAAGTTTTGGTTCACTAGCATCTACAACCATAATAACAAGCAAGTGTGGGGATATTGTGGCGAAAAGGGTCTAAATTATTGTGTTTGGTTGTGTTGTTTGCTCTAATGTGTGTAGAAAAATGGTACGAACAAAAGAAAGAGCCGGAGCAAGTTCATCTTCTTCGTCTAAAGATAAGGGCAAGCAGCCGGAACAACAACCGAGAAAGAGGCAGTATTTGGGGCGAGTTGATGAGAGTGAAAGCGAGGAAGAAATGGAGTTGGACCCGGCTGAAAAGCCAAAATGGGACTCGGGTCCATTGGATGACGAACCGGAGCATTGGCAACCGACACTCTTTCACGATAGTATGAATAAATTTAAAAACAAGGCTGCCGCATTTATTTGCGAGAGGGAAGTTCGTGAAGTTGAATTTAGCCCGTTTGGTGTGTTTGCCAAATTCCGCGCTCTAGGATGGGAGTCGGCTCTCAGTTGCTATGATAAGGATAAAAACAACTTGTTCATAACCGAAATACAAGAATGGATGGCAACTCTCAAGTGCAACACATATGAAAAGCCATCACAAATGAAGCTAACGGGTATGGTGAATGGGATTCCGGTAGAGATGTCGTTTGACACGCTAAAGAAATTGGGGAAGTATGATAGTTTACATGCTCGCGACTACATGATACCTAGTCTTGATGACCTTTTGCTTAAACCGGAGAAGCATGTTCGTTGGAATGATATGTTAGCAGCATTGTTTTTGCCCGGTACGTATAGTGGAATTTTGTACCGGAGGAATTTGAAGATAGAAGCGAAATTGTTGCTAGCAATCTGTATTTTAAATGTCATTCCGCGAAGGGGGGACAATGAGCAAGTGAGGTACCCGGAAGTACCTGTCCTTTATTCGCTACTTAATGGGTCTCCGCGTTTCCCAATCCGATATTTGATCATGAACCACCTATGGATTTGCCAAAACAAGTTGGGGAGAGATATCGTCCCGTATTGCCGAATAATCACGGGGTTGATGAAGCAGCAAAAGGCAATCACGTCCGAGGATAGAGGAGCAACAAAAAGGCATCAGCCTTTTACGTTAGACAAGTTGGGGATTGGTTGGATATACACGCAATCGGAGCGGTATCATAAGCTCAAGTCAGAGGGGCAGAGATGGAGAGCATTAAAGGTGGGTGCAAGAGATCTTCTACCGGGTGAAGAAGATGAGCCGGAAAGTGATGCGGAGATCCCAAGTGGTGATGATGATTATGCGGACGAGCCGCATGGTGGTGAGCATGGTGGAAATGTGGGCCAAGGGGGTTATGGTGGTGCCTTTTACGATTACACGGAGCAGTCCTATGAGCCGGGTTGGGCTTATGATGGCACGATGCAAGAAGTGATCGAGAATCAACGTCCTCCGGCACCCATTTTTGAGACATGGTCGGGTTCGGAGCGGACGTTATTTGATCAACATACAATGATGCGTGCAAGCATGGAGCGGTCTTTGAAACACAGTTTTGATCGTCAAGAGGCGTGGAATCGCACACACGCGTATTCCCATAAAGTAGAAATGAATAATCGATACCATGATGACCAAGAAAGAAGATTGCATGCAGATTGGCACGCCGGGCGGCCGGTGGTTGTGGATCCACAACATGTGGATTATGCGTCTCTACCATCTTATGATGGTAGTATATCGTATCCGACCCCGCCACTCCATCATTCACAATGGATCGACCCGCGCCAACAAGAAGGAGCTCAACAACAAGGTGGGAGTAGTAGCGGTTCATTTGCATTTGGAGAATGGAATGACATGATGTCTTCCATTTTTGGACCTCCGAGACCACGCTATTACTAGTCAGGTCGTGTTCCTTCCTTGTATATTTTGTGAATATTTATTTAGTTTGATATGTTTATGGTTGGGCGGTTGGGTGGTGTTAGTTTGAGTTGTGATGTTATGTTTGGGTTGGTGCGAGTTGGCGGTGTGATGTTTAAAAAGAAGAAAAATATAAAATGAAAAATCGAAAAAAGAAATTTGTGGTTTGAGTGTTGAGCTTTCATTTGGTGTGAAAGAATTTTTGGCGATCAAGGCCTCCTAAAACCATACATTGGGGTCAATGTATCCCAAGTGTGGGGATGGGGGGAAATTTTTGAAGTTTTTGAAAAAAAAATTAAATCAAGCGAAACGATGTGAGAATTTGAACACCCTAGATTAACCCCAATTGATGCACCGGCAACCCTTATTACCCTTTTATTCTTGGTAAGATTTGAAGCCACACGTGTAAATAAATAATACTTATCTTTGATGAGAGTGGCTATGGGCGGGGGTGCATTAGAACTTGTGCCTTGATACGGTTTGAGTCCTTAGTTAGACATGAATGTGAAAAGGATAAGGGCATCTAGGTAGCCTCGTGTTTAGTGTGTGTGAGTGTGGGATTTGGGGGGTTGGACCTCATAAATTATATATATGAGCATGGTTGCGAGAGGGGCGGGGGTTTGGACATTTAGTTGCCCAATTTTGTGCCTAAAAGCCTATCGTATGTTACCCCTAGCTAGTTACCTAAAAATTTACCCAATTTGACCCGGTCTTATAGTGTTAGTAGTAGTAGTTTTAGTAGTATGATGTAGATATGTTTGATGCTTTCTTGTATGGTTGTTTGCTTGATTAAAAAAAAATCAGAAAAATCAGAAGAAAAAAAAAAGCAATGAAAAATGAAAAAAAAAAAGAACTGATATTTAGTTATCTTGTATATAGTAGTAAGTTTGGTAGTTATTTGTTTATTTGATTGTGTAATAAAAAGACCGGGTTAAGCTTTCGCTACTTCATATATATTCCATTTCCTACCCATACACCTAGCCACGTCACAACCTTGAAAGTCCCTTTGATTTGCATTCATGTTTTGCACTTGTTAGGAGAAGGATCAATTTAGGTACAACCCTATAGTTGTGCAACCGCCCGTTAGCCTTTGTGTGTCTAGCTTACATTTGCTAGTGCTTACTTGTTACCGAGAGGAGAGACATAGCGAGGGGTGCGTTATTTTGGGTGTTAAAAAGGGGTTAGTAAAAGGACTACATGTTATTGCTTGATTTATGTTGATCGCTTGTGTTTTGAAAATGGTTTAATGAGTTGCTTGGGACAAGCAACAGTTAAGTGTGGGGATGTGACGGGTGGTCCATAGGACAACCCTTAATGATGTTAAAAGACGAATTTATCCTTCACTTAATCGCGTAATTATCTTGAATTAGATGACTACGGTTGCTTATGTTTCAGGTGCGGTTCGGGAGCTAAAAAGGGATAAAACGCAGCTTTGGACGGTTTGGAGATGAACGGGTCGTGCGTGGGAAGAATGAAGAAACAAAACACACAAGTCAGGGTGCCACCGTAAATTACGGTGGCCACCGTAATTTACGGCGGCCCTGAAATCTGACCAGTTCTCCACCGTAACTCAGGAGAGATGCACCGTAAATGTTTGATGTCCACCGTAAGTTACGGTGGCACCGTAATTTACGGTGGACGCTGCGAGGAAATCCGTAACTGCCTCATTTAATCAGTTTTTGGGTGTCTTTTCACATTATCTCATGATTGGACAGTTTCTCTGCACTTTGGGGGCGATTTTGGCTGTTCCTTGTTGGTTCTAAACAATTCTAAACATTTGGTTCTTGTTTTTGATTCATATGAACTTGACTTTGAATGTTATGATGATCAACCGAACAATGTCCGGCTAAACTTGTGGTGATCATCTTAGGTGAAGGTTTCTCTAAACTTTTGTGTGTTTGTTCTATTATTTCTAGAATGATAACTTGTGTTTGCTTGATTATCATGGTGTATGCATAATTGTTTGTAGCTTATTAATTAATATACAATTTCTAGTCTTAATCGTACGTTCTTGGTGCCGTTGGCAATCGAGATATCACGGGAAGGGTTAGGGTTGGATATTGATTTATTGATCATCGGGAAACAACCTCGCATTCATATAATCCGAGTACTTTGTTCCCTTTTATCACAACAATTGTTTATGCATGAGTTATGTCTATGTAATTCTTTCTAGTTGGAATTTCACACAATTGTTAAAAGAAACTGAATCCTAAGATGGTCATTGTTCTCATAATCTGAATTAAAATCCAATTTTGATTTGCAAATAGCTAGTAATTTAGTTTTCTAAAACAACAATCCAAATCATTGATCTTTATTTTCTGCAAATTAGGTTAATTGTAGTGTAATCGCAAAGCTATAAAACAAACACATTTTCCACATACTCCCTGAGTTCGATACCCATTTACCACTATCTATAGTTGTTATTTGGATTAAATTTGCGTGTACCACGACATCACGTCAGATACCACTTGTAGGACCGAGATACGACCTAAACGAGTCGATCAGAAGCGTTCTTGATCAATACGAGAGGCGAAATCAGACGTTTTGATGTTGAATCAGCTTGATTTGCAAGTAGAAGTAGTTTAAATGTCTGTTGTATTGATTTGACAAGTTTACACGGGCTGAAGACACCTCGGCAGAGCTTCGCCACCGGAAATGCAAAGTTACAAATGAAAGACACAAGACACCTATTTATAGGAGAACCAGAAAGCATGAACCACACATGTCCACTTCGTGCGAAGTGATCAATCCGTACGAACTGGATATTCCAGTTCGTGCGAAGTGGCTGGATTCACTCTGTTTCTCATTTTTCTCGTACAACGTGTCTTGTTCTATCAAACCTATTACAAGACTCGATACAAGACGAAGTCGACAGACATATGCACCAACAAACTGTACTTTTAACATGTTGCAGGTTGATGATGATTCATGATGAAATCTAGTAGGGACGACTTAGAAACGCATATTGAAATTACTAGATTAGCTTACTTTATTTTGTTGAACTCGTTGTATGGTCTTTTAAATGTTGTATTTTGAATTCATGTTGTATTTGACAATTATTAATATGATATGAAATCGGTTTTGAATTAAATCATTGTCACATAGTGTAATGAAGTCTTTGAATAATCTCGATCATTTTCGTCTCACTCTGATGTTTCTGCCATCGGTTGGGGTGTGACACATGACCTCTTCGACAAATGTAGACGTCCATTGCGACAACTGCGACATTTCCACATTCTCGTTATCTTTCTTATTTTCTGGTGTTTTATCTTCAATAGTATGTGGTTGTCCACTTGTCGTGTCTACGAACGCAACTTTCTTCAGCATGTCCTTCCACAGTGTATGTTTTTCTTTTATCTTTTCACTTTCAGGGTACAACATAAACCCATCCGCAAAAGTTCCGTTTATCCTCTTCACACACTCCTCAAACTGATTAAAAAACGCTTCCAACATACCCGTATGCACCTGTATTAGATGATTTCACACAAAAGATTAGCATCAAGCAAGAACAACAGAATTGTGTTTTTGGAATAACATATTTTTTTTTACTTATGTTTGTATAACGGTTATGAAAGTACCTCTTCACTTTGGCTCGCAGGTGGCGTTGACCCATATTGAGATACCATTGGTATCTTAATCTCTCCATCAAACCCTATGTGAATGCCTGGCTCATTTTGCGTTTGTCCATACTCACCTGACTCAATGTAGTATTTCTCGATATCGTCTAGATGGTATTCAGCAGCAGTTGTTTCACCATCTATGTCCATATCTTCTTCAATATCAATAGTTCTTTTTGAGATTACAAGGAATCTCATCGACAACATTAGGAGTGCCTTCAACCACTTCAACATCATATTTCTTTTTGACATCAGCAGCAACTATGTGTGCAACTATTTCAATTGGTGTTTTTTCGTTTTATACGACTTTGTACATTTATCATGCACTTTGTCGGATTCATTCACAACAACCTTTTTTCCTTTTTACCCTTGCGGCTTTTGGACTGTGTTTTACAGTGTTGGATACATGTTTCTGATCAGCCTTCTTTTCAATCAGTTCAACTTTATGTTCATCCTTCTTGTCAGGTTTTGGCCCACCTTCTTCTTCCTCATCTTCCTTTTTTTTTCAAAAGGATACCGTTGCACAGGATACAAACCCTTTTCATTCTCCAACAGTTGCTCAAACCTTACAGTGTCCAATTTGATGCTCAGCAACTCTATATCGTCTTGTACGATATCTTCAATGAGATGTATCGACCTTGGCTCATCTGCGCTGAACTTCTTTTGGTCACGCACCAAAGCCGCCTGCAAAGAAGATGAACAATTGAAGTCGGCCTTTTTTGTATCAGAACCAGTAAATTTTATTTCCATGTCACATTACATCAGATTTGTGTTTTGAGTTGTTTTGCTATTGGTTTCCAGTTTTACAGCTATCAGACGGTGGACTAAATTGGTTTCCAGTTCATAATATTTCAGCATGTGTTTTACATTGGTTTCTAGTTTTACAGCTATCAGATTGTGTTTTAGATTGGGGTTTAACTTGCTTTCCACTTTACAGCACTCAGACTGTGTTTTATAAAACACACCTAAAACACACTATATCAGATTATATCATATTGTGTTTTAAATTGGGGTTTAACTTGCTTTCAACTTTACACAGCACTCAGACTATGTTTTAAGTTGGCATACAGTTTACAAATATAATGTAAACTATCAGATTGTGCTTTAATTGTGTTTTAAGTTGGTATACAATTTTACAAATTCCAAATAACATGTATAACTCAGATAGTGTTTTAAGTTGTGTGTTAAGAGTTGACATCTACCATGTATTTTTAGCCAATTGTACGAGTGATTTCCAGCCATGTGTTAAGAATAGTGTGTACAAACAAAAGTGTGTATATATTTGCAACATACCCTTAACAAAGCCATTGGCCCAAGGAAGCAGTCTTTTGGTAACCATCCATCCACATTCCTATCCAAAGACCTGATCATGTATTCACACTAGTTGAAATTCTTTATATCAAGCCCTCGACACAATGCTGGTAGAAACCTCATATTAATTGATGAATTGTGTGTTATCTCACCAAGGATTGTGTTGTAGAATAGCAGGAAGTTCAACACAAAAATTCTTCCGCTTGCATTTTGTGTTTGCATGTATATCGTGAATTAAACAGATGTGAAACGTTTAGGAGCATTTTCAAATTGGCTTCTCCATTTCGCGACCACCTCACTGAAGTCTGCCCTTGCTCTCTCAACCTCTTTTATTTCTACCTTCCCTCTCGGTACGCCAAAATATAGTGCACCAATTCCTTAGAAATTGGTATCTGGTGGCTACCATAGTCCAACACTTGTGTGTTTATGGTCGTAGTTCTTCACCGACCACCAGCCCAAAGCTGTTGAGATTTGACCCATTCTAAACCCATGTATTGCTCCAAACCCAATGATTTTGACCGCATTCCGTTAATCTTCGTTCAAACTTTCCATCAGCTCTCCCATGTGGCGTAGAGCAGTTCGTAATGTCAGTTTCCCATATGCTAATGCGAGGTAAGGTTTGATTATTCTTGACCGCTTGCGTGTTTTTTATGATTTGCTTGATCGAACAATTGGGGTTGTTATGTTTTTTCACATATGGCATGCTTAGGATCTGTCTTCTCTTTTTTCCACGGAGAGTTGTCAAAGTCATCATCAGAGTCTGGGTGCACATCTTCTGTGTTGGCAACTGGCAACTGGCAACACACCAACATATAAAAGACGTTAGCAATACAAACTTAGTATGACATATATGTTAAGTAATCAGCGTGTCATTACAACGTACTATTTGCCACTTCAGCAAGCTTCTTATCCATTGTTTTATCAGCAGCCTTCTTATCCTTCGGTTTGTCTGCCGGTTTCTGGTCATTCTGTTTCTCAGAAGGCTTCCTACCCTTCAATTTTTTGTCGACTGCAAAAACACATAAAGGGTGATCTTTAGCATCGCAATGTGTTTAACATAACAAACATATGGTAAGTCCGAGTGTAATTCCAACATACCTAAAGCCAATGCATGAGCTTGAATGGTTTCAGAGTGTAATTCAACATCTCTCCATTACGTGCGGGAAAAGATTCGCGATATCAGACATAATTGTGTTACCAGGCGGGGGTTATGCACAGTCAGCAACATGGTCACCCGTTTCAGTTGTTTTATTAGCAACCGTAGCTGGTTATACCACACAAATGGTCAGATACGTAACTATACAAACAATCCCCCCACCCCCACAAGTAACCGCACCTTGTATAGGTGATGATTCGTCCGTTTCTGATTCGTCCAACATAATTGGTTGATCAGGTTTGTTTTCGGGCTTTTTGGAAACCCATTTTCCTTTCAATCGTTCACTCTTCCTCCGTCTTCTTGAAAAACATTTTTTTTTCAATCTAACAATTTTTACAACATCCTTACATTCAATACTAAAACACACATAAGCCATATTGTGTAAAACACAACTGATAGCAAGTGCCGGAAAACAAATCAGTACGAGCATTAGCACAGGGATTCATCTGCCCTTTCTTTATGAAAACACAACTAAAATTAAACTTAGGGTTCAAAAAAACTTCACTTTATATATTCCGACACACCGGAGTTCATTGTGATGGTATAACACATTGACATAAACAGATTCTAAAACTCATTGAATCGCACATTATTAAACCCTAACTAAATGTTTAAGATAAAACACATACCTACTACTTCGGGACGCTTCTTGCGGCTTCCTTCTCCTTTGCCTGTGTTGTCCATACCTTCCGGAGTGATTTCGATTTTGAATCTCTTGCCTGCACCCAAGAAATTCCGTCAATAAAAACCACCACACAAGAATCAGCGATTTGTAAAACACATAACACACTTTCGATTGCTTCTTACATTTTTATATTTCAAGCAAAATCACTTATCTTCATCCATGATTTTCGGTATGAATTAGGGGTTTCGAAAGTGGGTGTAGAGAGAGAAGGAAAATTGCATGAAAATAGGGAGTTGTGAAATCCTGACGGTTATGGTGATTGATTTAAAACACGTTAATTGACAAAATTGCCCCTATCCTATTAAAACTATCAATTAAATAAACACAAATATTACAAAATTGCCATTAACTTCATCTCAACCATTAAACACAGCCATCAAATGGCCCAGATCGTTTCCTACATTTTGCGCAGGATCCCCACTCATATATATATATATATGGTCAGGATTTAGAGAAAACGGTGGAAAGTGTGAGAACGGTGAGAACGCTTATGAATCGTCTGATCAAAACAATCTATGGACTAGATTGGCGCGGTGGCGTTTTCGTAAATAACATCAATTTTATTACGTGGACGCGCTTCATTAAGGGTAAAAAGGTCTTTTGACTTCTCCACACAAAACGTCATCTCATGAAATAAAATGCCATACAAATAGCACACACCATTCTAATCTAAAACGCCATTAGATATAAATCGCCAAACTTAATTATAATAAAATCCCGCCTAAAAAAAGGCCAAAAAAATCCTATATATACAACATCTCAGACCTTCAATTAAAAAAACACACAAAACCCCAAACGCCATATTTAATATATATCATTCGTCTTAGAAACGCCAAAAAACCCAAACATCAAATATCCTCTAAACCAAAACGTTTATTTGAAATTCAGTTTGGTTGTCTGTAAGGTTTCACTCAATGTAATGGACAAAAATCCTTAAGTGAGGATATTGTCCATTTCATTGAGTAAAATCTTATTGACTTTATCCTCAACTTCCATCCAATTTATAACGCCAAAACATACAAAAACATTATTGAGGTTTGTTGTCAATAAAGTTTAGCTGTATGGGGTGGACAACATTGTCAGACATCTTTCTTAACTGTGGATTAACAATGTTGTCCATCTCATACAACAAAACATTATTGATTTTAGCATGATCAAATTTTGAGGTTTAAGGTGCTTTTATTTAGTGGCGTTCTTTTTATTGGTAAAACGCCAAAAGTTAAAAAATCAAACATCGTTCATTGGAAATTCAAGATTGTTGGCTGAAGGGTGTAAACTCAATAACATTTTGCTGCATGAGATGGATAAATCTTCAAGAAAAAGATGCTGATGTCAGACTTTGTGCTTCCAAACGGAGACAAAAAAACTACTTCAAAAAAAAAAACAAAATGAATCATACGAAAGTCGAAACAGCCAGTTAAGATGATTCAAAAAAGAAGAAAGAGATCGGTGACAGTGAAGATTTAGAAGATCAATTGTTTATATATATATATTTTTATTTTCTTTTACAGTTGATTGTTATATAATAAAAAACACCATATATAATAAAACGCGAGACAGCCAAATGCTTGTTAAAATGCTACCATGCCGTAAAACGTCCCAAAACTCCCAAACTATAATAATATTACTTTGGAAAAGTATTATAAAAAACCCAAAAAATAAAATAAAATAAAATAAAAACCAAACTTGAAAATGTAACTAGAAACAGTAACTACAAAACAGTAAAACTGAAGAGATGGAAAATTTATTATATTAGAATCTAAAATACCAAACTTGAAAGATGGGACGTGTTACAGACTTCAGAGATAAAGCTTATAAAAACCAATAATTACAAACAGTAACTGAAACGACGAATACTTTATTATAATAATGCACCGCCTAACCTACGCCGCCAAAAGAAATCCTATAAAATGATACCTCTCAGCAACTTCCATTTGACCAAACCAAAAAAACAAACGCCAATACTATTAAATACCACTCACTGTAAAACGCCAAAAAATTAAAAAAATCAAAGATGGATAATATGCTTTCTTGGATATTCAGTATTCTTCTTCGTGAAGTTTCACTGAATGGATTGTTACGTGAGGGGAGTAACTCAGTAAGATTTTGCTGTATGAGATGGACAAATCTTCAAGAAAAAAGATACTGATGACAGTCATATGTCATTTTGTGTTCTTTGTTCTTGAAGAAGGCTTGGATGAGGAGAAGAGATCAATGACACTGAAGAGTGGGATGATTATAAAGATGAAGATCAAGTTGAAGAACAAAGCGAAAAACCCACCCACACGTCATAGATCTATGTCGCCAAACATCCACAAAAGCCACTTCAACAGACGAGCAGGCAAAATAATCAAACCGATGAGTTTGTTAAGTTTTACATAAAACGCCATATATTTGGTGATAGTTCTTGTAGTATTAAAGAAGAGAGATACTGATGACAGTGAAGATTGTGAAAAGAGATCCGATTAGGATTTTTAATTTATTTTTTTCGCTTCTATTGTTTTTTCACTGTGGTTGTAATATAATTTTCCAATTGTAAAATGCCAAGATACCACAAATGCCAAAATGTATATAAAAAATAATAGAACAATAGGGCATCTTGTTTAAAACGCCTTGAAAAACGCCATTCAGATAGATATTCTAACCCCTTGGGGTTCCAATGGCATACTATTTGAAAAACGCCATAAACGCCAAAATGTTAATACAATGAAACCATTAAAACGCCATATAATTATCGAATTTGGTTAACGTAAAAAAATCTTAAACCCCAAAAATAAATCAATATTGTGAAAAGCGAAATTGGAAAAGCAGAAGTTAAAATGACAAAAAAGCCCATACGCCCGAATTATATCGCGTGCCACGTGTTGGGCCAGCATGCGTTCTCACCGTTCTCACACTTTTGAGCATTTTCTCCTGATCCTGACACTATAAATATATATATATATTGGAGAGTTCAAATGAGAAGAAATTACAAATTAAGAATAAAAACAATAAAGGGTACAAAGGTAATTTGAACAAATCATTTAATGAGTCATCCTATAAAATAGTTATGCACCTTACACAATAAAAACAATCATGCACATAATCCTACACTACACCTTAAAAACAACGTTTCCTGCACCATAAAGACAATGTTTTGGTGTAAGGTACAAAATATGTAGGACCCCAACACTTTTAAATAATATTGCGACTCATAGTAAAATATGTGTAGCACACAACACTTTTAAATAGTTTTGTTACTTCTAATAAAATGGGTGTATTAATGGTGATGAAGTAGGAAATTATGGTGACATTAATAATACTTGAGTAACCCTTAATAATATTTATTAATATTCTACATCAAAGTGTCTATCCTACCCTTATTAATTAAAACATTAATTAAAAGTAGATAAAAATTATATCTTGATTCACAACCATTGATCAAGAAAATATAGGGCCTAGATTAATTTTTTTTTCTTCTTACAAGAAGATTCTTCTCAAATGAATCTTCCCATATATATATATATATATATATATAGGTATATAGCATAAGGATCCGTTAAGAACCACCCTTTATTGTGAGAACCGCGAGAACCAGTGTGAACACAAACAGTAATACCTAAAAATATCTAAAAAGCCACCCAAAAAAAATTACGATTTTTCTGGAAAAATCGCTATATTTCGTCAATAATAAAAAAAATTCAAAAAAAAAATCCAAGTAAAAGTTATCCATGCACATGTGCATATGTATCATTTCTTTGACAAATTCCGTAATTCATTACAAATATTAGACAATTGCACTTTCATTTACACTACCATATGTAATACACTACTTTTTACATTACCAATATTAGAAATGCACATGTGCATCTATATGTATCAACATGAAATAAGGTGTTTTTGTACACTACTTTGAATACACTTTCCCTTTCATCTATCATACCATCAATAATACACTATCATTACCTCATACCATCCATAATACAATACCATTACCTCCTACTATCCATAAGACAATACCATTACCAATATTTTCACTTTATTATATGTATATAAACACTATTTATACCATCCAATCAACATATAACATCATAAATTAACAACTATAATCAAACCATCAACCACTAGATATAACTAACCAAAAACATGTATATGGGTCTACTTCTCCGTTCAAAATCACAAACTTTTTTGTACCAAAACACGTTATATCATGGTTATACATAATGATGCACGTGTGCATTTTGAATATTGGTAATGTAAAAAGTAGTGTATTACGGATAGTATTGTAAATTAAAGTGCAATTCTCTATTACTGATAATGTATTACGAAATTTGTCGAAGCAATGATAAATATGCACATATGCATGGATAACTGTTACTAAAAAAAAAGTTTTTTTTTTTGTAACGAAATATAGCGTTTTTTTTTAAAATAAATATTAAAAAAAATTGAGTGCTTTTTTGATTTTTTTTTATTTTATTTTGTGTTCACATTGGTTCTCGCGGTTCTCACAATAAAGGTGGTTCTCAAATGAACCTTACCATATATATATATATATATATATATATATATATATATAGGAGAAGGATCCGTTAGGAACCACCCTTTATTGCGAGAACCGCGAAAACCAGTGTGAACACAAACAGTAATACCTAAAAAAAATCTAAAAAACACAAAAAAAAAAAAAATTTTTACTATTTTTTTTGGAAAAATCGCTATATTTCATTTATAAAAAAAAATTCGAGTAACAGTTATCCATGCACATGTGCATTTGTATCATTTATTTGACAAATTCCGTAATTCATTACAAATATTAGACAATTGCACCTTCATTTACACTACCACTACTTTTTACGTTAACAATATTAGAAATGCACATGTGCATCTATATGTATCAACATAAATAAGGTGTGTAGGTACACTACTCTCTTTTATCTATCATTCCATCCATAATACACAAACATGCACATGTGCATTTTTGTTATTTCTTTGACAAATTCCGTAATTCATTACAAATATTAGACAATTGCACTTTCATTTACACTACCATATGTAATACACTACTTTTTATATTACCAATATTAGAAATGCACATGTGCATCTATATGTATCAACATGAAATAATGTGTTTTGGTACACTACTTTGAATACACTTTCCCTTTCATCTATCATACCATCCATAATACACTACCATTACCTTCTACCATCCATAATACAATACCATTACCAATATTTTCACTTTATTACATGTATATCAACACCATTTATACCATCCAATCAACATATTACATCATAAATTGACAACTATAACCAAACCATCAACCATTAGATATAACTAACCAAAAAACATGTATATGGGCCTACTTCTCCATTCAAAATCACAAACTTTTTGTACCAAAACACGTTATATCATGGTTATACATAATGATGCACATGTGCATTTTGAATATTGGTAACGTAAAAAGTAGTGTATTACGGATGGTATTGTAAATTAAAGTGCAATTGTCTATTACTAATAACGTATTACGGAATTTGTCGAAGTAATGATAACTGTTACTCGAAAAAAAAAAGTTTTTTTTTTTGCTAACTAAATATAGCGATTTTTTTTAAATATTAAAAAAAAAATTGAGTGCTTTTTGATTTTTTTTAGATTTTATTTTGTGTTCACATTGGTTCTCGCGGTTCTCGCAATAAGAGTGGTTCTCGAATGAACCTTACCCTATATATATATATATATATATAAGTGACCGCTAAAATGAGAACCACCTCCAGTTGTAAGAACCGTGAGAACTACTTGATCCGGGGCGAGTTGGACCAAAATATTTTTCATAAACATAGATGCGTGTATTATAAACACATTTGTAAAAAAAATGTGTGTGTAGTTTTGAGAACCACAAGTTTGTGTTTACGGGTACCGTAAATTTAACCGTAAACACAAACTTGTGGTGCTCAAAACTACACACACGACATTTTTTTTGAATTTTTTTTTTACAAATGTGAATTAAATTTACGGTACCCGTAAACACAAACTTGTGGTGCTCAAAACTACACACACGATATTTTTTTTTTGAATTTGTTTTTTACAAATGTGTTTATAATACACGCAACTACGTTTATGAAAAAAAAATTTGGTCCACCTCACCCTGTACGGTGTAATTCTCACGGTTCTTACAGCTGGAGGTGGTTATCATTTTAGCGGTCCCCTATATATATATATATAAATATATATATATAGCGTAGCGTAAATAGTTCATGGTCACAAATCAATCGAGTTAAATGGATTTAATATTCGTTGCCCAAGGAGTAACTCTTACGGGTCATAGCTCGGTAAGTAGCGTCGACTTATCGAACCCGTACCTATAAATCCAATATCAAGTTCTAGTGGTGATGTTAGGCCTTCATGCCTGTAAGTTCACCGATGTCAGTGGCTCCTCGAGATATTCCTTTTTCACAGTTATTCACATATATGCCTCGACAGCCTGGTTCTAGTAATTTGTATGCTAGACCTTTTAATTCTGTTAATATGCCTCTGAGACCCCACCATCAAATGTTAGACCACGTCCAGTAGGTTCTAGATTGAAAAGTCATGTACATAGACAGAGTGTTGAGCAACTAGTTGGACCAAGACCTAGAGCTGAAGTCCTGTTGGTCCAAGGGCTAGTGTTCCAATAACTAAAGGGTCGTCACAAGGTGCAATGGAAGTGGAACTGCAAAGAAACCAAAGCTTTCTGAGCATGTGATGTAGAAACTTGGCGAAATTTACAAAGTTATGGTCTGTCAAACCATGGAGATTTTTAAGAATTCTGAGTAGGTTAAAGAACAACGTCAAGTCAAATAATTGAGAGGAAAAATGTGAAGATTTATGAGCAGAATGTCAAGCTTAATTATCATCTTTTTCTTATTCGTGACAATGAAAAGAAGATTGTTGAGTTAACTGCAACAGTTGAGAATCAAGCAATGCAATTGAAGGTTTTGCAACATCATAATAAGGTTTTAATTGAATGGCATAAGCGAATGATTACTTTGAATGAAGAAATTAAAAGGGCCATTAGTGAGCTTGTTGCACTAACTACTGCTCAGGGGGAGAATGATTAAGTAAGATGTAAACTTGGCGAGTTAAAGAAACTTCAAGACAATTTTTCTCGAGACAATGATCCTAAAGCATCAAAGTCTAGGGAGCAACCAAGTAGTTTACATACTACTAAAACTATAACCGAGGCAACAGCTAAGGGGGAGTCAGAAGCTGGTACAGGTGGTGGATATAAAAGAACAACAGAAGCTGAAGTAATTGAAAATGTTGGTGGTGATAAAGGCAAAGGTGTGGTAGTGGAACAAGATCAACAGATTGATGTATTGACTGGTTTGGATGATCGTGGATCTGAGAGCTCAGATAATTCAGAAAATCCAGAAGCTTAGAACTATTTTGTAAATGATGATTTGGAAGAAGGAGAAACAGTTAAAGGTATAGTTGAAGAATGGAAGTTAGACGATGATATTGCCGAAGTTGAAGTTAAAAGGAAAAAAAATGGTCTATACATGTAAGGATGCTAGCATTGAGTATGAGTCTTTCATAGAGAATATTTACACATAAAATAATGTTGAAGACATTCCTCGTCTAGAAGATCTTCCAGAAGAAACAACTACCGAATTTAAAAATTGGTTTAAAGATCCAGCACCCCGGTTTTAACTCAGAAGAAGCAATATGTCAAAACATTTGGCGAGTATGCGGGTCAGACTATTAGTTGGGATTACATTGAAGAACACAAGTTGATCATGATAAAGAGAATAGATGGTGTGCAATATTTCAAATGTAGTGCTAAGAAGTTGAGTACTTTGCCAGCACGTGATTTGCATCATTTGGCGCAGATTGATTTAAACACCAGAACATATGTTGCTAATATCAACGGTTTGATATTAAACTGGGTGAAAGAGAGTAGAGAAAGCAAAGGATAAATGTTTAAACCAAGTGTTGATAGACGTGTTAGAAGTAGAGACCCGGTGATTGGAAAAAAGATGTACAAGATGGTTTACAAACCGCCAGATTATGTTACTGAAATACCGATGAGAGAATTTAATTTTGATTGTTTGAAGGAATTCGGAGTTGGTATGTGGATGGTAAAACTGGTGAAGCTGTTATCTCTCAAAAGAACATGTTGGATGAGATTGTCAAAATCTTAGATCCTATGTGGTTGATAAATCTAAAAATGGAAGACTTGAAGAGATTATGAATGCATGTTATACATTATCGTGAAGACATGAGATGAATTGCAATGAATTATATGAGAGTTGTCCAGTTGTGTGTGAAGAATGGAGTTTGTGCATGGAGCTTGTATTCTAAGTGTTGATGAAGAGTTTCAACAAAAGTTTTGATGATCTCCGAGCATTCATCAAGGGGGAGTATGTAAATGCACTGAATGTGATGAAGTGTTGGAGATTATAACACTTAGAAGTTTGGGTTCTGAGTGTAACTTTAATATTATTTTAGTATATTCTGGATTTCATGTAAACTTCGGGGGTATCTTATAACCCTGAAATAGTTCCGAGTTACTCAAATTCAGTGTGTGCATTCAGGGGACAACATGTTTCCCCAAACTTAGTGTGTTCTGTATTATTGAGAGTAGTCCGAAACTCATAATAAGTTCCAGATCAATTGATTCTATATATATATATATACACACACACACGTGAACTATGATGTTATTAAGTGACTTTTGATCATTTTTATAGTTCTAGGAACTTTGTGTTCTCTGTGATATATACAAGTGTGAATTTGGTAATTTCTCTGTTTTTACACCTTCTTTAATAATGTTTACGGTGTGAATATATATCGTGATGGATTCTGCACATTATGATACGTTGTGATAGTGATTCGATATAGTTTATAGTGACCTAAGTGTCCTTGCATACAAAAAATAAAACAAATGTTTTTGAAAAATAAAGTTGAAGTGAAAAAAAAAAAGTTTCTAAAAGATGATGGCAAACGTTTCTATTAAAAATGTGCCCGACAAATTTAAAAATATATTTTGTAAAATGACGTGTTATAAAAGAGCTCTAAAGAGATATATTGTTGGATGTTCATAATTTACAAAATATTTCTAAACCTTTTACCTCTTTTAAAAACGATTCTTTTAACTTAAGAAAATTAAAACAACTTTTTTATTTAATTTTTGTGAATCTTCTATAACTTCTTTAAGGTGGTCCGGGCACCCCTTGATAATCATCGTGATCTAGAAGTACCATGAGTTGCTTGAAGAAGATAATCATCGTGATGTAGAAGTACCATGAGTTGCTTGAAGAAAAATTAAAAATATTTAAAATGTATAACGTGTTGACGAAAGATTGAAATAAAATATATGATGATATGATTTTTTTTTAGCCACTAAAATCATCACACCTGTGATTTACGTGATTTAAGCTTATAATCACTTTATTGAAGAATACATTACTTACCACTAAGCTATCACTGAAGAACCATATTATGAGATGATGAAAGAAAAAATAAAAAAAAGTATACTACGACGATGACTTAAGAAAAGTATCATATGATGATTAAAAATTAAAAAAATCTCACATGTCTAATATATAAATAATAAATAGATAAAGGATGAGATGATAGAAACAAAAATACACGTTTACTACGTTGACTGAACAGAAAAAATATCATACGACGATTAAAAAATTTAGATAAAGGATGAGATGATGAAAGAAAAATAAAGATTTACTACTTTGACCGAATATAAAAGTATCAGATGCTAAAGGAAAAAATAATCAAACTTATCTATACTATATTATACTACATGTAAAAAAGAATAATAAAGTAAATTTACGTACATTTCTAAGAATTTAAGTAATTATCTATAATCTATAATACTATATAAAGCATTTCCTATTGACATAAAAGTAATTTACCTTTAAAATTTTAAGACGGCAGACTAAGGGTCTTCATCCTTCCCTGATGTTTCATCCTTTTCTACCAATTTTGCCCCCAATCAATGTACGTTGCCCACAAAGAAATCTCCAACTGAATGCAACAGTTGAATCGTTTCGCATCCAAGCCTCAAACCGTCAGAGTTGCACTTGAAATTGATGAATGGGAGTTCAAATCGATTAATGGTAGTTAGATTCGAGGTTTCTCCTTTATAATCTTCTATTAATGGTCATTTGTTTGCCCGATCATGCAGCGGTGAGGGTTTAATCGGAGCACCAAAGTCCGTCGGGTCAAGGGTTTCTACCATGATATGACGAAAGGTCAGTGATTATGTTGTTTGCAGCGATGGCAATGGTAGGTAGTGAAAAATCGAAGCCTCAACAGTGGCGGCTTTAGGGTTCCTTCATATGTCAGTCGGGGGAGGTTAGGATTCCGGCAGAGGAATCCTCAGATAGAGTTGATAGAGTTTTAAAGGCTCTAATCAAGATCTGAGAGAGAGTGAATTACAACCGTAGGTAATAAATTTTCTGATTAAATTTATAAAATGCTTTATTAAGTTCATGAAATGTTTTGGTGCATTTGATTTATAAGAAAGAAATGGGTTAATTAGAGGTGGTATCATTATGTTTGGTTCTCATCAGGAGAGTTTGAGGAGGAATTGTGGTTTTAGTCAGAGGTAAGAGTGTTAGCTGTGAGTTATTGGTAAGTAAACCATTCGAAAATGCTATCTTTTGAGTGCTATATATTCTAATGATGCTATACTACATGCATTAGGTACCCAACAGAAGGTTAGATTCAATTTTTGATTTTAACCATGACTTTTATTTATCGGCAAAGAAGCATTATTTAAGCATCCATTTTTTTGGGTAAGTAATCTACAATCTATCCAGAATCTCAAAAAGAAGCACATGTTATTTAGTTGTAAATCTTGCATATGCAATGCTTACTATACACTCATGTTAACTTGTTCAACAGTAGGATCCACACTCGATCACACAGTTACGTTTATGATTAAAAGAAATTGATATATTGTTGCAGATGTAGAAGTCACGGTTGCATGGTTTCGGATGCTAAGATGCTTTATGAGAATGAAGAGCTTGATGCTTCTATTTCTGTTGCTGAGAGACTTCTCCATACTAAACAAATGAAGTAAGTCTATTCTTTTATATCACCTTTTGTCATGCCATTTTTTTAAGTCGGGAGCTTGTTCGTGTTCATTCGTTTGTTTTAACACCGGTTATTGGTTTGATTATTAATTTTTTTTTTTGCAACTGGTCATAAATTTTGTTATACCTATAAGTGCTGCAGGATATGTTCATCGAATCGAGTGAACTGGGCGAGCACATACACGGGTCAAAAATAATACATACAATAAGAAAACTTTAGTAGCGAACATATGAATCTTTTACACTGTTAAAGTTTCCAGGTTTGGTATAATAATTCATCTTATATAGCTGATTTCTGGTTTTGCAGGGAAATGCAGGAAAGAATGAGGGACATGAGTGAAGATAACTCAAACCAGAAGTAATTTTTATCCCCATACTCTTTTATGTTGGCTCACTGGCCAGATCAAATATTTTATATTAGTTCGTTACTAATATTTCACTGTTTCAGATGGCTTTTTGTTACTGAAGATGGCATAAAAGGTCTACCATGTTTCCAGGTGGCGATGTTACGGGTTACTGCGTTTCGGCACGTGTCAAACAATGATTCATCATGTTTTTCTATACGCGTTTACTAATTATACCTGTGAAACGTTAATTGTAGGTTCAGGAGGGATTCTGATTCTGTTATTTCCGTTTGGTATGCATTTTTCACGCTAATTTGTTAACGCCATGTGTCAAACAATGATTCGTCATGTTTTCCGTCATTACAAAACTGGTCAATCAATTGTTGTTTAACCCGCTCGCTGTTAGAGATTTTTGATTGCATAATCTAAGGTTAGTTTATTTATTAATCTTTATTATGTGAATTAGGTTTTCCTTTAAGCTTTGCTGTTGTTTACATTTTTCATTTTATTGTATGATTCAAGAGGTCAAACCTGTGATTAATCATTTTCAAATATGATAATGATTTGGTTGTTAATTTAACCCGAATTTTCTTTAATTTGTAGTGATGTGCGTTAGGTGTGATATGTTTTTAGTTATATTTTAAGCCCTACTTTAGTCAAGTTTTAAATTTATAAAACACGATATTCTACTAACACAAAACACACATATGGGCAAGTGCACCCATCGTGAGCGTAGTATAGCATTGGTAAGATACTGAGGTCGTCCAAGGACAAAAGAGCTTTTAGTACCGGTTTATCCTCAACGTCTAATCAAATCAAAAGTTTTAGAAAATGTTTTAACATGAAAATAAAAACTAAAAATGCTGAAAAATAAAATAAAATAAAAACAGATAGACAAGATGAATCACTTGGATCCGACTCGCCTTTAGTGTAACCTTTGATGATTTTCGCACTTTTGCACTTTTTAAGAGATTATCTTAGTTATAGTAGTAGGCCCCTCTTTTGAAGGTGACGCTACCCTCAACCCAGTAGTATGAGTCAGCAAGGATACAATCCTAAAGGGTCGGAATATTGAAAGATAATTAATTAAGTTATTAATGCGTAATGTGGTAGGCCCCTCTTTTGAAGGTGACGTTACCCTCGGCTAAGTGGTTTGAGTCAGTAGGGATACAATCCCAAGTAGCCGGGTTAATATATTAATAGTAGTTTACATATGAGGGGATCAAGCCATTCGCACTCCCGCCATCCAATACTAGTGGGTATTGAAGGAGGTCCTAGTAAGCTTGACCCAGGTCCTTGCAGGATCTATACACTGAACAAGGCAAGAACCTTACCAAACCATTCCCTTAACCCCCGACCAGGTAGCCAACATATCTCTATATAGACCGTAGAGATATGAATGGTGTAAATCTTTTATTTTATATAGACAGTAAAATAACGCCCAGACACCGCGAACAAATGATAAGGAAGTTTCACCTTCAACATAAGAAACTAGTTATTAAAGGCATTAATACAAAACCAAATAAAAAGTGCGAAAAGATTAAAAATCAAAAGTATTACACTAAATGTTTGTCTTCACCAAGTGATGTAAGAGACTTAGGTAAACATGGCCTTTGATTGTCAAGAACTCTTACTATCAATCTTGGATCCCGAGACTACTACACACACTCTAAGATGGATGATGGATGATGGTGGTGGATGTGGGTTGTAGTGGTGGTGGAGTGTGGGTGAAGTGGGAGAGAGGTGGTTTGCCAAGGGATGCCTTTGAAGTGAACCAAGCACCTCTATTTTTAGGCTGCACAGAAGCTCGGACACGGCCCCGTGTCCGTTGGGCACGGCCCCATGTCCATCCTCTTTCTCTTTCTTCATTAATTGCAATTTGTCTGCATTAGCCCCACACGCACCCGTGTCCGCTGGGCACGGCCCCGTGTGCAGAAGCGTATCTGTACTATCAAGATTTGCTTGGATTCTACGAATCTTAGCGTTGACCACGGCCCATGTAGAGCTGGGCACGCCCCCCGTGTCGAGAATAGAAGCTTCTATAGCTTTGTCCTTTCTGCAGACACCTGGCCACGCCCCCCCCCCCCCCCCCGGTGTCCGCTGGGCACGGGGCCGTGGTCAGCCTTCTGTTTTCTTGTTTTTGCTTGGGAAGATGTTGTCGAGGGGTCGGGCATGCCACGTTTGTTCCTTTTCTTGTATTTATGTTAGATTTTGCTGCATATTTATTCCTTTTGTTCATTTACGCTCATTTAGTCCTGAAAATACAAAAGGAAGACAAAAGCACACTTTTTCCAACATTAGTACTAAAAAGGGTTAGTTTTATGCCTCAATTGATGTATTTTATATGTTGCATTTTACACACATCAAATACCCCCACACTTGAATCTTTGCTTGTCCTTAAGCAAAACTCTTTATAATGTGGCTTACACTCTCAAATGGAATGGGTAGAAGAGAAGTTTTGGGCTTGTCTTGAGTGTCGGGAATCCAAGATCTTTATTAGGCTTTATTTTTACGTTATTTACAATCCTATTCGTTATGATTTATTTAGAACGTTTCATAGGATAAATTACTTATTTGAGCATAACATGCCTAAAATTCCATTTATATACAAGTTCACATACCTCACGGGAGATCACTCAATACTCGGCCGAAGATGTATTTTTGTGAAACACTCGAGACCGGCATGGATGGAACTTACTTCTACCATATGCTTGCCAAGCAATCAATCCTCATCCTTTTTAACTATACACCTTTGTAAATATCAAGAGGACTTGGGGAAGGGTTAGGCTTGGGTTAAAGGTAGGTGGTTTTGGTTTAGTGGTTAGTAAAAAGGGCGAAAAGCGTAAAAAGCGTCAGTCGTCGTAAAACTTTTTGTTTTTGTGACTTTTATTCAAACAAAGCATTTTCAAACAAAGTTTCTTTGAGGAACCTGTTTGTTTATTGCTAGGCTTCATTTTTTTTTATAAGGAACGTCACATGAAAACCGAGCTTTTTACTAAAATAAAGGGTTAAAAAAATAAAGGGTTTTGGTGGGTAAAGGGTGTTTGTTTTGTGGGTTTAGAAATGAAAAGGTTTAGGCTCAAAGGGGTTAACTAGGGGGATTTTGGGTAGGTGATAAAAAAATGAAAAATAATGGTGTTGAAAAGAAAAAGGGTTAGTCCTAATGCCTCCATCATTTACTTACTTAGGTTTAAGTTGGTAAGGACCGGGAATGTATCGTCATGGCAAGTTCTAGAGTCGTAAGAAACCAAGCGGCTATTCACACAAGAAACGAAAGATGAGCATTTAAATTTAAAGATGTATATTTATATGCTCAATAAAGACTCAAAACTCACTTTTTGTGGGAATGGGTTTATAATGTGATCAAGTATATATAATCAAATTTTAACTAGATTTGTCATGTCGTTTCATAATTTTCTTATGTTGGTTCTTTTTATCATGACGCTATCGGTTGTAAATTTGTAAAAATATAACCTTTTTAGAAATTGTTATTCCCAAATTAAACCAAGACAAGTAAAAAAAATTGAAAAGTTTTTGAAAAAATTTGGGGTGATTAGCGGTTCCAATAGAGTTTTGTGTAAGGCTTGTTATTAGGACTTGCAAAATTCAAGGTTTTAGCATCCCCCCACACTTAAATTACACATTGTCCTCAATGTGTCCCAAAATAAGTTTTTAGGTTGATTGAATCTGTAAAAGGGTGTTAAAAACAAAATTTTATGTTACTGGGCGTCTGGACACGGGCCCGTGTTGGTCCGGGCACGGCCCCATGTTCAGATTGCCAGTATCATAGTTAACAGAAGGCTGGGCACGGGGGCATGTTCAGTGAACACGGCCCCATGTCCAGTTACCTGAACTGGGCATTTTCTGCAGAACCTTGGACACGGGGCGTGTTGGGCTGAGCACGACCCCGTGTCGAACTTGCTGTAATGAAGAAAAGTTATCGGGAGGCTCTGTTTTTGTGCATGGGGTGTGGGTTCAAGTTTCCCTTAGTAACCTCCACCATTCCGAGTGTGTTTTATTCCTGAAAAGTAAAACTAAACTAGAAAACATAAAAGTTAATCTAAACTAAAACTAAGGATAGTTCCGCGGAATGCCTCCATGGTGCGCCACGTTTATAAGGGTCCTTGGCTAGACCCAAAGTTAGTCATATGATACCCAAGTGGGATGTTTTGCATCCTATGTTGCACCGTCGGAGAGCATCATCCAAGCTTGAGTCTATGACTTTCATGTAATTGATCGGGTCCTCGTCTTCTACTCTTTTCCCAACCCCGAACTCCATCTCTATGTCCCCAACCCTCAATGTTAATTTCCCACCATTCATATCCACCATTGCGTGAGCGGTGGCTAGGAATGGTCTTCCTAAGATAAGTGGTACCTCGGTATCTTCCTCTATATCTAGTATGACAAAGTCGGCCGGGAAGACAAAGTCTCTGACTTTTACCAACAGATTTTCGGCGACACCTTGTGGATATTTAATGGACCTATCGGCGAGTTGTATGCTCATCTTTGTAGGGCTAGTTTTCCCTAGTCCGAGTCGGTGGAACATTGATGCGGGCATGATGTCACACCCTGACTTTTGTGGAAGCGTGATTTGGTGTGACTTGCTTAATATCATTGCATTCAACCGTAACAAACAACTATATGATAAAACCAAGATGTTCATCCATAGATAGTTTTCAAAATTAATACAATCGTCATTGTTTAACATCAAACTAAGACTTCAACTTCTAGTACATAACAATCCAAGTTTTAAGTTCCAATCTGGACTTAACAAAAGACACTAGCAAACTAGGTTTCGAGCCATGTATCTTACCCAAGATAAAATACATAACCCAAACCCTTCGACTTCGGATGACAACTTTTATAATTAGAGACATGACTTGTAAATTTCAACACCCGCCAGATCCATACTTAATTTCCTGAAATACATGTAGTTTGAAAACATCAACAAAAGTTGAGCGAGTTCATGTGATTTGTATGTGTGCACGAATCATCCTTGAAAACATTTGTAAGTATGTAAGTATGTATTTGTAAACTGGTATGAAGCAACAAGGAAACAGATCAATTAATGTATAGCAAATACATTAATATAAGTGACATGGTATAGGAAGCACACAACCCTGTAAGCGTATTTCGTACCGGCCCCTCTGGCGGAACGACATAGTCACCACATGCGGCCAACTCGCAGGCCCATGGGTGGGGCTCGCAACACCTAATAGATCTATCACTCATGCCCCTCGGTCCTTATACAAGGATTAATGGTCTTAAGTCATTCCCCTATCCATTCACATGATCTAGCGGTACCTTCCTTAGCTAATCATACCATTTGTAATTGTTTGTAAATAGTATGTAACATGTACTTCACCCCCGAAGTTATAAAACTGAAAACAATTAAAAGAAAAGGGGGACATGAACTCACAGTATGTAACGTACTATGGTCTATTAGACGAGCGGGTCGTGCCTTGACTTGGCATTAATTAGTGTCTTTGAGTTACGTTTCAAAGTGTCTTCATTATTATTCCAGGCTATATAATTATTTGTTAAAATAATAAATATTTTAACTTAAATTATATTTATTAAATGTTGGAATAATAGTTAAAGTAATATACTTTTAACTTATCACACTTTTGTATTTGTACAGGTATATCCTTCCCAAGGATGGGAGTATTTGTATTCATATTCTCATTCTTGTATATTTTGCCATGTAACGGTGTCGTATTCCGGAGTGTATTTATACGTACGAAAATACGTATCTTTATTGTATTCATTAAGTATTCTTATACTTAATTTCGTATTAATTTTTCCGGAATATTATTATCTTTAATAAAAGTTCACCAATATGTATTTCCAAAATACATATTGTAATAAATATTATTTAGAAAAATTATTTATAATTTTTTTCTTTGGCAAAAATATTTGTATCTTTTCATAAGTTTCAAAAATAATATATTTTCAAGTCTAACTTAGAAGATATATATATATATATATATATATATATATATATATATATATAAACTTATTTTTCTTCAAAAAAAAATGATATATTTCATATTTATTTGAGAAAATATATCTTTCACCAAAAAAATATTGTATTTCATGTTTGTTTAAGAAATGTATATTTTCTCCCAAAATAATACATCTTCCAATAATTCTAGGAAAAATATATACTTATACTTACCAAAAGTAACATATTTTTCCCTTGTAAAAAATATAAAATATTTTGTAGTAATCATGAAAATCCCATTTTTATTCCCTTGATGTCCAAAATGTTATTTACCCAAAAATATACTTGTGAATATAATTTCCGGAATGTTTCGTAAGTTATATTCCTTAGCTCGGTTTCACCAATATTTTGTGCACAACTTGTATATTCATATTCTTGGGATTTTGGTAATATTTTGGATTGTAATTCTTGGTATTTTGATGTGTTATATTATTTCAAGTCCTAAAATAATATAACTAATACACAAAGTATACAAATAATCACACACATAGTGTCTTCTAAATATATATTTTCCTAAATACATATTTAGTCACTTTTATTTGTAAAAACCAACCTCCAATAATTATAATTTTTGTAACAAAAATTATGGCAAAGTTTATGTAGCATTTATGATCTAAAATACACTTGTAACCATTTGTTTAAAAATATTTTTCTAAGTGTTTAGATTTTTAGAAAATTTTGCCATAGTTTCCCCTAAAAATGGAGGTTTCCATGCTTTCAACCATATCATTTTCTTTTGTAAAAATCATCAAAATCAATCCACAATCAACAATAAACAACCTTTCCTTACCAATTTTGCCAAAAACATGCATTTTCTACTATTTCATGAACTTGAATATTTGTAAAAATTTGTAGTAACTTACTAGTGTTCTTAGTAAGTCTTGTTCCCCTTTGAAATGTGATTAGTTCTTTAAAAACTTCATTTTTAAAGAAGTTAGATGTTTACAACTTCTTGTCACATTTTCTAAAAATGTTTCCTTATGAAATCTTTTTGTTACACAAGTGTTTCTACACTTGTTTAACCACCAAAAATAAAGTTGATTTGTGTAAGAACCAAGTTTTAGTCAAACTTATATTTTTAACTTGGTTTCTTTAGGATAAGAGTTAATTACTGTTTTCGTCCCTGTGGTTTGTAAAAATCACGATTTTTAACCACAAGTAAAATAGACGGTGTTAGGAGACTGGACTGAAATGGTTACAAAAGTAAAACCACAGGTACTGAAATAGTGATTTTTAACCAACCATAAGGACGAAAACAGTAATTAACACATTTAGATATCTTGTTGTTTTTTATTAATAAGGTCATTATGGCCAATTCACGTGTACTTAACAGAATAAATGGATGGGGTTAACGGAGGTGGACTGAAATGGTTACGAAAGTGAAATCACAGGGACTGAAATCGCAAATTTTAAACTAATGGACTGCAATAGTGATTTTTGACAAACCACAGGGACGAAAATAGTAATTAACTCTTAGGATAATCCATGAAATATTTAGATCTACATGATTAACAATATACTTTGATCATTACTTTACAAGAAAATATTATGTTTCTTTCAAGTTCATGCTTTATGTGTGGATGTTCCATCATCCCACAACAATTTCTATTCTCACATCTTGCTAGATTATGTTTTTAATCATGATCTAGCAAGATCTTATGATGATCAACATCATTTCTACAAACAATCAATGATCAACAAGCATAACAACTCATATTCATCAAGATTACTTCACTAAACAAGCTTATGTTCATGTTTACTCCTTATGATCTTTAGTGTTCTTTAAGATTTTGATTATGATTCTTCTTTAACCACTTAAAATAGAAGTAATATAGCAATATCAAGACTCTTACCACTAGCACAAGGGTAGGGATGATCAAGTGAAGAAAACAAGTGGATTAAAGCAAATGAAGAAGGTCCTTGAACTTCCGAAGGTTCCAAGCTTCCTAATGATGCTAGAGACACCTTGTGAACACCTTAGAATGCTAGATAATGGAGTGAAAATGGAGATGGTAGGGTGGTGATGAGTGACCGTGAGCATGGAGGGAGGAGGAGAGAAGAAAAGTGTTGGTGAAATGTGATGAATATGAAGTTATGGACTTGTAGGTTTACTTATAATCTTCCAATCACATGATCTTCCATAGATTTTATGTCTTAAAAGAGAAAACAAGTTCAATTGAAGAATTCAAATAAAATCTCCTTGTGGGGGCCACTAGAATCCGTCCATAGGTGGGGGGGGGGGTAGTAGGATAGGTGTTAACTAGTTTAGTTACAATCTTGTTTAAATCCAAGTATTAGTTAGGGGTTTAGTTACTAGATATTTATGTAGTGTGTGTTATGATGTTCGGGGACCATAACTAGCTTGGCAATGTTAAAACAGTGCTTCTAGTGAAAATTTGATGTTTCGGGTAGTGTCCGATTGTTCGGTTGGTTACCGGTTCGTTAAAGTGCTAAAATTTGCAGTTTAGTGTGCTTTATGTTCCCTTTTGTGACAGTTTCGATTCCCGAAACTTAGGAAAGTATTCAGGACCATTTAAGCATATTTCTGCATGATGTTAAGTTGTTTAAATGCTGAATTTTGCTGAATTCTGCGGAATTCTGTAGTTTATGTGTGTTTTAGGCACTTTCCGGTACTTAAACTATCACTAGCAAGGCAGTTTTGTGATCCTTACTTTCTTACACACTATACTAGTGTAATACTTGGTTTCTGGCTCATTCTGTGTCTCAATACAATGTCTGTCTATCTACTGAACTCCGTCAGCATTTTTCTGATTTGTCTGATAACTGTGCTAACTGTGTTTCGTGCATCGTTTGAGTCAATAAAGTTTGCATACAGTAATGATATGTCATTTGCAATATATAATGCACATGTATGTATATGGTACTAATCAGAAAGCAATTCATGTAATTAATTGAAATTTAGCACAGTCATTAAGCACTAATCATTATTCAATAATTGTACGGAAGCATGCAAATTTGACAGTTGTCATATTCTCCCCCTGTTAAGAAAATTTCGTCCTCGAAATTTGTACTACCCTAACTCTTTAGGGTTACATTATGCGTGTATGGATATGAATAATACTGAGGTAGATAACCACAAAACCGAATCAAAACTTATTCGAATCAGATGAATCCAAGGACATATTACAACAACAAGAACCCAATGATTAAAAGGTATGTGTTTCCAGAATTTGATGTCAAAGGACACGAGATGTATAGATGTATAATCTAGTGTAACTTAGTTAACAGGGGTGCAACAAAGGAGTTTCGACCAATAGAATTTCAAACAGTCGATCACAATATGTTAATGAGTTTTCAGAAACAATAGCATCCGCTATATGAACCCAAAATCAACAACTCGAATATGATAATAACATGAAAATGATCTGTCAAATTTCGAACAAATGAATGAATAAAATTAGTGTGTTGACGTTATTGAATCGCGAAAATACACTGAAATGACATACAATCAAATCTGGTGTATTATGGTCTTAGTTCGTAGTTGCATTAGGAATGTTTAAATGACAAATCAATCAAAAGTATTTGTAGTTTCGTGTGAAACAGTTGACCTTGATTAGCACAAGCTACAAGTTTGTACCGACACCACAAGGTGTCGTAATAACATGATTCAATAATAGCGGTGACTGAACAAGTTCACCGTGTTTGAATTCAAATGAAAGTGTAATGAAGTAAACCTGAAAATCTGATTCAATTGGCATCATAGGATTTTTCAATTGAATGTAGAACATCAAAGAGCTACTGTTTTCGATCGAAGATGAAAAAGCAATAAGTACCGCAAGGCATTCGATCGATAATGAAAGAACCGTTAGGAGGTACACTGGAATATATAAAATGAATTTATGTACCATTACCTTAACACACAATTGTTGTTAAGACTGCTTTAATTATAGAACGGATTTAGAGCTAGTCAATAAATAAACAATTAAATCCGTGTATGAAATGCATAACAGAGATTAGCACAAGCTTCAATTTAGTGAAAACATCACTACAAGGTGTCGAAACCATCAAACGATTTAATGGAGCCGTAGACCAAACAAGTCTACTGCAACTTGGAATAAATGAAATGCTTGCAAAAACGAATTTGAATATGATGCTCTCAATACATCATATAGTGTCCTGAATTGAATATGCGAAATGGAAAAGTTCAAGCAATTGAACTTGGTTTCAGCGCAATCTGACGATAAACGTACGTACCGACAAGGGAACCTCGGCATGGTTACAAAGATAAACCATGAGTGTAACTTGAAAGAAAAGAAGTTTCAAGAAAGTGTGTTGACTTGATAGCAAAGGAGCCAACAATTACAATAATGTAGGTTATTCTAATCACAAATCAATAATTAGCTTTAGCAATTAATATTTGAACTTTGACGAAACGCTTTTTCTGAAACGAAACCACATGCGTAACAAATGGTGCATGCGTGAGATATGAATTCCAAGGAATGAAACAATGAGTATTCGCTATAATAAAGGAATGATCAAGTATCAAGACAAAGGAGTGTTTACTTTAATGAAGAAAATTGTCGTGATGTAACTACCATTAAGAGGAGTAGAGATGCAAACATCTACTCGCTAGAAGCAAAAGTGGAAATTTCAATAGAAGAAATTCGAGTACTTTACCTCTTTGGTTAACTGAAATAGCAAATACGTCAGAATAATGGGGTTTGCTTGAGTTAACAGATGTGGTTCCTAAGTGACAACCTTTAACGTGTTTTGACCTAAGTTCCCAAAGGTCCTAAGTACATGTTTTCTAGGTTCTCAAAGTTTTGCACTCTATGTATAACTGTTTTGTGCATCGTGTAGAAAACACAATATTAGCGTAAGTTTAAAAACAACTTGTTGACTCGCTGTACCTTGGTATACTTTCTTTCTAAATTCACAGCTAATGATACTCAATCAACGATCAATCTTAGAATAGGGGTTGGATCCTTGCAGTTGGTTGAATAAATCATTAATCCTCGGCAAAGGGTACCGATTCTTGATGGTTAGCTTGTTCAGCTCCTGGTAGTTGATGCTCATTTGAAAATCATCGTCCTTCTTCTTGACGAACAGTACTGAAACTCCCTAGGGCACAAAGCTTGCCTTATAAATCCCCTTATCTGGCAACTTCTGAAGCTGCGTTGACAAATCCTGTATCTCAGGAAGTCCAAGTCGATAGGGTGCCTTGGCTACAGACGCGGCGCCTGGAACCAAATTGATGCGAAATTCGACTTGTCATTGAGGAGGTAATCCTGACAAGTCTTCGGGTAAGAGTTCAGGATATTCCCTTACCATAGGGATATCTTCGAGTTTAGGTTCTTTGGCTTCTTTGTCCACGACATGAGCCAAGAAGGCAATACACCTTTTAGGAAAAATCTTCCGTGCCTTCAAACAACTAATAATTCGTAGAGGCGTATCCTGCTTCTCTCTATGAACCACGATCGTTTCTTCACTCACCATCGGGCTGCGGAAAATCTTCTCATGGCAAACAATCTCAGCACGATTACTCGACAACCAATCCATCTCAACTACGACGTCGAAGTTTCCCATTAGCTAGTTCTATCGAGTATGGGATATCTAACTTACTTGCTACTAAACCAAGTATACTCTTAAACTCTAGAGATACGAAGCTAAAATTGGCAACAGTATCAAACAACACAGATGCATAACGTTAACCAACAGAGGACGTACCGATTACGATGTTTGAATCCTCGCGGGCTTCCCTAGCTCCGGTGTTGGACATTTTTCCACAATCTTGTTTAGTCTCCCTTGGGCAATCTTTCCTAAAATGCCCCACGTCACCGCAGTTATAACACCCTGGACCTCCCTTTCCACGTCACGTCCCATGCCAACACGTCTCCTTGCAGTGCCCCACTTTGCCACAGTTGTCACACTTTCCATTTTTACATCGCCCGGTATGATGACGTCGACACTTGTCGCACTTAGGTAGTTTACCCATGTACTCTTTTCCCTTTTTGGCCTTGTTGTTGTTATCCGCCCAGGTACCCTTCTTGAAGTTTGCAAACTTTCTCTTGTTATCTCCAGACGGCTCCACAGGAGTCTCCTTCTTCTCTTCAGAGATTGAAAAATTTCCTAGTCTAACTGCTTCCTCAGTGAGCGTCACACTTAAGTCGATAGCATCGGTGATTGTTGGAGGTTTAGATGTTGTCACCAGTCTTAGAATCTGAGGTGCCAATCCCCCGATGAAACGTTTGATCCTCTTAAACTCTGGTTCTACCATGTAGGGGATAACACGAGACAAATCATGGAATCTTTGCACATACTCAGCTATCTTCGGACCTTCCATCTTCAAGTTCCAGGACTCAGTTTGCAGCTTCTGGATTTCTGCTCTCGAATAGTACTTCTTATGCATCAGCTCTTTCAGTTCGTCCCACATCAAAGCATACGCAGCAGCCTCGCCAAACGTCTGAACCTGAAGGTTCCACCATGACAGAGCCCCATCTAGAAACAGTCCAGATATGTACATGACCTGATGCTCTGGGGCGCATTTGCTCAAACGCAAAACATAATACGTCTTCTCAACCCAGCGCACGAAGGCTACGGCACCCCCAGTGCCGTCGAAATCTCGGGGCTTGCAGCTCAAGAACTGCTTGTAGGTGCAGCCTGCGACATAAGCAACATCATTCACATAAGGCATTAGCAAAGCGCACTTGGAACTGTCCAAACGTTTTGTAATGTGTCTTAATTGACGATACATTACTGTTGGGTGTGTTATTTCCTGAGGTACCTCCGCTGCGTTCGGAGCGAAGGGCCTCGTGCTGTGAGACGCGCTCTTGTAATTCCACCTCTGTCGTCGGCAGAGGGTTGTTGGTATCAGTTTTCCTTTGAAGCGACATCTTCAAAGAAGAAGATCAGTTAGGTCAGGTCTTGTTAAGGATACGGGCACATAAGCATATACTTAACGAATAAGACCTAGGAGGTGTATTTACATACATGTATAAGTAATCCTCACAGCAAGCAATCATATAGCATCACAGTTATAGCACAAAGAGGTAGATAGGAACATATTTAATGAGAACATAACAAGCAAGCACGTAGCTTCACAATTATAGCACACACATGCAGATCAACAACGTGCTTAGTGAGGGCATGGCGACCGAGTTTTCATTAGTCATTGACCACAAAGTATTGTTGCATGTTTAATGACGATTGGCTTTCATTATTCTCCGACCACAATTACATTGTCTACGGAGTGTATTACATCAAAAGGGACACAGGGTCACCCTACCCTTGTCCAGTAAGTATATCCGTGTATCACGTGGTCAAAAGTGGTCTTCAAAGGTCTCCACAATCTCAGCTCATTAGTAGTGTCTTTACCCAAAAGTAATGCAATCCGCATAAAATCAGAAGCCAACTATACTGAGGTGGAGAAGGGAAGAAAAGCAAACTGCTAACATATGCGAGCTCTTCCTCGAGCTTGTATACACGTCGAAGTAAGTAACTCATCTGCTGCTCGATAGTAAAGGAACGAGTATCAAAACCTGGGAAAGGTGTAATAGCAGCAGGTGAGAGTGCAAAAGGAGACAGTGATGGATGTGGAGAATCAAAGTATACTGGCATAGACAGGGTGGAGGGCGCGGTGTCAGCTCAAGCTCCAAAACTCTATAACTCAATGCCTCAAACTGTAGCTGAAGTAACAGGAGCAACTCATCCGTGTGTAGCCTCCACAATGTGAGGGATGGTAGGGGTCTGGAATCAGCATAGTTTATGGTAGGAACCATCGGAATGGCTCGTCCAGCGGTGAAGAAATGGAAGGAGCAAATGGTGCAGCCTATAAGGTCGGAGAAAATGTTGTTGTAGCAAAAGAATCGTCGCGTGGGTGCTGACCAAAAGTACCTTCCCTTGGACGGGGTGCGGGTATGTCCTGAAAGAAAACGATAGGCATGTCGGTGCGATGGACGTCGGTCTTTATAGGGGAAAAGCAGCAATATCAGCGGGTGTAGGCGGGGGAATAAATAGCTCAACAAAAAGAGGATCAACAGTTGCAGGAACTGGATTAGGTATAAGGGGTGCATTGTCTGGTAAACCAAAAGAAACATGGTCAGGATCAGGAATCGGCTCAAGATCAATAGGCGCATCATCAGGCTGACCCAAAAGGAACAGAAGCTAGCTCAGGAGCAGGCTCTGGGTCATGTGGAGGTGTGGGATCTCGAGCAGGTGATAGTGCGGCAGACATAGCGGCGTCGTCATCTAACTCAGTAGCAAAAAGCTGCAGTCCGGCCGTCTGTAAAGCTGAAGATGTTACAGACTCAAAAGAGTCTGAATCCGAGTGCAAACTAGTATCAGAGGATAACTCAATAACAGGGATCTCAAGAAGTGGAATAGCATCAACGTTCTCGTCTAACTTTCCATCATCATGGGCGTCATCTGGAGGACCATCAACAAACAAATCAACGTCATCATCAAACTAATCGTCGAAAGGCCAATCCTTGGGAGGAATGACCACCTGAGGTACAACATCGAGGATAGGAGTCATGGTGTGCTCGCCATCGGGATGACCAAATGACGAGGTGACCATGGATTGGAACAGGGATGTCAAAAAGGGTCCTCGTCAGGGAATCCATCAGCAAGGGGGTAAGTCATCGCCCAAGTCTGGTAGCGCGAACGGCTAGAAATCGTCCTCGTCCTTGGTCAGCATGTCAGGGTCACTCTGAGTGTCTGACGTAAACATCTTCGGCGCATGTGCAATCTCATCATCTGTGGCGGTGGCCATAGGGTTGTCAACGTCTGACAACTCGCTCTCTGAAGGAGGTGACATGTGTGCCGATACATAATAATCATAGCATGTATATTCATAGTAATCACTAACACTTAGTGTATTGCAAGCAAAGACAATTCATCAAGTAATCATGTATTCACATTATTCTTCATGAAACTTTCTATCCTTCCTAGTCTCCCAGACTAAACCACCTAGTCTCCCAGACTAGACCAACCAGTCTCCCAGACTAAACCCACAAAGTAACCGTGCATTGTGTTTCTTGTCTTTTCGTTTGTAAAAATGTATGTTTTCCTGGATCTGGGTGTTTTGTGTATGCAATGAAAACAGGTTGTGAATCATTTTCGTGAGAGCCCTAATGATTGTAGTCTAGACTCGAGAAGGAATCCTAGTTCGCTACAATCGAAGCTCTGATACCAAACTGTCACACCCTGACTTTTGCGGAAGCGTGATTTGGTGTGACTTGCTTAATATCATTGCATTCAATCATAACAAACAACTATATGATAAAACCAAGATGTTCATCCATAGATAGTTTTCAAATTAATACAACCGTCATTGTTTAACATCAAACTAAGACTTCAACTTCTAGTACATAACAATCCAAGTTTTAAGTTCCAATTTGGACTTAACAAAAGACACTAGCAAACTAGGTTTCGAGCCATGTATCTTACCCAAGATAAAATACATAACCCAAACCCTTCGACTTCGGATGATACCTTTTATTATTAGAGACATGCCTTGTAAACTTCAACGCCCGCCAGATCCATACTTAATTTCCTGAAATACATGTAGTTTGAAAACATCAACAAAAGTTGAGCGAGTTCATGTGATTTGTATGTGTGCACGAATCATCCTTGAAAACATTTGTAAGTATGTATTTGTAAACTGGTATGAAGCAACAAGGAAACAGACCAATTGATGTGTAGCTAATATGTTAATATAAGTGACATGGTATAGGAAGCACACAACCCTGTAAGCATATTTCATACCGGCCCCTCCGGCGGAACGACATAGTCACCACATGCGGCCAACTCGCAGGCCCATGGGTGGGGCTCGCAACACCCAATAGATCTATCACTCATGCCCCTCGGTCCTTATCCAAATATTAATGGTCTTAAGTCATTCGCCTATCCATTCACATGATCTAGCGGTACCTTCCTTAGCTAATCATACCATTTGTAATTGTTTGTAAACAGTATGTAACATGTACTTCACCCCCGAAGTTATAAAACCGAAAATAGTTAAAAGAAAAGGGGGACATGAACTCACAGCTTTGCGTTCTTCGTACCCGCCTGTAACTCAAAGTTTCCTCAGGTGTACACGACTACCTACAACGTACTATGGTCTATTAGACGAGCGGGTCGTGCCTTGACTTGGCATTAATTAGTGTCTTTGAGTTACGTTTCAAAGTGTCTTCATTATTATTCCAGGCTATATAATTATTTGTTAAAATAATAAATATTTTAACTTAAATTATATTTACTAAATGTTGGAATAATTGTTAAAGTAATATACTTTTAACTTATCACACTTTTGTATTTGTACAGGTATATCCTTCCCAAGGATGGGAGTATTTGTATTTGTATTCGTATTCTCATTCTTGTATATTTTGCCATGTAACGGTGTCGTATTCCGGAGTGTATTTATACGTACGAAAATACGTATCTTTATTGTATTCATTAAGTATTCTTATACTTAATTTCGTATTAATTTTTCCGGAATATTATTATCTTTAATAAAAGTTCACCAATATATATTTCCAAAATACATATTGTAATAAATATTATTTAGAAAAATTATTTATAATTTTTTTCTTTGGCAAAAATATTTGTATCTTTTCATAAGATTCAAAAATAATATATTTTCAAGTCTAACTTAGAATATATATATATATATATATATATATATATATATATATAAACTTATTTTTCTTCAAAAAAAATGATATATTTCATATTTATTTGAGAAAATATATCTTTCACCCAAAAATATTGTATTTCATGTTTGTTTAAAAAATGTATATTTTCTCCCAAAATAATACATCTTCCAATAATTCTAGGAAAAATATATACTTATACTTTCCAAAAGTAACATATTTTTCCCTTGTAAAAAATATGAAATATTTTGTAGTAATCATGAAAATCCCATTTTCATTCCCTTGATGTCCAAAATATTATTTACCCAAAAATATACTCGTATATATAATTTCCGGAATGTTTCGTAAGTTATATTCCTTAGCTCGGTTTCACCAATATTTTGTGCACAACTTGTATATTCATATTCTTGGGATTTTGGAAATATTTTGGATTGTAATTCTTGGTATTTTGATGTGTTATATTATTTCAAGTCCTAAAATAATATAACTAATAGACAAAGTATACAAATAATCACACACATAGGGTCTTCTAAATATATATTTTCCTAAATACATATTTAGTCAATTTTATTTGTAAAAACCACCCTCCAATAATTATAATTTTTGTAACAAAAAATTATGGCAAAGTTTATGTAGCATTTATGGTCTAAAATACACTTGTAAACATTTGTTTAAAAATATTTTTCTAAGTGTTTAGTTTTTTAGAAAATTTTGCTATAGTTTTCCCTAAAAATGGAGGTTTCCATGCTTTCAAGCATATCATTTTCTTTTGTAAAAATCATCACAATCAATCCACAATCAATAGTAAACAACCTTTCCTTACCAATTTTCCCAAAAACATGCATTTTCTACTACTTCATGAACTTGAATATTTGTAAAAATTTGTAGTAACTTACTAGTGTTCTTACTAAGTCTTGTTCCCCTTTGAAATGTGATTAGTTCTTTAAAAAATTCATTTTTAAAGAAGTTAGATGTTTACAACTTCTTGTCACATTTTCTAAAAATGTTTCTTTATGAAATTTTTTTGTTACACAAGTGTTTCTACACTTGTTTAACCACCAAAAATAAAGTTGATTTGTGTAAGAACCAAGTTTTAGTAAAACTTATATTTTTAACTTGGTTTCTTTAGGATAATCCATGAAATATTTAGATCTACATGATTAACAATATACTTTGATAATTACTTTACAAGAAAACATTATGTTTCTTTCAAGTTCATGCTTTATGTGTGGATGTTCCATCATCCCACAACAATTTCTATTCTCACATCTTGCTAGATTATGTTTTTAATCATGATCTAGCAAGATCTTATGATGATCAACATCATTTCTACAAACAATCAATGATCAACAAGCATAACAACTCATATTCATCAAGATTACTTCACTAAACAAGCTTATGTTCATGTTTACTCCTTATGATCTTTAGTGTTCTTTAAGATTTTGATTATGATTCTTCTTTAACCACTTAAAATAGAAGTAATATAGCAAGATCAAGACTCTTACCACTAGCACAAGGCTAGGGATGATCAAGTGAAGAAAACAAGTGGATAAAAGCAAATGAAGAAGGTCCTTGAACTTCCGAATGTTCCAAGCTTCCTAATGATACTAGAGACACCTTGTGAACACAGTAGAATGCTAGATAATGGAGTGAAAATGGAGATGGTAGGGTGGTGATGAGTGGCCGTGAGCATGGAGGGAGGAGGAGAGAAGAAAAGTGTTGGTGAAATGTGATGAATATGAAGTTATGGACTTGTAGGTTTACTTATAATCTTCCAATCACATGATCTTCCATAGATTTTATGTCTTAAAAGAGAAAACAAGTTCAATTAAAGAATTCAAATAAAATCTCCTTGTGGGGGCCACAAGAATCCGTCCATAGGTAGGGGTAGTAGGATAGGTGTAACTAGTTTAGTTACAATCCTGTTTAAATCCAAGTATTAGTTAGGGGTTTAGTTACTAGATATTTATGTTGTGTGTGTTATGATGTTCGGGGACCATAACTAGCTTGGCAATGTTAAAACAGTGTTTCTAGTGAAAATTTGATGTTTCGGGTAGTGTCTGGTTGTTCGGTTGGTTACCGGTTCGTTAAAGTGCTAAACTTTGCAGTTTAGTGTGCTTTATGTTCCCTTTTGTGACAGTTTCGATTCCCGACACTTAGGAAAGTATTCAGGACCATTTAAGCATATTTCTGCATGATGTTAAGTTGTTTAAATGCTGAATTCTGTGGAATTCTGCAGTTTATGTGTGTTTTAGGCACTTTCCGGCACTTAAACTATCACTAGGAAGGCAGTTTTGTGATCCTTACTTTCTTACACACTATACTAGTGTAATACTTGGTTTCTGGCTCATTCTGTGTCTCAATACAATGTCTGTCTATCTACTGAACTCCGTCAGCATTTTTCTGATTTGTCTGATAACTGTGCTAACTGTGTTTCGTGCATCGTTTGAGTCAATAAAGTTTGCATGCAGTAATGATATGTCATTTGCAATATATGATGCACATGTATGTATATGGTACTAATCAGAAAGCAATTCAAGTAATTAATTGAAATTTAGCACAGTCATTAAGCACTAATCATTATTCAATAATTGTACGGAAGCATGCAAATTTGATAGTTGTCACACTTGAGGTTGATGCTAGCCCCGAGATCGGCTAGTGCATTGCGTATGGGCGATCCCCCAATCGAGCAAGGGATGGTGAAGCTTCCGGGGTCGATCTTCTTTTGTGGGAGTTTGTTGAGTAGCAAGGCGGAGCATTCTTCGCTTAAATTAACTAATTGAAATGATTCAATTTTTCTTTTGTGAGTGAGAAAGTCTCTCATAAAATTTGAATATTTAGGCATTTGAGTGAGGACTTCTACAAATGGAATATTGACATGCAATTGTTTTAGTAAGTTTATAAATTTTGTGAATTGCTCATCGGTCTTTTGGTGAAGTAACCGTCCGAGGTAGGGCACCACGGGGTTCTTAGCGGGCTCGTGATTTGGTGGAGGAGTCGTTTCCTTTTGGGTAGTTGGCGAAATTGCGCTTTGATTGGATGGACTCTTGTCGGATGGGGGTAACGGAGCCTCCTCGGGGCCTACGGTACAGTTTCTCAATGTGATGAGATGTACTTGCGCTTTTGGGTTGGTTTCGGTATTGCTGGGTAACGTGCCTTGTTCTCTCTCGTAGAAATTTTGAGCTAGTTGATTTAGTTGTTTTTCAATATTTTGAATACTAGCTTGTTGATTTCTATAGTTCGAATCCAACTGTTGGAATCGATCTGAGTTTTTCTTTTCGGTGTCGGAGATGAGGCGTGAGATAGTATCTTCAAGCCTCTCTCGTCCCCCTTTTTGTTGAGAGAAATTTTGTGACTCATTTCTTGGTTGTTGAAAGTTTGTTCGTTGGTTTTGATTTTGTTGGTTACTACTATTGCCGGGTTCTCTCCAACCAAGGTTAGGGTGATTACGCCATCCTTGGTTGTAGGTACCCGTCGGAGGACCTGACGGCCTAGGTCTATTATCAATGTAGCTTACCGTTTCTGTTTGATTGTCCATTTTTCATACAACTCCAATTTTCATATGGTCCACCACACCTTTCACAAGCTATAACCGAGGCCATTTTAGCCATTTCCAACTTTTTGATTTTTGAAGAGAGGGCCTCGATTTGGGCTTGTAAAGAAGTGCTTTCGTCAACCTTATGGGCGCCCGGGGCAATGGATTTTGTGCCCCGGGGAGTGTGCCACTGAAAATTGTTTTGAGCATTTTCCTCAATTTGATTATAAATTTCATTTGGGCGACGATTACCTAGAAGTCCCCTGGAGCTAGAGTCAAGTGTCTGTCTTGTGTGTGGCAACAACCCATTATAAAAAGTGGATACTTGTCGCCACACCGCAAGACCATGATGGGGACACTTTCTTAGTAGCTCCTTGAACCTTTCCCAAGTTTCATATAAGGATTCCCCGTCCTCTTGTGAGTATGTATTAATTTCAGTCATTAATTTAGCCGTTTTTGAAGGAGGGAAATACTTATACAAAAACTTTTGGGCTAGTTCATCCCAGGTGTTTACCGATCCAACTGGGAGGGTGTTAAGCCAAGCCTTAGCTCGGTCTTTTAGCAAAAATGGGAATATTCGGAGGCGGATGACGTCATTTGATGCTCCGTTGATCCGAAAAGTATCACATATTTCCAAAAAGTTGGTAATATGTAAATGGGGATCTTCGTCCGCAAGCCCCGTGGAAGGTTGCGGAGTTTTGGAGCATTTGGATCAAATGCGGCCGAACTTCGAAGTTGTTGGCATCGACATTCGGTGCATTGATAGCGGCGCTGAGATTACCTACCGGGGGCCGTAGGTAATCCATTAGAGTACGTTGGTCCGCCATTAGAAGTGGGTCCCCCGAAACTTTCTCTTGGTTTTTAGCTTTAAGTCTTTTTCTTAGAAAGCGTTCGGGTTCGTCTAGAGGTTCCTTTATGTCTTTATTGGAACTGGAGCTCATGCACTGCGTAGGAAGTTCAGATGCGGCGCCTGGGTTCCAAGTCCTATAATGAAAACAAAAAGATTGTTGGTCAGAAGTTTCACCACGGCCCCGTGCTCAGCTGAACACGGCCCCGTGGTCGGTGTTACAGTGATTTTTTTCTGGATCCCTGTTACTCGGGAGTTCAACACGGCCCCGTGCTGCACCAACACGGCCCGTGTTCAACTCTCTGTAACTCGTAAAAATAAAAACTGCCAGTAATGATGCTGAGCACGGCCCGTGTCCGACCAGGCACGGCCCTGTGCTGAGCTCTGCAGAAACTGAAAATTAAAAAGAACAGAAAAATAAGAAAAACGATTACGCCGTTGATTCCTAACTTTCTTAAAATCCTTGTGTCCCCGGTAACGGCGCCAAAAACTTGATGTGCGTTAGGTGTGATATGTTTTTAGTTACATTTTAAGCCATACTTTAATCAAGTTTTAAATTTATAAAACACGATATTCTACTAACACTAAACACACATATGGGCAAGTGCACCCATCGTGAGCGTAGTATAGTTTTGGTAAGATACCGAGGTCGTCCAAGGAAACAAGAGCTTTTAGTACCGGTTTATCCTCAACGTCTAATCAAATCAAAAGTTTAAGAAAATGTTTTAACATGAAAATAAAAACTAAAACTGCTGAAAAATAAATTAAAATAAAAACAGATAGACAAAATGAATCACTTGGATCCGACTCGCCTTTAGTGTAACCTTTGATGATTTCCGCACTTTTGCACTTTTGCACTTTTTAAGAGATTATCTTAGTTATAGTAGTAGGCACCACTTTTGAAGGTGACGTTACCTCAACCCAGTAGTTTGAGTCAGCAAGGATATAATCCTAAAGGGTCGGAATATTCAAAGATAATTAATTAAGTTATTAATGCGTAATGTGGTAGGCCTCTCTTTTGATGGTGACGTTACCCTCGGCTAAGTGGTTTGAGTCAGCAGGGATACAATCCCAAGTAGTCGGGTTAATGTATTAATAGTAGTTTACATATGAGGAGATCAAGCCATTCGCACCCCCGCCATCCAATACCAATGGGTATTGAAGGAGGTCCTAGTAAGCTTGACCCAGGTCCTTGCAGGATCTATACACTGAACAAGGCAAGAAGCTTACCAAACCATTCCCTTAACCCCCGACCAGGTAGCCAACATATCTCTATATAGAACGTAGAGATATGAATGGTGTAAATCTTTTATTCTATATAGACAGTAAAATAACGACAAGACACCACGGACAAATGATAAGGAAGGTTCACCTTCAACATAAGAAACTAGTTATTAAAGTCATAATACAAAACCAAATAAAAAGTGCGAAAAGATTAAAAATCAAAAGTATTAAACTAAATGCTTGTCTTCACCAAGTGATGTAAGAGACTTAGGCAAACATGGCCTTTGATTGTCAAGAACTCTTACTATCAATCTTGGATCCCGAGACTACTACACACACTCTAAGATGGATGATGGATGATGGTGGTGGATGTGGGTTGTAGTGGTGGTGGAGTGTGGGTGAAGTGGGAGAGAGGTGGTTTGCCATGGGTTGCCTTTGAAGTGAACCAAGCACCTCTATTTATAGCCTGCACAGAAACCCAAACACGGCCCTGTGTCCATTGGGCACGGCCCCGTGTCCATTCTCTTTCTCTTTCTTCATTAATTGCAATTTGTCTGCATTAGCTCCACACGCCCCCCGTGTCCGCTGGGCACGGCCCTGTGTGTAGAAGCGTATCTGTACTATCAAGATTTGCTTGGATTCTGCGAGTCTTAGCGTTGACCACGACCCGTGTCGAGCTGGGCACGCCCCCGTGTCGGGAATAGAAGCTTCTATAGCTTTGTCCTTTCTGCAGACACCTGTCCACGCCCCCGTGTCCGCTGGCCACGGGGCCGTGGTCAGCCTTCTATTTTCTTGTTTTTGCTTGGGAAGATGTTGTCGAGGGGTCGGGCATGTCACGTTTGTTCCTTTTCTTGTATTTATGTTAGATTTTGCTGCATATTTGTTCCTTTTGTTCATTTACGCTCATTTAGTCCTGAAAATACAAAAGGAAGACAAAAGCACACTTTTTCCAACATTAGTACTAAAAAGGGTTAGTTTTATGCCTCAATTGATGTATTTTATATGTTGCATTTTACACACATCAGTAGCATGTGGTATAAGTTTTAATTCAGCATTGAAGTTGTTTACAAATCTACATAATTATATGTCAATTTTTGAATTAAATTTTGTCTGTTTGAACCAAAAAGTCAAAATGTCTTTGTTTACTTCAATATTGTAATTATGTGGAAAGTCTACAAGGGTTTCTTGAATTATAATGATTATGTTCTGAAATTATTGATCTTGTTTACTTATTTGCAGCGAGTTATTTTGTAAAGAACACGAAGCGTAATTCTGTTATTGTAGTTATGACTGTAAATATTGATGGGATCGAAGGGACACAACCCGAATATATGATTTTTCTCCAACATATAGATTCTAAGGTAACGCAAGAAGTGAACAACCCGCAACAGCTCCTGCAATGGCAAAGGACGACAGGCCAGCAAAATCTACTTTCAAGTCTACTGGAGTCATCACAGAAGTTAATTGGTCAATCCACCATGACATATGTTTTTGGTCAAAATTCGAACATGAAGAACCTTCAAAATATGTCTGGTGCTGTTGGTGACCTCACAAAGGAATCTGATAATTGGAGGGCTCAACTGCAAGCAGATGCACGTGAAAGGAGCACGAAAAACATGTATGCACTTGTATTATTATTATTATTATTATTATTATTATTATTATTTATATTTTCTTATTTTATGTGCTCTAAATGAATTGGTTATGTTGACCTTGTTGAGTGCCAATTGCTTGGTGTGACTGGTTCACTTTTATTTTGTAAAATGATGTTTTCTTTTCTGCTAAATATTTGCATCGTTTTGGTTGACATGTGTCGAGTGGATAACTTGAAGATGCATCTTCCATTATCTGAAGATGAGGAACTACAGGAGCTTAAGAAAATAGCTGTGAGGATTGAAGAGAAGATTTATACTGCTGCCACAAGCCAGGTTTAAAGAGAAAATAATTGTGTTTCTTTTGTGGAATGAACATATGATCTAAGTATATCAAATAAGCTAAACCTATGTTTGTTACGCAATTTCTATGGTTCAGGTTGCAAATATGGATTGAAGACGTCAGTTTAAGTTCAAAGTATGAAGACAATTTAACGATAATCACAACCTTATGCTTTAAATAACTTGTGTTTGTTGCCTATATTGATGTGGCTACCGTACTGGTAACGAAATGAACCGGACCGATACCAATCAAACATAAGTACCGGTTCGGTATACTTTTTTATTGTTTTCGCTTTCGGTTGTTATAGCGAGTACCAATACCGAAACAGACTGGATCGATAGCAATAAAAATGGTTAAAAAGTGGAGCCCAGCCCGTTATACTATATAATGTTTATCATAAGGGTTTCCCTGTCTATCATAAGGATTTTCTATGCGTTGCAGCTGCGAAACATGAGTGCTTTTATATATATATACACACACAACGTATATATGATTTTTTAATGTCTTTAGGTCTGAATTATATTCTCGGCCCATAATATCGACTCCGTTGCAACGCGCGGGTTCCCCACTAGTAAGTTTTGAAACACCAATCATACTTATCTATACTATATTATACTACATATAAAAAGAATAACAAAGTAATTTTACATACATTTCTAAGAGTTTAAGTAATTATAAGTGTTAAAACACCATACAGTCATTGGCATATCTTGAACGAAAAATTGGTAGGGGGAGATTAAGTGAACAATACGGTTCCAAAAAAAACATGGGGTCGGGACCCCAGGCCCTAGGGAAGCTCCACCAATGCCTACAATCCATTAAAACCTTCAAAAACATTCAAATCTCAAATCTCATGGGATTTTTACATTTTTATCCATCCCAAATCGAATGAGAAAACAACTATAGATGAAATAAAAAAGGCTCCTTACTTTCCCAAACAATTCACCCATTCCATTTTGGAAATATGTTGACCCTTATCAATTGGTTAGTGATAATAACTAAATCGTTTATGGTTGATTTTTAAATTTAGTTCATGGACATAATGAGTTATGTAATCAATGTTTTCACAATAAATTAAGGGGTTGGCTAAATGCACCTCCTTTTTTACTTTTTATACCCCCTTTCTAAAAAAACAATTTAAAAATTGTCATATTTTAACCCTGCAAAAATCTTTTCTTTTTATAATTGATTCGCAAGTTAGATGGTATGAAGACAATATAAAAATTAATTAATTTCAAAAGAAAATTCTGTATATATTAGCATGATCAGAGATTTCATCAATGTATTTTAAACAAGGAAAAGTTAATGTGTATTAATAATAAATAATTAAACTGCTAGCAAAAGATTGATGTGTATTCATGATTTCATGATATACTATGAGATTTCGCGATGATTAAATATACGAATAAGAGGTTTTTTTTATTCGATTGTATCAGATTTGTGTAAGTTTCATCTTATTGTATCTGTGTAAGTGACTAACTGATAAGGATGAAAACAGATTATTAAATCAAAATATAAAACTAAATTTCAAAAGGAGATGATTTTGGAAGCTTTTGTAGTCATGGTTTAATATCAATCATAAAAAGTTAAATATCCATTCAGTTGGATAATTTATTGGTAATTCATTTTTAATTTGCAGAACTTACAGGTGCTGATTCAAAGGTTTTTAACAACGATGAAAGTTAGAAAAGGAATACAGATGTTTTAAAAGAAACGGAAACGAAACCTTAATGGTGGTGTTGTCTCATGTCTGGAATCCACTATGGCTACTTTGTTATTATTTAAAAAAGAGAAATACAGATTCAATTTGTATAGAGTTTTTGATAAGTATGAGTTATATGATTTAATTATCCGTTGAATTATTTAAAAATTTAAAGTAGATGCAATTTAAAAAAAATACAAAATAAAAGGTTTGATTGTATTTATTTGAAAACTCCAAGAGGGTGGTATAATCAGTAAATAAAAGAGAAATGGGAGTGCATTTAGCAACACCCTAAATTAATATAAAAGGGCTCCTTACTTTCCCAAACAATTCACCCATTCCATTTTGGAAATATGTTGAACCTTATCAATTGGTTAATGATAATAACTAAATCATTTATGGTTGATTTTTAAAGTTAGTTCATGGACATAATGAGTTCTGTAATCAATGTTTTCACAAAAGATTGTGAGATCTAAACTCATCAAATTAGAGCAACCTCATTGCTCCAGAATTTTTGCAGTTGTGAGATTATCAGCTACAGATCTGAATCGGTGAAAAAAAAATTTTGACCGTTTGACAGCACTTCAATTTCACAGTCATTTGGCTTAGCTTCCAATTCCAATCCAAACAAGTCAACCGAGGTAATAACTCTTCGTTTGTTTGTTTTATTAATCTCTTTGAAATTTGGGGGAAATTTTGGCTGCAATTGGTTGGAGCAAAAGGGGAACATTTTAGGGCTCTTGGGTGATTAATTCTTGTTCAAGTTAAAATTGGGATCTGTCGCAAGTGGCGCACTCATGACATAGCTCTTTCTTGGTGGGGTGTCTGGGAAGGTGAGCAACTGTAGGTTGCTTTCCTTTCCTTCGTTTCTTGGGTGGGTTGATAACTGGCCTCCTCCTCACCTCGAGACGGAGGACTTCTTATCACTTCTCGGTTTTGTTTGTTTCCAATGGGCTCTGCCAAGGGTAGGAGCATGGTATCCAGTGCCTCAGAAGGGGATGTTGGCTCCACCTCGTCCAATGGAGTGTGGCTATGCCCCTTCAGGAACTTCCACAAGTGTAAAGACGGCAAGCTTGGATCTTCTGGGTATAACAGATTGATCGCGCATTTTCCGCAATTTCATTTTAAAGATGATCGTAAAGAATCCCTTCAAGATGATCTTTCTAAGGATTTAGAATTTTTTTCAAATGTTGGGGAAACCCTGCGAGTTTTTGGATATTGGTTGTGTGGGAGGTGCTTGAAGACACACGCACTTAGTAGGGGGTGTCATCATCCTGATGGTGTTTTCACGTTCTCTAGAAAATCCGGGTCTGATGAGGATTTTGTCGTGGGGATCCCAAGGACCCAAGATCCTGTGATGGTTTTTGAGCTTAGGAACCCGCAGGGAGTGATGGGAGATGTCGCTCTCCTTGAACGTGTTTTCTCCATTCCGGTTCGAACTGTTAAGAGTATCCCCCCAAGCTGTCGTTTGGCATTCGCACAAGCTTTGACAGGTGCCATCCATAATGTAGTAGCTTCCCCTGGGACTGTTGAAAGATGGGTCAAACTCTTGCTCTTACCCCGTTGTACCCTTAAGGTGGTTAAGTCGTCTTCCAGGCAAAAGCGAAGGTCGGGTAATCAAAAGTCCTTGCAATGTGATAGTATTTTGCGGGCCTTAGCTATGTGGAAGGAGGGCTCTATTTTTGAGGTTTTGGTCAATTCCCTCCTTGCCGATAGTGGAGAACGGGTCGTGCATGGGGGGGGAGGCACAACGGGAGATAGCTGAGGAGGTTAGCCCCAACATCAAGCAATGTCTCGGGAAAGTGAGTGATGGTCACTTCACTGCTGCAGTTAAGGTGTTGTGTTCCAGTGGGGTTGCTCCCTGGGGGGAATCTACCACGCAAGCCCTTATCGATAAACATCCCTTCGCGCCGCCCCCGAACCTCCCTTCAGCCCCTTTTTCCCAACCTGTGTTATCCGTGGATGAAGACTGCATCCACAGGTGTGTGAAATCTTTCCCGAAAGGGACATCTTGTGGGCGAGATGGCCTCCGAGCCCAACACCTGTTGGACGCTCTTAGCGGCGAGGGGTCGGCGACTGGCTCGGACTCCTTACTGCCATCACAGAAGTGGTAAACCTTTGGCTAGGGGGTTATGTCCTAAGGTGCTCGCGGATTTTGTTGTTTCGGCGCCCCTAACCCCTTTGTTGAAGCCTAATAATGGAATTCGCCCCATCGCTGTGGGGCAATTTGGAGAAGATTAGTCTCCAAAGTAGCAATGAAGAAAGTTGGGAAAGAAGCCGTCAAGTACTTGGGGGACTACCAATTTGGGGTGGGGCTCCCCAATGGGGCGGAGGCGGTGCTACACAGCGCTAACAGGTTCCTTAATTCTTTTCATTCAGATGGCTCATTGGCCATGCTTACGGTTGATTTTTCCAACGCTTTCAACTTAGTTAACCGTTCGGTTTTCCTTCGCGAGGTCCATCGCCATTGCCCCTCTATATTCCCGTGGGTTCAATTTCTGTATGCTCAGCCTGCTAGGCTATACGTGGGGAATGACCGCATCGGGGCATTCACGGGGGTGCAACAAGGGGATCCCTTGGGACCTTTGCTTTTTACTCTAGCCTTACACCCCTTAGTGCTTCAGGTGCATGAAAACTATAAACTCCCTTCCATGCTTGGTACTTGGATGATGGGACGATTATCGGGGACGCTGTTCAGGTTGCTAAAGCTCTCGACATCATCAGTTCGGAGGGTCCAGCCTTGGGGCTACGGCTTAATATTAGAAAAACTGAAGTATTTTGGCCGACATGCAACGGGGTGAAGGTCCGGCCAGGGCTTTTCCCCAGTGAGATTGGGAGGCCGGAGAGACGTGTCAAACCTCTAGGAGGGGCAGTCAGCCGTGATGCCAGTTTTATTAGTGGTCTAGCGGCTAAGAGGGCAACGCATGCTGTTGACATTATGGGACACCTTCCCTTGTTGCGGGATCCTCAAAGCGAACTTCTCTTGCTTAGATCTTGTATGGGGGTTGCAAAGTTGCTATTTGGTTTGCGAACTTGCCACCCCCCCTTTGTGGATGATGTTGTTTCATGTTTTGATAAAGGTCTTCGGGAGGCAATAGAAGACATTGTCGTATGTGGGGGTCCTTTTTTTGGTGAACTGCTGTGGCAGATCGCGACCTTGCCAATGCGGCTTGGTGGGTTGGGCCTTCTCTCGGCCCGGGATGTGGCTGCCTATGCCTTTGTGGCGTCCAGGTCTCAATCTTGGGAGTTGCAGGACCACATCTTACGTAACAGCGGGGTTGCTAACACTGATCCAGATTATGCCAGCGCCTTGGAACGCTTGCATGAATCTCTACCTGACTTTGATATCGGCGGTTTCTCTAACAAGGACACCGCCCCCAAAAAGCCACAGAAAACTTTGGCGAATGCCCTTTGTTGTCGAATCGCACAAAGTTTGGGAGAAGATTTTCATTTGTCCCCCCGCCAGAAAGCCGTCATTGAATGCCTACAGAGGCCTCAGGCTCAGGATTTCTTAACTGTGATTCCTATTGAAGGTTTGGGTCAACGTATGTCAGCGGTGGAGTATCGGTCAATCCTTAAGTACCGTTTGATGATCCCCATGTTCCCGAATGATGAAACTTACCCAGTCTGCCGTAAAGCATGCCTGGATAAATACGGGGAGCATGCGTTACACTGTAGAGAGTTGTCGGGGTTTAAGTATCGCCATGACTTTGTTCGAGTCGCGTTAATGGATATTCTCAGACGAGCAGGGATCTCGGCAAAGAAAGAGGCACCGGTTAATTTTCTTACAGACCCGTCGGAGGGGAGATCCACCCTACGCCCGGCTGACGTGCTAGTTTTTGGTTGGGAGGGCGGGAAACATGCTTGTGTCGATCTCACAGGTGTATCCCCCCTAGCCGGGTTCCGGGAAAATGGGTTTGTGGTGGCGCAAGCGGTCCTGAAAGCAGAGTCGAAGAAGGTGGAAAAACACGCGAAAGCTTGTGAGGATAATCAACATGCCTTTGTCCCCCTGGCGTTTGACACGTTCGGCTCCTTGGCGCCAGAGGCAGTTCGGTTCTTGTCTAGAGTTCAGCGCGTGGTCCACAGCAACTTTTCGACCCCTCAGGGGCGAGGCTTTGTTTTTAGTAGATTAGGGTTATCTATTCAGAAAGGGATGGCGGCGCAGTTTGTTGCTCGTCTACCTGCTATCCTTATGTAATTTTCCCTGATGATTGGAATGAAATTTTAATTTTATTGTGAATCGATTTGCAAAGAAGGTATTTTCTAAAAAAACAAATAGGAGCTTATATAGAACATGAGCTACTAGGACTTCATATAACGTTGATCTATGTATGAACCTCAACTAACTTGTTTTTTTGTTCATGTTTAGTTTATAATTCATCATCTTCTTGAGTTGTTGGTTGATTTACGTATGAGCCTCAAATAATTTTTTTTTGTTCATGTTTTGTTTATAATTCATCTTCTTGAGCTGTTGAAATGTAGCTTAGAATGCTAGACTCACTAACACTTTCTTGGTTTTTGTTTTTGGGGAAATTGGCCTGTAATAATCCCACCTAAACCTTATTGGTCATTAATAATCTCACTTCAGAATATTCCCCCCACCAGTCCCACCTTTCACCTAGTTTTCCTACAATGGTCCCCCGTTAAAAAAACTTAACAAAGTTAAGCTTTTTTTCCAAATTACAAACATATTTTTTAGGGCTTTTGATTAGAACGACGATACGAGTCCATTGATGTAAAACTTGCCTCGAAACGGTGCTCCGAACGATGAAAACGGCGCTTCAATTCGGGTGTTTAAATTTCCAATTAACAAAAATCAAGTCACTTGGAGCACCATCTCGAAGTAAGTTTTACATCAATGGACTCTTATCATCGTTCTGATCAAAATCCCTAAAAAATATGTTTGTAATTTGGAAAAAAGCTTAACTCCGTTAATTTTTTTAACCGGGGACCATTGTAGGAAAAATAGGTGAAAGGTGGGACTGGTAGGGGGAATATTCTGAGGTGCGATTATTAATGGCCAATAAGGTCTATGTGAGATTATTACAGGCCAATTCCCCTTGTTTTTGTGGGGTATGGAAGACATCTTTGATGAGATGGTAAATGAGATTAAGTATAGCTGAGATGCTAAGTGAAGAAGAACAAGTTAAACTTGTGTCTTTTAGAAGTAAGATCGGTTCCCTCAGAGTGGGCAATCAAGTTACATGAATGGGATATGAAGTTAAAGGATTACTTCGCCATCATCTTCTGATTCTTCACACGATGATGTGAGTCAGGTTGAGATAAAGACTAACAAACATAGAAGAACGGGTGAAGGTAGTTCAAGCTCTGGACCAGAATCTCCAAATGTTACAAGTTCTGGTTTACCTATTACCGTTGATGATATTCCAGTCTCAAGCTCTAGTGGTGATGTTAGGCCTTCTATGCTTGTAAGTTCTCCAATGTCAGTGGCTCCTCAAGGTATTCCTTTTTCACAATTATTCACATCTATGGCTCGATAGCCTGGTTCTAGTAATTTGTTTGCTAGACCTTCTAGTTCTGTTAGTATTCCTCCGAGACCCCCCACCATCAGATGTTAGACCACGTCCAGTGGGTTCTAGATTGAAAAGTCATGTGCATAGATCGAGTGTTGAGCAACAAGTTGGACCAAGACCTAGAGCTAAAAGATCTGTTGATCCAAGGCCTAAAACACCTGTTGGTCCAAGGCCTAGTGTTCCAATAACTAAAGGGTCATCACAAGGTACTAGTGGACGTGGACCTGCAGAGAAACCAAAGCTTTCTAAGCATGTGATAAAGAAACTTGGCAAAATTTACAAAGTTATGGAGGGTCAAACCAGGGAGATTTTTAAGAATTATGAAATGGTTAGTGAACATTGTCAAATAATGAGAGGTAAAATGTGAAGATTAATGAGCAGAATGTCAAGCTTAAGGATCATCTTGTTCTTATTCATTACAAAGAAAAGAAGATTGTTGAGTTAACTGCAACAGTTGAGAATCAAGCAAAGCAATTGAAGGTTTTGGAACATCATAATAAGGTTTCAATTGAATGGTGATATGCATAAAATGCAACATATAAATTATATCAAATAAGACATAAAATCAACCCTTTTTATGTACTAATGTTGGAAAAAGTGCGTTTCTTTGTATACTTTTGATTTTCATGACTAAATGAGCTTAAATGTACAAAAGAAACAAACTAATGGCAAAAACCAACACAAATACAAGAGAGAAGAGTTGACACGCCATGCCTACCCTCCAAGCTACACCTCAAAACCAAAACAACAATCCGGAAGACAAGCATGAGGTCGTGCCATCTAAACACGGGGTCGTGCTCCACCACAAAATGTGTTCAGAGGCCATCCAAATCAAGACAAAACAAAGCAGACCGGAGACACGGGGCCATATCCCAAGGACACGGGTCGTGGTCAACTCTTAAATACGCAAAATCTTAATAGACCCCATAAAGTTGACCACGAGGCCTTGCTTACAGTCACACAGGGCCGTGTGTGCATACGATCTGACACTAGGCATTAAACGAAGATAGAGAAAGAAGGGATACGGGGTAGTGCCCCATGGACATGAGGTCGTGTGGAGGGATTGAATTCACCTATAAATATAGGGGCTTGGTTCACTTCAAACGATCCCTTCGCAAACCACTTCTCTCTCATTTGCCACCATTCCACCACCACTCCAACACCATCATCCACCACATTTCTCCATTATCCACCTCTAGAGTGTGTGTAGTAGTCTCGGAATCTAAGATTGATAGTAAGAGTTCTTATCAGACAAAGGCCATGCTTGGCTAATCTCTTACATTACTTGGTGAAGACAGATCTTTTATGTATTACTTTTGATTTCCAAGCTTTGGCTACTTTTTATTTGGGTTTGTATTAATGACTTTGATAACTAGTTTTTTTATATTGAAAGTGAACTTTACTTTATCATTTCTTCATGTTTTGTTGATTCACTCATTCATGTCTTTACGGTCTGTATAAAGCGCATTAACTGCCTGGAAGGGGTTAGAAGGGTGGTTTGGGTAAAGTTTTTGCCTCGTTCAGTATATAGATCCTGCGAGGAATTGATTCAAGCTTATTAGGACTTCTCTTGAGGCAGATAACATCAAATCAGGGGAAGTAAGAACGGCTTGAATCCTTTATAAATAAACTACTATTAAAACTTTAACCCGGCCTTGCGGGACTGTATCCCTGCTGACTCAGACCAATACGACTGAAGGTAGCGTTGCCTCCAAAAGAGGGACATCCCACATTTTGCATTAATAACCAACTTAATTATCTTTCAATAATCCGGCCTTGCGGGACTGCATCCCTGCTGACTCAGACGAATATGGCTGTAGTGTTGCCTCCAAAAGGGGGAAATGCCACAATAACTAAGATAATCTCATAAAAAGCCCAAAGTGCGGAAATCATCAAAAGATACATAAAGGAGGAGTCGGAACCAAGTGATTCTATCTTATTTATTGTTATTTTCTTTCTTTTATCTTTTTAAACTTACTAGCATCTTTTCTCTAATTTTTAGTTAGATTAGACGTCGACGACATTCCGGTATTAAAATCTCTTGTGCCCTTGGACGACCTCAGTATCTTACCATCACTATGCTACGCCAACGATGGGTGCACTTCCCCTAACTTGTTGTAGAGAGTGATTGTATTGTATCGTGTTATATAAATTTAAAGTTTGATAACGAGTAAAAAGTGCTAAAAATATACTAAAAGTTATACCACACTTGACACATGTTAAGTTTTTGGCGACGTTCCCAGGGACACAAGGATTTTCAGAAAGTTTAGAAATTGCGGTCTAATCATTTTTCATCTTCTTTATTTATTATTTTTAGGTTTTTTTTCTTTTTTCTACATTTTCTACACTTTCTACAGGTTCAGCATGGGCTGTGCCTGATTGAACATAGGGCCGTGTCTAACTTCTAGAAGGCTTAACATGGGTCGTGTCTACTTAACACGGGGTCGTGTCTATCTTACAGTTCCTAAAGAATCTGTTTTCAGTGTTACTAGAATAAAGCACGGGGTTATGCCTAATTAAGCACGGGGATGTGCCACACTTCCAGTATCTAGGAACCTGAAAACAGAAACTTTATCCCAACAGCACGGGTCGGCCTATCAAGACACGGGGTCGTGCCTGTTAACTGATTAGCACTGTTTCTATTTTTGTTTGCAGAAATTTAAACCATTTCGTATAACCTGTAGAAAATACGACCTGGTGCATGACCTCCACCTCCGAAAAAGACATAAAAGTGCCGCTAGAAGAACCCGAGCACTTCCTAATAAAAAGACTCCAAGCTAAAAACCGACAAAAAGCCTCGAACCAAAACCTCCCCATGGCGGATCAACATACTCACATGGATTACCTACGGCCTACGATCGGTAATCTTGGAGCCGCTATTAACCCACCTAATGTCGATGTTAACAACTTTGAGCTTCAATCACACCTAATCCAAATGCTCCAAAATTCTGCCATCTTTCACGGCCTACCTGATGAAGATCCCCATTTACATATTACTATTTTTTTGGAAATATGTGACACTTTTCGGATCAACAGAGCCTCCAATGACGATATCCGACTCAGTATATTCCCGTTTTCACTCAAGGAACGAGCTAAGGCTTAACTCAACACCCTCCCAAATGGGTTCGTACACACTTGGGATTAACTTGCCGAAAAATTTCTCTACAAATATTTCCCTGCCGCTAAAACCGCCAAACTCATGACCGAAATTAACTCATACTCTCAAGCGTATGGGGAATCTTTGTATGAGACATGGGAAAAGTTCAAGGAGTTATTAAGGAAATGCCCACATCACCATCTAGAGCTTTGGAACCAAGTGTCCATTTACTACAACGGACTCTTATCACACACAAGGCAAATCCTTGATTCAAACTCCAGAGGACTCCTTGGAAATTGACGACCCATCGAAATCTACAACCAAATTGAAAAAATTGCTCAAAATAGTTTTCAATGGCACACCCCTAGGGGCCCGAAATGCATAGCCTCAGGGGACCACAAAGTGGATGAAACCACTTCTTTGCAAGCCCAAATCGAAACTTTAACTACGAAAATAAAGAAGCTTGAATTGACAAAAACGGCTTCGGTTATGGCTTGTGAAGAGTGTGGCGGACAACATAAAAACTGGAGTTGCATGAAAGATGGGGAAAACCAAACGAAAATGGTGAACAACCTCAATAACCGTCCTCGACCACCAGGACCTCCAAGCAATATCTACAACCCCGAATGGCGAAATCACCCCAACTTTAGTTGGAGAGAGCCGAGAGGGAGCAACCAACAAAATTAAAGCCAACAACCTAACTTTCAACAACAACCCCGAAACGAGCAACAAGGCTACCCACAACAACAACAAGGAGGAAGAGAAAGACTTGAAGACCTCGTCACTCGTCTTTTCTCTGAATCAGACAAACGGTACTCGAAAAGGTTCCGATAAACAAAAGACGAAATTAGGAACCAACGGGCTAGTATACAAAACATTGAAAAATAAGTAGGTTAACTAGCCCAAAATTTCTCTGAATGACCACAATGTGCCTTACCTAGCAACACTGAACCAAACACAAAAGCATAAGTAAATGTTATCACTCTGAGAAGTCGGAAGGTAGTAGCCCAAGGATGAAACCACATCACCTAAAAACACTCTACGAACTAACCAACCCACAAACACCCCCTTAACCAACAAACAAGACAACACTCAACCCCAAAACGCCAAACCTACCAAACCATCACCGGTACCCTACCCCGGCCGTTTACTTCGCCAAAAGTCCGACAAGAAATTCACCAAGTTTTTAAACCTCCTAAAACAACTTCTCGTCAATCTTCCTTTTATCGAAGTCCTCACACAATTGCAAAAATACTCTAAATTCATGAGAGACTTCCTCACCCACAAAAGCAAGATTGAATCAATTCAACAAGTTAACCTAAGTGAAGAATGCTCGGCGGTACTCCTCAATAAACTCCCAAAAAAAAAGATTGATCTCGGAAGCTTCACAATTCCTTGCTCCATTGGAGGATCGCCAATGAGCAATGTGATTACCGACTTAGGGGCTAGCATTAACCTAGTGCCTGCCTCCATGTTTAAACGAATCGGAATAGGGAAGCCGCATCTTACACAGATAAGCATCCAACTTGCAGATATGTCGGTTAGGTACCCTCAAGGTGTCATAGAGACTCTTTAGGTTAAGGTCGGAGAATTTTTTCGGCCGACTTTGTAATCCTCAACATGGAAGAAGACACCGAGATCCCACTCATATTAGGAAGACCATTCCTTGCTACCGCACGGGCCATGGTGGATATAAGTTATGGAAAGCTAACATTGAGGGTTGGCGACAAGGAAGTGAAATTCGAAGTGGGACAAAGAGTGGAGGATGATCCGGTCAACTACATCAAGGCAATAGGCTCGAGCTTGGACTATGCTCTCAGCCAGTGTAACTTGGGATGTGAGTCATCCTGCTCGGGTAACATTTGACCAACCTTGGGTCTAGCCAAGGACTCTTATAAGCATGCCGCACCATGGAGGCATTCCATTAACTATAAATTGATAAAAGTAGTTTACGTAAAATGTTCCATTTTCAAAAGTATGGCCTCTTTTTGAAAGAACAATCATGTTTAAGATTTAATTTTGTTCTTAGTTAATGCTTTTGTTTTAAGTTTTCTCTTTGTAGGAACAAAACACACTTAAAAGGGGATTGAAACTAGCCAAAGGATCTTGAACCAAGAACCCTATAAGTAAAGCAAAAGGTCCTTCACCTCGAAATCTTCATTACAGTAAGTGCAGCACCGGGTCGTGGGTGATAATCTCCTAGCAGCTGCAAAAATTTGGCCACTGGACCTCTGACAAGGGGTCGTGCCTATTAGGCACGGGCCCGTGCCACACCTCAGTAAATTTTCTAAGGATTCAAAAACACTGGCAGTTAGACACAGGGCTGTGCTTCACTAGCACGCCCTTGTGCTCACTCCCCAGTTTTTGAAAAAATGTTGTTTTTAACCCACTTTTACGCATTTAATAATTTTCAATCCCTTTTTGGACACATTGAGGACAATGTGTAATTTAGGGGGGGGGGCTTGAATCTTTTGTCCTAAACAAGCCTTACATAAAACTCAACTTGGAACCGCTAAACACCCCAAATCTTTTTCAAAATTTTTCTTTATTTTCTTTATCTTGTCTTGGTTTAAGTTGGAAACTGGTGTGTGTTGGGTGTGATATATTTTTATCTATATTTTTCGCCCTTTTTAACACATTAATCAAGTTTTAAATTTATAAAACACGATATTCTACTAACACTTAAGCACACACATGGGCAAGTGCACCCATCGTGAGCATAGTATAGTGTTGGTAAGATACCGAGGTCGTCCAAGGACACAAGAGCTTTTAGTACCGGTTTATCCTCAACGTCTAATCAAATCAAAAGTTTGGAAAAATGTTTTAAACAAGAAAAATAAAAACTAAAAATGCTGAAAATAAAAATAAAAGAAAAAACAGATAGACAAGATGAATCACTTGGATCCGACTCGCATTTAGTGTAACCTTTGATGAATTTCGCACTTTTGCACTTTTTAAGAGATTATCTTAGTTATAGTAGTAGGCCCCTCTTTTGAAGGTGACGTTACCCTCAACCCAGTAGTTTGAGTCAGCAAGGATACAATCCTAAAGGGTTGGATTATTGGAAGATAATTAATTAAGTTATTAATGCGTAATGTGGTAGGCCCCTCTTTTGAAGGTGACGTTACCCTCGGCTAAGTGGTTTAAGTCAGTAGGGATACAATCCCAAGTAGCCGGGTTAATGTAATAATAGTAGTTTACATATGAGGGGATCAAGAAATTCGAACCCCCGCCATCCAATACCAGTGGGTATTGAAGGAGGTCCTACTAAGCTTGACCCAGGTCCTTGCAGGATCTATACACTGAACAAGGCAAGAACCTTACCAAACCATTCCCTTAACCCCCGACCAAGTAGCCAACATATCTCCATATAGACCATGGAGATATGAATGGTGTAAATCTTTTATTTTATATAGACAGTAAAATAACGCCAAGACACCACGGATAAATGATAAGGAAGTTTCACCTTCAACATAAGAAACTAGTTACTAATGTCATTAATACAAAACCAAATAAAAAGTGCAAAAAGATTAAAAAACAAAAGTATTACACTAAATGCTTGTCTTCACCAAGTGATGTAATAGACTTAGTCAAACATGGCCTTTGATTGTTAAGAACTCTTACTATCAATCTTGGATCCCGAGACTACTACACACACTCTATGATGGATGATGGATGATGGTGGTGGATGTGGGTTGTGATGGTGGTGGAGGGTGGGTGAAGTGTGAGAGAGGTGGTTTGTCACGGGATGATTTGCAAGTGAGCCAAGCACCCCTATTTATAGCCTGCACAGAAGCCCGGACACGGCCCCGTGTCCATCCATCTTCTCTTTCTTCATTAATTGCAGTTTGTCTGCATTAGTTGACCACGCCCCAATGTCCGCTGGGCACGGCCCCGTGTGCAGAAGCGTATCTGTATTATCAAGATTTGCTCAGATTCTGCGAATCTTTGCGTTAACCACGGCCCCGTGTCCGCTGGACACGCCCCGTGTTGGGAAATAGAAGCTTCTACAACTTTGTCTTTTCTGCAGACACTTGGGCACGCCCCCGTGCTCATTGAGCACGGGGTGTGTTCAGTTTTATGTTGTCTTGTTTTTGCTTGGGAAGATGCTATCGAGGGGTCGGGCATGCCACGTTTATTCCTTTTCTTATATTCATGTTAGATTTAGCTGTATTTTTGCTTCTTTTGTTCATTTGAGCTCATTTAATCCTGAAAATACAAAAGGTAGACAAAAGCACACTTTTTCCAACATTAGTACTAAAAAAGAGTTAGTTTTATGCATCATTTGATGTAATTTATATGTTGCATTTTACACACATCAAATACCCCCACACTTGAATCTTTGCTTGTCCTCAAGCAAAACTCTTTATTTTGTGGCTTACACACCCAAATGGAATGGGTAGAAGAGAAGGTTTTGGGCTTGTCATAGAGTGTCGGGATTCCCAGATTCTTTATTAGGTTTTATTTTTATTTTATTTATAATCCTATTCGTCATGATATATTTAGAACATTATATAAGAGAGATTACTTATTTGGGCATAACATGCCTCTTTAAAATCCCATTTATTTACAAGTTCACATACCTCACGGGAGATCACTCAACACTCGGCCGAAGATGTATTTTTGTGAAACACTCGAGAGCGGCATGGAACTTACTTCTACCATATGCTTGCCAAGCAATCAATCCTCCTCCTTTTTAACTATAAACCTTTGTAAATATCAAGAGGACTTTGGGGAAGGGTTAGGCTTGGGTTAAAGGTAGGTGGTTTTTGGGTTAGTGGTTAGTAGAAAAGGGCGAAAAGGCATAAAAAGCGTCGGTTTTCGTAAAACATTTTGTTTTTGTGACTTTTTATTTTAATGAAGCATTTTTCAAACAAGGTTTCTTTTGATGAGCTTGTTTGTTTATTGCTAACTTCATTTTTCTTTTCTTCTTTATCTCTTTTTTTTATAAGGATGTCACAAGAAAACCGAGCTTTGTTGCTAAAATAAAGGGTTTAAAATAAAAAAGGTTTTGGTGGGTGAAGGGTGTTTGTTTTGGGAAAAGAAATGAAAAGGTTTAGGCTCAAAGGGGTTAACTAGGGGGATTTTGGGTAGGTGGTAAAAAGAAAAAAAATAATGGTGTTGAAAGAAAAAGGGTTAGTCCTATTGCCTCCATCATTTACTTACTTGGGTTTAAGTTGGTAAGGACCGGGAATGTATCATCATGCCAAGTTCTAGAGTCGTAAGAAACCAAGCGGCTAATCACACAAGAAATGAAAAATGAGCATTTAGTTTAAAGATGTGTATTTATATGCTCAATAAAAGCTCAAAACTCACTTTTTATGGAAATGGGTTTTAATGTGATCACGTATATATAATCAAATTTTAACTAGGTTTGCCATGCCGTTTCATAATTTTATTATGTTGGTTCTTTTTATCACGACGCTATCGGTTGTAAATTAGTAAAAATATAACCTTTTTAGAACTTGTTATTCCCAAATTAAACCAAGACAAGAAAAAAAACGAAAAAGTTTTTGAAAAAATTTGGGGTGATTAACGGTTCCAATAGAGTTTTGTGTAAGGCTTGTAATTAGGACTTGCAAAATTCAAGGCTTTAGCATCCCCCCCCCCCCACACTTAAATTACATATTGTCCTCAATGTGTCCCAAAAATAAGTTTTTAGGTTGATTGAATGTGTAAAAGGTGTGTTAAAAACAAAATTTTATGTTACTGGGCAGCTGGACACGGGGTGTGTTGGGCTGAGCACGGCCCCGTGGTCAGACTGCCAGTACCAAAAGTAAACAGAAGGCTGGGCACGGGGGGCGTGTCCAGTTACCTGAACTGGGCATTTTCTGCAGATCCTCGGGCAAGGGGGCGTGTTGGGGTGAGCACGGCCCCGTGCTGAACTTGCTGTAATGAAGAAAAATTGTCGGGAGGCTCTGTTTTTGTGCATGGGGTGTGGGTTCAAGTTTCCCTTAGTAACCTTCACCATTTCGAGTGTGCTTTATTCCTGAAAATTAAAACTAAACTAGAAAACATAAAAGTTAAACTAATCTAAAACTAAGGACAGTTCCGCGGAATGCCTCCGTGGTGCGCCACGTTTATAAGGGTCCTTGGCTAGACCCACCTTATCAGGTGGTTCTGGCTCATCTTCAATTAGGGTGTCATTATTGCCTATTGGATATCTCATTGATCGCTCAAGATCGACACTTCTTTTGAAGGCCCCTAATTGAATGGGTAGATTGTTATGCTTCCGATTTTTTAAAGCTTCGTGGGTTCTTACAAAAGGTCGTCCCAACACTAGCGGAGCGTCATCAAGGATGACGAAGTCGATCAGGATTACCATTTGATTTTTTTAAACCAAGACATCCTCAACTACCCCTATTGATTTTATTACTTTCCGATTAGATAGAAAATGGGTATTTGAAGTGGAGAAAAATCACTAATACTCAATTTTTCGAAAATGTAGTTTGGCATTATATTAACACAAAGATTTTTATCAATTGTAATGTTACTAATAAAAGAATTTTGAAAAAAACATGGAACCGGTGTAATGTTAATTTCAAATGGGTCTTCCTTTATTAGCGAAGTTTGATCATTTGTTAACTTAATGCTTACCGTTTCGTCAATTTTAGTGTTAGTGTTAACTCTTTTAAAAACTTAGCATGAGTGGGTACTAAACAATGATTTTCGAAAGAAGGTGACAAGAGATTAATTTCTTTAAAATTAGACTCTTCTTGAATTTTAACGTTGTCGGACTCACCTTTTCCCTTGTTCAACTCATGTGTTGGTTTTTCACTTATTTGTTCTTCCATTTTTACATTTTCAACTATCTTTTCTTTATTACGAGTTAATTCTTCCCTTGCGCGAGACTTCTCTTCCCTTGCTAGGGATTCCTTTATGCAACGTTCGATAGTTTTAATGTGTTCTATTATCTTATCGGCTATGTGGGTGATAGAGTAAGGATCTGGATCTTCAAAGATTGAATCCGGATGTTCAATCCTTGGTTCCTCATAATACTCATAGGAAGTAGATGGTTCACACCATTGTTCCTCATTGTAAGTATATGATGGATAAGGGTCGTAATTTTGTTCTTCATAATACTCATATGAGGTGGGTTGTTCACGCCATGGTTTCTCATAATAAGCATATGAAGGTGGAGGCTCATATCTTGGTTCTTCAAAGTATGAGTATGGAGGCTCATACCTTGGTTCATCAAAATATGAGTATGAGGGAGAAGGCTCATACCTTGGGTCTTCATAGGATGTGTATGAAGCGGATGGCTCGTACCTGGGCTCCTCATAGTAGGTGTATGAAGTGGATGGTGTAAAGAGGTCACAATATTGTACCGAGTGAGGATCACCACAAATAGTGCAATAGTCTTCCCTATAATCATCCTCCTCATAGGTGTAGTTGTAGCCTCCTGAGTATTGATCCATAAGAATCACTCAGCAACCCACAACAGAGTCTCGAGACCAGAAAACAAAAATAAAAATGGAAACAGAAGCTGGACACGGCCCCGTGTTCAGTGAGCACGGCCCGTGTTCAGATTCTGTATCTGGGCGTTTTAATAAAAGTTATTGGTTTTGTGCAGCACGGGGCGTGTTCAGTGAACACGACCCGTGTTCAGTCTACTGTAAATGCAAAAACTAACTAAAACGCAGAAAATGAACGCGCGTTTAAAAAGGTTTTGAAAAACTGATTAGGCCGTCGATTTTAAGCTTTCTTAAAATCCTTGTGTCCCCGGCAACGGCGCCAAAAACTTGGTGTGTGTTAGGTGTGATATATTTTTATCTATATTTTTCGCCCTTTTTAACACATTAATCAAGTTTTAAATTTATAAAACACGATATTCTACTAACACTTAAGCACACACATGGGCAAGTGCACCCATCATGAGCGTAGTATAGTGTTGGTAAGATACCGAGGTCGTCCAAGGACACAAGAGCTTTTAGCACCGGTTTATCCTCAACGTCTAATCAAATCAAAAGTTTGGAAAAAGATTTTAAACTAGAAAAATAAAAACTAAAAATGCTGAAAATAAAAATAAAAGGAAAAACAGATAAACAAGATGAATCACTTGGATCCGACTCGCCTTTAGTGTAACCTTTGATGAATTTCGCACTTTTGCACTTTTTAAGAGATTATCGTAGTTATAGTAGTAGGCCCCTCTTTTGAAGGTGACGTTACCCTCAACCTAGTAGTTTGAGTCAGCAAGGATACAATCCTAAAGGGTTGGATTATTGGAAGATAATTAATTAAGTTATTAATGCGTAATGTGGTAGGCCCCACTTTTGAAGGTGACGTTGCCCTCGGCTAAGTGGTTTGAGTCAGCAGGGATACAATCCCAAATAGCCGGGTTAATGTAATAATAGTAGTTTACATATGAGGGGATCAAGAAATTCGAACCCCCGACATCCAATACCAGTGGGTATTGAAGGAGGTCATACTAAACTTGACCCAGGTCCTTGCAGGATCTATACAATGAACAAGGCAAGAACCTTACCAAACCATTCCCTTAACCCCCGACCAGGTAGCCAACATATCTCCATATAGACCGTGAAGATATGAATGGTGTAAATCTTTTATTTTATATAGACAGTAAAATAACGCCAAGACACCACGGACAAATGATAAGGAAGTTTCACCTTCAACATAAGAAACTAGTTATTAATTTCATTAATACAAAACCAAATAAAAAGTGCGAAAAGATTAAAAAACAAAAGTATTACACTAAATGCTTGTCTTCTCCAAGTGATGTAAGAGACTTAGGCAAACATGACCTTTGATTGTCAAGAACTCTTACTATCAATCTTGGATCCCGAGACTACTACACACACTCTATGATGGATGATGGATGATGGTGGTGGATGTGGGTTGTGATGGTGGTGGAGGGTGGGCGAAGTGTGAGAGAGGTGGTTTGTCAAGGGATGATTTGCAAGTGAGCCAAGCACCCCTATTTATAGCCTGCATAGAAGCCCGGACACGGCCCCGTGTCCATTGGGCATGGCCCCGTGTCCATCCATCTTCTCTTTCTTCATTAATTGCAGTTTGTCTGCATTAGTTGACCGTGTGCAGAAGCGTATCTGTACTATCAAGATTTGCTCAGATTCTGCGAATCTTTGCGTTGACCACGGCCCCGTGTTCGCTGGACACGCCCCGTGTTGGGAAATAGAAGCTTCTACAACTTTGTCTTTTCTGCAGACACATGGGCACGCCCTCGTGCTCATTGAGCACGGGGCGTGTTCTGTCTTCTGTTGTCTTGTTTTTGCTTGGTAAGATGCTGTCGAGGGGTCGGGCATGCCACGTTTATTCCTTTTCTTGTATTCATGTTAGATTTAGCTGTATTTTTTCTTCTTTTGTTCATTTGAGCTCATTTAATCCCGAAAATAAAAAAGGAAGACAAAAGCACACTTTTTCCAACATTAGTACTAAAAAAGGGTTAGTTTTATGCCTCATTTGATGTAATTTATATGTTGCATTTTACACACATCAGAAACCAAAGGTCTAAAAATATTGTTTTTATGAATTTACAACCGATAGCTGATGTGATGTAGAAGTCTCACTCAAATTTAATCCAAATACCACTAAATAGCTAGCGGTAAGTCGGTATCGAACACAGGGATTTTGTAGATAATGCGTTATCTAAATAGCTTTGCTAAAAGACTAAATTAAACTAAGTGCATAAAATATGAATTCAACGTTTTGATTGATTGGTTTTTAATTATCTAAAAAGAAATAAACTAAATTGCAAATCAAAGATTAAGTTTTGTAAACAGATTAAGAAATAGCGACTGTCACACCCTGACTTTTGCGGAAGCGTATGATGTGTGACTTGCTCAATATCATTGCCTTCAATTATAATAAACAACGATATGATTAAAACATGATGTTTATCCATTCATAAGTTTAAAATGGTACAACACAATTCATTTAGGTTTCAACCAACAAATCCTCAATTTATGTTACAGATCAAAAGTGGATGACATCTAACTTGAAATTTACGTCTTGAAAACAACATCAGCGCCCATGATCCATCTTGTTTCCTGAAATACATGTAATTTTGAAAACATCAACAAAAGTTGAGCGAGTTCATGTGTTTTTGTATGAGTTCGAATAATCTTGTAAACATTTGTATGTATGCCTTTGTAATCCGGTATGAAAGCGTCTATGAACAGATCAATTAATGTGTAGCTAATACATTAATATGTCTACTATGGCATAGGAAGACTCAAACCTAGTGGATTTTGTACCGGGCCATCCGGCTGGAACGACATAGTCACCACATTCGGCCACTCACGGACCCATGGGTGGGGCTCGCAACACCCAAATAGATCTACCACTCATGCCCCTCGGTCTTTATACAAGGATTAATGGTCTTAAGTGTGCGCCTACCCATTCACATGATCTAACAGTTCATTCCTTAGCTATCCATACCATTTGTTAATATTTGTAACATGTATTTCACCCCCGAAGTTACAAAACTGAAAACAGTTAAAAAAACGGGGGGGGGGGGGGGGGCATGAACTCACGGTTTTGCGTCTTGCTGTCCGGTGTAATCTCAAAGACCTTGTCCTGGTGTCGTGCAACTACCTACACACATGTTATGTTTTATTAGACGGCTAGGTCGTGTAACGACTCTTAGTCTTAGGTAGTATGACTTATTTTGGAATTGGTAATCTTTGAGTTATATGTTGAGTGCATATTATATAATTTCCAATTATATAAGTATTAGTTAAAATAAAATAATTATTTTAACTTAACCTATTTTGTTTATCCAATTGTTTGGAAAATTGTTAAAATAATATATTTTAACTTGGCTTATTATATATTTCCATATGTGTATTTTCCCCAAGTATGGGTGTACTTGTGCTTGTGTATATTTTGCCAAGTATCGGTGGCGTATTCCGGTGTGTATTTGGACGTATGAGAATACGTATTTTCTTGTATTTATTATGTATTTTATACTTAATCTTGTATTTAATTTTTTTTTGGAATATTATTTTTAATCAACTAATAATCACCAATTTATATTCTTAAAATATATGTATTTTAAGAAATCTTTTATAGAAAATTATCTATAAACTTTACTTGGCAAAAATAATTGTGCTTTCATATAAACCTAAAAAATAATCTATATTTTTAAGATTAACTTTAGAAAATATATATTTCTATTTTTCACCCAAAATAATATATTTGTAATTTGTTTAAGAAAATATATATTTTCTCCACTCAAAATAATATATTTTCCATTTGATAAAATATACTATATATTTTGTAATACTTGTAAAAATTCATATTTTCCGTTTCTTTGGTTTCCAAAATACCGTTTAAGATACTTGTCGAAATGTGAATTTAATTCCGGAATATATATATATATTCATAGTCCATAGTCATTGTCCGGTTTGTCCAATATTCGGGTATAGATTATATATTTATTTTTTTGGAATTTTGGTAATATTTTGTATTATAATTTTTGGTATATTGGTGTGTTATATTATTTTCAAGTTCCTAAAATAATATAAGTATTACACATAATATACAAGTAACACACAAATTGTGACATCTAAATATATACTTAGTCACTTTTATTTATCAAAATCAACCTCCAATATTTGTAATTTTTGTAACAAAAATTATGGCAAATTTTTATATGAAAACCATGATCAAAATTTATTTGTAACCACTTGTTTAAAAATATTTTTCTAAGTGTTTAATTTCTACAAAAATTTTGCCATAGTTTCCCCTTAAAAATGGTGGTTTCCATGCTTTAGAGCATATCATTATCTTTTTAAAATTCATCACCAATCATCAACAACATAAACAAGACTTACCATTACCAAAAAATATGAAATTTACACTATGTCATGAACTTGAAAGTTTGTAAAAATTTGTAGTAACTTAACATGTTGTTTAGTAAGTTTAGTTACCCCTAAAAACATGGTTTATATCTTAATAAACTCATTCTTGTAATTTTTAGTTCTTTACAACTTACATGATGATTTTCTAAAAATGTTTCTTCTTGTATTCTTCTTGTTACCAACACTTTTCTAGTCTTGTTTTAACACTAAAAACATGTTTAACTTCTTTACAAACCATGATCATGGAAATCTTGTAAAGAACTTTGGTTTCTTGAGAAGATTATCATTGAAATCATCCATTTTCAAGTCTTATAACATGTATCAATAATCATCATACACAAAATCAAGCTTATATTCAAGTTCATGTTTAACATAAAGGATGATCATTATGATTTCCTCAAGATTCATCCTTATTCTTGCTAGATCATGTGTTTAATCATCATCTAGCAAGGTTCTTATGATGATCAACATCATAAACACAAGAAATCAACAATCAAGTATACTACATATACTTAAAACAACTTGTTCTTCATGTTATTTAGCTTTATGTTTATGTTAATGCTTATGTTTCTTTTAGATTCTTATGATTAACAAGCTACATAACCTTTTAACCACTAAAATTAGAAGTAACATCAAGTTGTGAGGAGCTTACTACTAGCTCTAAAGGCTAGGGAAGAAAACAAGATGAAGATGATGATGAAGGAAGTGGATAAAAGCTCTTGATGAAGGTCCTTCAATCTCCAAAGCCTTCAAGCTCCTTAACTATGCTTCTTGCACCTCTAGATCACCTTGGAAAGCTTGATAGTTGAATGAAAATAGAGGATGTGTGGTAGTGTGTGGTGGCCGTAAACAAGAAGAGGAGAAAGGAGGTGATGGAGTTTGTTGGAATGTTAGAATGAAAGAGAATGATAACCTCTTGGGTTTTTATAAAATCCTCCAACATATAATAAACCTTTGGTTAACATGTTTCAAAAGCAATGAACAAATCAAATAAACAATGGCAAGGAAATCACAAGTGGGTCCCCCCCCCCACTTGTGACCGTCAATATGAGGGGGGGGGGTTGTATGGTTGGGTTGTATTGGTAGTTAATGAAATTTAGTTAGATTCTAAGTATAACGTTTAGTGTTTTAGGTGTTATGTGTTTATAGGATGTGTTATGATGTTCAGTGACCATAACTAGCTTTGAAACACTAAAACAATGCTTCTAGTGAAAATTTGGTGTTTCAGGTAGTGTCCGGTTGTTCGGTTGGTTACCAGTTCATTAAGGTGCTAAATTACGCAGTTTAGTGTGCTTTATGTTCCCTTTTATGACAGTTTTGATTCCCGACACCTAGGAAGGTATTCTGGACCATTAAACCAAAATTCTGCATTATATTTTGTTATTAAAAAGCTAATTTTTGCTGAAATATGCAGAATTCTGCAGTTTTTGTGAGTTTTAGGCATTTTCCGGCACTTAAACTATCACTAGGATGACAGTTTTATGATCCTTACTTTCTTACACACTATACTAGTGTAACTCTTGGTTTCGGGCTCATTCTGTGTCTTAACATCATGTATGTCTGAGTACTGAACTCCCGTCAGTACTTCTAGTGTGACTGATAACTGTGCTAACTTTGTTTCGTGCACTAATTGAACCATATTGTGTTGTATGCAATAATGACAAGAAATCATGCAACATGTAATGCACTTGTATGTATATGACAGTAATCAGAAAATCATTTGTCTCATTAATTTAACCTTGCACAGTCATTAAAGCACAATTTAGTGTTTAATATTGTACGGATACATGGAAAAGTGGCAGTTGTCACATTCTCCCCCCGTTAAAAGAATTTCGTCCCGAAATTCATGTTGTGCTATCGGTTACAGGGGAGTTGTGAAACAAATGCGGATACTATGATCTCATTTAGTCTTCACGCTCCCAAGTAAACTCTGGGCCATGATGTGAATTCCAACAAACCTTAAGTTTAATACGACTTCTCCGAGTCTTGTGGACTTTCCAGTCCGTAACCTCGACAGGTTCTTCGGTAAACTGAAGTTTGTCGTTGACGAGGATCTCGTCTGAGGGAATGATTATTGTCTCTTGAGTCGGACTCTTTTTGATATTTGACATGTGAAACGTGTCGTGAACACTTGTAAGTTCTTCTGGAAGTTTTAGCTTGTATGCGACAGTTCCAATCCTTTTCAGGATCTCGAAGGGTCCAATGTACCGTGGATTTAACTTTCCACGCTTACCAAATCGTACCACGCCCTTCAAAGGCGAGACTTTCAATAACATCATATCACCATCCTCGAATTCCAATGGTTTCCTTCGCTTGTCGGCATAGCTCTTCTGTCTGTCACGGGCTGACTTGATCCAGTCACGTATCTGCGCAATCTTGTCTGTAGTCTCCTGAACTAACTCAGGACCAATAATCTGCATATCTCCGGTCTCCGCCCAACACATTAGGGACTGACACTTACTTCCATAGAGAGCTTCAGACGGGGCAGCCTGTATGCTGGTGTGATAACTATTATTATAGGAAAACTCCACCAAGGGCAGGTGAGTATCCCAACTTCCACCAAAATCCATCACACAAGCACGTAGCATATCCTCCAAAGTCTGTATCGTCCGTTCACTTTGGCCGTCCATCTGAGGGAGAAATGCAGTGCTAAGATTCAACTGTGATCCAAAAGCTTGCTGAAACGATTGCCAGATTCTTGACACAAAACGACCATCCCGGTCGGATATGATGGACACAGGCACTCCATGACGTGCCACAATCTCTCTCAGATATATCTCTGCCAATTTTCTCGTGCTGTCTTTCTTGCTGATTGGTAAAAAGTGCGCAGACTTCGTGAGTTGATCAATAATCACCCAATCATATCGTGACCTCTTTGGGTTCTCAGTAGCTTGGTAATGAAATCCATCGATATCTGTTCCCACTTCCTGATGGGAATCTCCAGATATCGCAGCAACCGTGACGGTTTCTTATAATCTGCCTTAACTTTGGCACAAGTAAGGCAGTTACCCACGTATTTAGCGATGTCGGCTTTCATATTGGGCTACCAATAAAAATCCTTCAAGTCTTGGTACATCTTGTCGGATCCAGGATGGATCAAGTACCTTGACTTGTGAGCCTCAACCAGAATAAATGCTCGTAGATCACCGAAGAATGGTACCTAAATTCGTTCCATGAAGTATAATGTTCTGTCTTCCTTTGGAACTAATTTCAATTCCATGCCACGCAGTGATTCAGCTCGTAAGTTCTCTGGTTTAAGTGCTTCCTGCTGGGCTTCACGAAGCCGAACTGTGAGATCAGTTTGTATCGTCATCTCTAAGGCTCGCACCCTTAGAGGCTTTGTGCGTTCCTTGCGACTCAAGGCATCGGCTACAACGTTCGCCTTGCCTGGGTGATACTTGATCTCACAATCATAATCATTCAACAACTCAACCCATCTACGCGGTCTCATATTCAAGTCCTTCTGATCAAAAATGTGTTGCGAACTCTTATGGTCAGTAAAGATCGTGTAACGAGTACCATACAAGTAATGACGCCAAATCTTTAACGCGAATATCACAACTCCTAACTCAAGGTCGTGTGTCGTATAGTACTTCTCTTGCACCTTTAACTGACGTGACGCGTAAGCGATGACCTTGTCTTGTTGCATCAACACGCAACCAAGACCTTGTCGAGAAGCATCACAATAAACTACAAATCCATGGGTGCCACCAGGTAAAGATAAGATAGGTGTATCGCAGAGTTTATCCTTCAACGTCTGAAAAGCTGTATCTCGTTTCTCTCCTCAATCGAACTTCTTATCCTTCTGGGTTAGTGATATCAGCGTCTGAGCAATCCTTAAAAAAATTCTCAATGAATCGTCTGTGATAGCCCGCAAACCCCAGAAATTTCCGTATCTCAGTTGGGGTTTTTGGTGTTTCCCAATTCTTGGTTACCTCAATCTTGGCAGGGTCTACATGAATTCCATTCTCATTCACCACGTGACTTAGGAATTTGCACCTGGCGAATCCAAAATTCTTACTTCGATTGTTTTGCATACAACTGTACCTCCTTCAAAGGTTCCAAGTTAGCTCGTAGGTGTTGCTCGTGCTCCTCCTTGGTTTCCGAGTATATGAGGATGTCATTAATAACACAATCACGAATTTATCCAGATACGGCTTATACACTCGGTTCATGAGATCCATGAATAATGCCGGTGCGTTCGTTAAGCCAAACAGCATGACAAGGGACTCGTAATGCCCGTAGCGAGTCCGAAAAGCCGTTCTAGGGATACTTTCTTCTTGTGTTCATAATTAATGATATCATGTCCTTAAGTAAATCTTGGGTTAGTAGCTGGAACCTTGTAGTTGGTCAAACAAGTCATCAATTCTCGGTAAGGGGTACCGATTCATGATGGTTAGTTGTTTAACTCCCTGTAACCTATGCATAATACTTTTTCCTCATTAGTTCTTTTGAGTTCCTCTCAGGTCAGGCTGTACGCACATACGAAAACTACTGTCCTTCTTCCTAACAAATAACACTGGAGCTCCCCAGGGTAGGAAGCTCGGCCTGATAAGTTCCCTTATCTAGTAGCTCTTACAGTTGCGTTGAAAGCTCCTGTATTTCGGACGGAGCTAGCCGGTAAGGTGTCTTTGCCACTAGTGCCGTTCCTGGCACTAGATCTATCCGAAACTCCACTTGTCGCTGTGGAGATAACCCACCCAAGTCTTCAGGGAAGACTTCTAGAAATTTCTTCACAATGGGGATGTCTTCAAGTTTTGGCTCCTTGGTCTCCTTTGTTGACAATCAAGAGCAAGGAAGGCTATGCAGCCTTTTTGGAGACACTTATGCTCCTTCATTACCAATGTGGGATGTCACAATCTTCCACCTTATGGGGCCTAGTGTCCTTGCATCAACTGTATGAATGTCGTGTACTATAAGTGTTCCATCATTCGCAAGAGGGATGCGAATGATTTTCTCATGACAAACAACTTCAGTTCCATTCTTGGATATCAAATCCATGATGACTACCACATCAAAACTACCTAAACCAACTGGTAGAAGGTTGATAGAGAATTTTCGTCTACCCAAGTCCACGTATACAACCCTTAATAACGTTATTTATTTCGATCGATTTCCCATTTGCCAACTCTATAGCATGTAGGGAGTCTAGTTTACTTGTTCCTAAGCCAAGTATATCCTTAAGTTCCATAGGTTCAACGCTAAAGTCGTCGCCAATATCAAATAGAACGGATGCAAAATGTCGATTTATAGGGAACGTCTTGTAACTACGTTCGAGTCCTGGCGTGCCTACGTGCTCCTTTCGTGAAAATACTCCCACGAGCTTGATTTTTCTTCTGGCAGTCCTTCCGATAATTTCCTTTGTCGCCACATCTGTAGCAACTCTTGGCTCTTGTCGTTTCTATTACTATCCCGAATTCCATTCACATACCCCGTACCAGACCAGCATGCTTCCTTGCTATGCCTAGTCTTGCCACAATTGTCACACTTACGAGTCCTGCACGGACCTGTGTGATGATAACCACACCTATCACACTTTGGTAGTTTTTATCACTAGCTTTAGTCGTGGCAACGAATGCCTTGACTTTCTTAGTCACAGCGGTTTCCTTATGTTTGCTGCCTGATTTAAAGCCTTGCTTGAGATGCGTATACCTTCTCTTGTTTCTATCCCAAGAAGGCTCCACATGCGTCTTCTTTTTCGCTGGGCTTTTATTCGATTTTTCCATCGTTACTCCGCCCTCGGCAGGACCTAGGGCAAGAGTTATCGCCTGAGCGATTCCCATTATGGTTCCTCTTAGTCCGCTGCTATTTGCAGTGTTGCTTGCTTCATATTGGACGATTGCTTTAGCGACTTGCTGGTTCACTAGAGCTTCGAGCTCAGTTCTTGTTGCAGGTAAGGGTTCCGGTTGGGTTTGACCAATATCCCTTTGTTGTGGTTCCATGAGCTTCACATGCATAAAGCGTATCGACGAAATTAGACATTTATTTCAGATTAAATATTGTCATCGATAAGTGAAAGCAAGGCTCATTCGTCGTGCACTATAAGCATAAGGGTAAGGTAATTCCTAATGAGGCCTATGCAAATATTCCCCCCATAATCATCTCATCATTATAGTGAGGTAAAATGTGTCACAACAAAATCCTACTAAGGGTACATCGACTTTTACATACACCATATCAACTTGTTGCAATTAGTCTTTCGTAGAAAACCTCCTTGGAGTCACCTTACCCTGATTGATGCAAGTCATCCAGTGCTATACAAAATACGGTGAGGCCTTCCCTTCACCTTGTTCCTTGTTTATTCCTCAAGTTTCCGACTCTTCCATAGTCTTTACTTTTACAAAAACAGGCATACTTCGCAAAGGATGAGGTTGTGCATTACTACCATGTGTAGGAGAGTGGGGGTGATAGTGGAAACACAGAAGTAAGGTCGTGAGGGTACATGGCTTCTTCCTCGGGACCGAATTGTACCTTGTAGCAATAGTAAGGTGGTTTCTAGGGTGTGAATGCACTACCCAAACGATGGGGTGCGCCACAGGATAGAGAGGGTGGAAGTACTGATGGGGGTGTCGATGATGTAATATGGGTAGTGGGTGATAGGGTGCATGTGAGGTGAAGGTCGAGAAGAATCCTTTTGCATGTGTCATCCATGAGTCTAGATGGAATGAGAATCTGTTGAGAAGGGGGAATCGAGTGGTCACTTCCGCCCTTACAACGTGTGTTCTATACTTATTGGCCTCGATTGGCCAACGTAGGAAGGACCCCTTCGCCACACTGGACTGTGCGACGCATACATTGATTTTGCTTGGGTTCCATGAGTCCCAATATGGTTGATATGGTTTCCATGAATGCCGAATAGAGTGTGGTAAATGGGTTACACTACAGTTCGCGCCATGCTACCTCCTTGGGGTAATAAGGATGTCAAAAGCTGGGGTCTATTGTAGCAACTACAATGGATAAGTTTGGGGGTGTTGTAAGTACTTTACAACTTCATACATAAGAATCCTGTAGTGTTGGGGTAAATCTTTCCTGAGCATTAGTCATCTTCTCTTGCTTAGATACCGGGTCTCAACAACTCGTACTACAGGTGGAAGTGTTAGGTGCAAGCAGGCATAGACAGACTTCCTGCTTTGTAGAGTGTTATAGTAACTACCTCGGTTAGTGTTCTGCTAGATAGAAATTTAAACAACTTGAGAGATTCAGATATATAGTGATCATTTGCTTGGCCCGCAGAGTCCACCAGGATTTCCATGCACTACAAGTCGTTATTACGTGGGCCCCCGTAATAATAAATTGTCTTGCATGGTCACCCTAATTTTCCCTCGTTTAAAGCAGACGATCAGCAAGAGATGGGACACTACTGTCCTCATACCTTCAACATGGAAAGGACCATTATGGTGGTCCACGCGCTATCATCTGTTGTCGTTACTCGCGAATTGGCACAATGCTTAGACATAGTAGGAATAAGGAGAGTTCCTAACAATAGTAGTAGGAGGGGCACCTTCAAGATGAGTACTCCATCTTCCTTGTCTGGAAGAGAGTGTCGTCAATCATGTTTCATAAATGCCTCAGGGACCTCGTCCCACTGATAAGGTTGCTGTCCAAGGTTGCCTCCTTCGCTTCGCCGTCGCTACCGTAGTCAGGCACCTTCGCAATCGAGAGAGATGAACAGCCATCTCCTACGGAAATTGTAACACCTCGAAAAAATTCGTGTTCAATGAAATAACGACACGTGTCATATAAGACAAGAGTGATATAAACCCGAGTATAATTAAAGATGTATGGCAGGATTTAAAAGTGTCGTCATGTTAATTTTCACCTCTGAACGACCTCATTTACAAATCCCAAGACCCTAATATATATTTTAAACATCTAACATACCTTCGATCCGGTAATCGCTGACAATAATTGAATTCAAAGTGCAAAATAGGATCCTATGGAATTTCTATGGTAAACCTTCGTTTATGGCACTTTTAAAAGAATCCAAGCAAACATATCAAAGTGGTAGGGTATGTAACTGTTCAAGGCACATTTTAGAGGCCCCTTACTGTAAAATAATGTCCCAAATTCGAAATACCTGGTTGCCCCTTCGAATGCATGAAAGATCAAGATTTTTTGGCTTCAGCAGAAGGCTTGCGCACGCAAGCATGTCCTTACGGTGCGCAAGGGTTGCCCAGTAACTGAAAACGGGGTTGTTTGCTGTTATGCGCATGGAACTTACTTTTATCTGAGTTTCCTCATATTGGACGACCCCTAAACAACCCCTAGACACTTAGGGACACGTGTGGATGAATTATGGTCAGTTGTAGACTTGCATGTCAACAATCTAGTGGGTTCTTGATCACTATATAAAGCCACTAAGTTGCAACAAGTTCTTCACACCTTTCTCTTGCATTCCTGATCATTTCTGGAGCTCAAGACTTCTCTCAAGTGATTACTAATCGTGCTTAGGACCTTGGTAAGTTTGCTTAACCTTTCTTAGTTAAGTTTTAGCTTAGTTTTAGCTTAAAAGTCAAACCGTCGTAATTAACGGTTGACTTAACGATTAATCACTAATGGTTTAGTGATTAGTCGAATTGAAAGTAGTTATAAGTTGGTAATTATGTGGGCATTAAACCCTCAAAAGGGTTCCCCCTGATTCCCACTCTAACTATGTCAAATGTCGGGTCAAACTTGTTATTAAAAAGTCAACAGCATGCTTATTTTCTAATATGTGCATAATTAGCAATGTAGAACACATACAACCTGTTTGATCATTAATATAACTTGGTAATTAGTGTAAGAACATGTCTAAACATGTTCAACCCGACAATTTTATGTTTAGACCCGGTTCGGAACCGAAAGTCGCAAAGCTTTGACTTTTGCTTTGACTTTAGTTCTGACCCGTTTTGGTATGTTTTAGAAATGCCATAGAGCTTCATTAGGACCAGGTTACATGCTAGTATAACCCTCTGTGATTATACACCTCGGTTCATTAGTTAACCAATTAATACGCATGATTCCGTTAATTGCTCATATGTTGACCATTATGCCCTTTTCACCTTAAAACGTGATTTTTGAAAATGTAAAAGAGTAGAAACTTTAATTACTGATATATAAACTTGCACCCAAAATTTGACATCAGTTGGAGGTGTAGATTGAGAGTTATGCTCATTAGCGTAATTAGAAAGTTTATTAGCGATCAAATGACATAATTAGCGTATAGCCTATTTAAACATACTTTTTGATATCAAACTCTTTACCCACTGATATAATATATTATTTTGGGATTTTTGAATATTTTTAATTAATTTTAGGCTGAGCATAACTTATAGTCGTAGGCTTAATCCGGTAATTGTCGGTTTTGCCCTTACGGGCTATAAAATGAGTTTTACACATCTAATTGACTCCAAACCTTTTGATACTGATTTAATATGATAAATAAATTATTTTAAACCTTCTGGAATAATAAAAATACCAGATTTCGTTATAGAACCCGGAAACGGCTTCTAATCGCCTTATTAAGCGTTTTTAACGCATAGTATGTACTAGAACTATTTTTAAACATACAAAGGTTGATACCTACTGATATTTTAGATAAATTATAATATTTCAACAGTAAGCAAGGGTTGTTAAACTCAGACTTCAGTTTTGAGCTTTTCGGCTTATGTGAAATTACCAAAATGCCCCTACGGTGCATAGTTTGGTTATAATTGATAAATTTCACATATATGCAATACCATACTGTTATAACTTAGTAAACTAAGTGTTTTTGCTGATTATATCAGACCTGTAACTCAGGTTAATACTTAAACTCTTTTATAACCTTGAAAATGACCAAACTACCCCTACGGGGCATAGTTTATGTTTAAATTCGTTTCGGGCATAATGAAAGACATATTACTGATGTCACAACATATTGGAAGCATATTAACTTAGGAAACCTGTATATGGCTCTTACGGATACCCGTTACGCTTCGTGCGCGTTCGGTTCGGTTTATGTAATTAGTTTACATAAATTAGCCGAAACGGGTCAAACCTTATCGGTTTTATCTCAAAATCCAGAATGTGTATGAAATACCCATATTAAGCAAGTCTTCAAACTTGTCGGGTCTAAATCACATTCTAAACCGGTCTTCGCTTCTTCATACGTTTGAACCGTGTCTTCCTTTTAAAACTAACCGGTCTAAGCTTAGGCTTAATTAAAGACCCGTTAGAAATCTAATAGGTTATTATAAACCTTCGTTCCAGATTAGGAGCCCAGTAAAAGTACTTGCAATTGCTGTATTTGATTGATACTTTGCTCAGGTAAATACTCTTAACTTATTTTCCCTATACGGGCTTGGGATACGGCACTATAAAAGTACCGCTTGGTCAGGTGTATGTAGTCATTTAAATCGGATTGTGATTGATGTATTTACATAACCTGTTTAATATGTATTATTTGGTGTATGGCTTTTGGGGGTTAAATGACCATGTCCCGGATATCCTTGGCATCATTTTACGAAATGGCCACGACCTAAGCACGGGGTGTAGGCGTACACCTGACAGATGCATTATGTAAAAACTGGTAATCCACTAAGGAATCAACCTTGTGGGCATTATACCTGTGGCGTGTCAGTTAATCTTGTCCGGCTCTTCTAACCGGCCCTGATGGACGACAAATAAGTAAAACTGTATACATGATTATCTTAATAATTGTCCCAAGTTATAAAGATATATTTTGCCGAAGTGCATTCAAATCAATTTTCTAACTCTTTTCAAAATGAGTCAGTTGAGTTGTATTTACCAGTGTAAACTGACGTATTCTCCAAAAAGGCTAAGTGCATGTACTAGACGAAATAGGCTGGCTACTCCAGGCATCATTACTCAAGTTTCGCGAGCTCTAGATGTCAAAGTCTGTTGAACTATTGTTTCTATTTTATTTTGATCCGCCTGTGGATCTTTTACTTTCCGTTGTAATACTGGATATTACTTTATATTCGGATTGTAATATATTTCTCTTTTGCTTCCGCTGTGCATTTATATAATTGTGATGTTTGACTATTATGTTGCCAACCACGTCACGATACTCCCCCACCGGGCCCACCGGTGACACGTGGAAATTCGGGGTGTGACAGAAATCAAGCTCAGGGTCTCGTTTAGTAATTACCTCAGCCATGAGCTCCGCAATAAAAGCGAGGTTGATAGTCTCATTGTGCGAGTCAAGAACAATAATAGGATTCGAAGTCGAAGGTATCTTGTTCCCATCAATAATTATTCTATACACATATATGCATACATATATATCAATGAATAGTAATTTTACTTAGTAAATACAGGCAAATAAATGCAGTATGTCACATATAACTCTCGTTTGTTCTTTCGGGGGTCATTTTGTCTTTGGCAAGTCTATCCCACATGGACTGACTATACCTCAATTGGCACATTAGTCGGGGTATTCTCCCTCCCTACTAATGTCCTTGCTTTGTCTTTCCTTTGAAAAATGCTTGATTCATGGATCTTGGCACTTTCGTAAATGCAATGAAAAACTTTTTGTAAAAATGTTTTCGTGAGAGAATCCTAGTGATTGTAGTCTAGACTCGAGAAGGAATCCTAGTTCACTACAATCGAAGCTCTGATACCAAACTGTCATACCCTGACTTTTGCGGAAGCGTATGATGTGTGACTTGCTCAATATCATTGCCTTCAATTATAATAAACAACTATATGATTAAAACATGATGTTCATCCATTCATAAGTTTAAAATGGTACAACACAATTCATTTAGGTTTCAACCAACAAATCCTCAATTTATGTTACAGATCAAAAGTGGATGACATCTAACTTGAAATTTACGTCTTGAAAACAACATCAGCGCCCAAGATCCATCTTGTTTCCTGAAATACATGTAATTTTGAAAACATCAACAAAAGTTGAGCGCGTTCATGTGTTTTTGTATGAGTTCGAATAATCTTGTAAACATTTGTATGTATGCCTTTGTAATCCGGTATGAAAGCGTCTATGAACAGATCAATTAATGTGTAGCTAATACATTAATATGTGTGCAATGGCATATGAAGGTCAAACATAGCGGATTTTGTACCGGGCCATCCGGCTGGAATGTCATAGTCACCACATTCGGCCACTCACGGACCCATGGGTGGGGCTCGCAACACCCAGATAGATCTACCACTCATGCCCCTCAGTCCTTATATAAGGATTAATGGTCTTAAGTGTGTGCCTACCCATTCACATGATCTAACAGTTCATTCCTTAGCTATCCATACCATTTGTAAACATTTATAACATGTATTTCACCCCCGAAGTTATAAAACTGAAAACAGTTAAAAAAAGGGGGGGAACATGAACTCACGGATTTACGTCTTGTTGTCCGATGTAATCTCAAAGACCTTGTCCTGGTGTCGTGCAACTACCTACACACGTGTTATGTTTTACTAGACGGCTAGGTCGTGTAACGACTCTTAGTCTTAGGTAGTATGACTTATTTTGGAATTGGTAATCTTTGAGTTATATGTTGAGTGCATATTATATAATTTCCAATTATATAAGTATTAGTTAAAATAAAATAATTATTTTAACTTAACCTATTTTATTTACCCAATTGTTTGAAAAATTGTTAAAATAATATATTTTAACTTAGCTTATTATGTATTTCCATATGTGTATTTTCCCCAAGTATGGGTGTACTTGTGCTTGTGTATTCTTATACTTGAGTATTTGTGTATTTTGCCAAGTATCGGTGGCGTATTCCGGTGTGTATTTGGACGTATGAGAATACGTATTTTCTTGTATTTATTAATTATTTTATACTTAATCTTGTATTTAATTTTTTTTCGGAATATTATTTTTAATCAACTAATAATCACCAATTTATATTCTTAAAATATATGTATTTTAAGAAATCTTTTATAGAAAATTATCTATAAACTTTACTTGGCAAAATTAATTATGCTTTCATATAAACCTCAATAATAATCTATATTTTTAAGATTAACTTTAGAACATATATATTTCCATTTTTCACCCAAAATAATATATTTGTAATTTGTTTAAGAAAATATATATTTTCTCCACACAAAATAATATATTTTCCATTTGATAAAATATGCTATATATTTTGTAATACTTGTAAAAATTCATATTTTCCGTTTATTTGGTTTCCAAAATACCGTTTAACTTACTTGTCGAAATATGAATTTAATTCCGGAATATATATATATATATATATATATATATATATATATATATATATATATATATATATATATATATATTGACAGTCCATAGTGCTTGTCCGGTTTGTCCAATATTCAGGTATAAATTATATATTTATTTTCTTGGAATTTTGGTAATATTTTGTATTACAATTTTTGGTATATTGGTGTGTTATATTATTTTTAAGTTCCTAAAATAATATACTAATACACATAATATACAAGTAACACACAAATTGTGACATCTAAATATATTTTCCGAAATATATACTTAGTCACTTTTATTTATCAAAATCAACCTCCAATATATATAATTTTTATAACAAAAATTATGGCAAATTTTTATATGAAAACCATGATCAAAATTTATTTGTAACCACTTGTTTAAAAATATTTTTTCTAAGTGTTTAATTTCTACAAAAATTTTGCCATAGTTTCCCCTTAAAAATAGAGGTTTCCATGCTTTAAAGCACATCATTTTCTTTTTAAAATTCATCACCAATCATCAACAACATAAACAAGACTTACCATGAGCCAAAAATATGAAATTTACACTATGTCATGAACTTGAAAGTTTGTAAAAATTTGTAGTAACTTAACATGTTGTTTAGTAAGTTTAGTTACCCCTAAAAACTTGGTTTATATCTTAATAAACTCATTCTTGTAATTTTTAGTTCTTTACAACTTACATGATGATTTTCTAAAAATGTTTCTTCTTGTATTCTTCTTGTTACCAACACTTTTCTAGTCTTGTTTTAACACTAAAAACATGTTTAACTTCTTTAAAAACCATGATCATGTAAATCTTGTAAATAACTTTGGTTTCTTGAGAAGATTATCTTTGAAATCATCCATTTTCAAGTCTTATAACATGTATCAATAATCATCATACACAAAATCAAGCTTATATTCAAGATTCATCCTTATTCTTGCTAGATCATGTGTTTAATCATCATCTAGCAAGGTTCTTATGATGATCAACATCATAAACACAAGAAATCAACAATCAACTATACTACATACACTTAAAACAACTTGTTCTTCATGTTATTTAGCTTTATGTTTATGTTCATGCTTATGTTTCTTTGAGATTCTTATGATTAACAAGCTACATAACCTTTTAACCACTAAAATTAGAAGTAAAATCAAGTTGTGAGGAGCTTACTACTAGCTCTAATGGCTAGGGAAGAAAACAAGATGAAGATGATGATGAAGGAAGTGGATAAAAGCTCTTGATGATGGTCCTTCAATCTCCAAAGCCTTCAAGCTCCTTAACTATGCTTCTTGCACTTCTAGATCACCTTGGAATGCTTGATAGTGGAATGAAAATGGAGGATGTGTGGTGGTGTGTGGTGGCCGTAAACAAGAAGAGGAGAAGGGAGGTGATGGAGTTTGTTGGAATGTTAGAATGAAAGAGAATGATAACCTCTTGGGTTTTTATAAAATCTTCCAACATATAATAAACCTTTGGTTAAAATGTTTCAAAAGCAATCAACAAATCAAATAAATAATGGCAAGGAAATCACAAGTGGGTCCCCCCGCACTTGTGACCGTCAATATGGGGGGGGTGTATGGTTGGGTTGTAATGGTAGTTAGTGAAATCTAGTTAGATTCTAAGTATAACGTTTAGTGTTTTAGGTGTTATGTGTTTATAGGATGTGTTATGATGTTCAGTGACCATAACTAGCTTCGAAACACTAAAACAATGTTGCTAGTGAAAATTTGGTGTTTCGGGTAGTGTTCCGTTATCCGGTTGGTTACCGGTTCGTTAAGGTGCTAAATTGTGTAGTTTAGTGTGCTTTATGTTCCCTTTTATGACAGTTTTGATTCCCGACACTTAGGAAGGTATTCTGGACCATTAAACCAAAATTATGCATTATATTTTGTTATTAAAAAGCTGATTTTTGCTGAAATATGCAGAATTCTGCAGTTTTTGTGAGTTTTAGGCACTTTCTGGCACTTAAACTATCACTAGTATGGCAGTTTTATGATCCTTACTTTCCTACACACTATACTAGTGTAACTCTTGGTTTCGGGCTCATTCTGTGTCTTAACATCATGTCTGTCTGAGTACTGAACTCCCGTCAATACTTCTAGTTTAACTGATAACTGTGCTAACTTTGTTTCGTGCACTAATTGAACCATATTGTGTTGTATGCAATAATGACAAGAACTCATGCAACATGTAATGCACTTGTATGTATATGACAGTAATCAGAAAATCATTCGTCTCATTAATTTAACCTTGCACTGTCATTAAAGCACAATTTACTGTTTAATATTGTACGGATACATGGAAAAGTGGCAGTTGTCACAGCGACCATCCTAGGTTTCAGGTTTTAATCGACACTAATGTTTATGCCCAACTAGAAAGAACCACATACACATGGCTCGTGTTTGGTTATTTATTTATGATAAAAGGGAACTAAGTACTCGGATTTCTAGAATGCGAGGTTGTTACCCGATGATCAATTAACTAATATCTAGTTCTAATCCCTCCTTTGATATCTCGATTGCCAACGACACCAAGAACGTATGGTTTAGACTATGATCAAACACAAATTAATACCATACAAACAAACATCCAAACACCATAACAAACTAAACAAACATTGCAAGTTTATTATTCTAGAAATTCAAGCAAAAACATAAGTGTCTCAAACAAACCTTCCACCTAAGATGATCACCAACGAAATTAGCCGCTCATAGTGTGGTGGATCATCATAACATCAAGATTAATGTTCATAGGAATCAAAAACACAAACCAAATGTTTAGAATAGTCCAAAACCCAAGAACAAGCTCCAAATACGCCCCTAGCTGTTCCCAAAACCGTAACAATGTTAGGAATAATCAAAAGTCTCAATAATTGTCCATTAAAATGCAGGAGTTACATTTTTCCTCAGTCGATACTGCATTAAATCCTTATGCCAACTTCTTACTGCCTTACGGTGGATGAATTGTGGTCTGGGGGATACCGTAGCTTACGGTAGCCACGGTAAGCTACATTAGAGGCTGTACTTTTGTTCTTTGTTCTTCAATCAGCCACATGAATCTCCAACTCAACCGATTTCCATCCGAATCTGCATTTCCACACTTTTAAAGCCCCGAACATACCTGGAACATAAGCAACCGTAGTTATCTAATTCAAGATAAATACATGACTAAATGCGGGATTAAATTATCTTTTATAACACTTAAGGGTCGTCCTACGGACTACCCGTCAATAGCGCAGTGATAAAAAGAACCATATGAGAAAAATTTGTAAAAGGCATGACAATCCTTTAAAAATTTGATTGTATATACATTTTCTCACTTTTTAACCTTTTTCCCACAAATAGTGAGTTTTGAGCCTTTACCGAACACACAATGCCATATCTTTATTAAATGCTCAGTTTTCATTTCTTGTGTGATAGCCCGTATGGTTCTTACGAATCTAGAACTTGACAAGACAACGCATTCCCGGTCCTTACCGACTAATCCAAGTAAGTAAATGATTGAGGCATTAAGACTATAACCCTTTTCATTTAAACCATATTTTTCATTTTATCTCCTCACCAAAACCAAAAATCCCCTAGTTAACCACTTTGAGCCTAAACCTTTCGTTTCAAAACCGCAAAATACACTTTGCAACAACCACCCATAAACCTTTTTACTTATACACCCCTTATTTTACTAAAAATTCGGTTTTTTTGAAAAGTGTAAAAAAGTGACTTAGTTATCTTGTGTATATTTACTCTATCAAAAAAAAAATCCTTAGTTGCTTGAAATAACTAAGCAAGTCCCAAAAATCTTGCTTAAAGTTTACACATAGTATTGATTGTATCAAAGTCACAAATAAATAAATGTTTTAAAATATTAGGTCAAAAACGAGAAGGTTTGATTACTTGTCAAGCCTAAGGTAGGAGTAAGTTCCACATCGGGACCGAGCATTTTATTTATACATCTTCGGCCGAGTGTTGAGTGACCACTTGTGAGGTGTGTGAAATTGTATATAACTTGATGGAATTTTAAGAGGCACGTTATTCCTAAAAATGTTTTTCTTAAAAAGTTTTCTGAATAAATCATGTGGAATAGGATTGTAAATAAAATAAAAACAAAATAAAAAGAACTTGGATACCCGACTTAAAAGCAAGACCCAAAACTTCTTCTCTACCTCTTCTATTTGGGTGTGTAAGCAATATTAAAAAGTTTTGCTTGAGGACAAGCAAAGAGTCAAGTGTCGGGTTATTTGATATGCACAAAATGCAACATATAAATTATATCAAACAAGGCATAAAATCAACCCTTTTATGTACTAATGTTGGAAAAAGTGTGTTTCTTTGTATACTTTTGATTTTCATGACTAAATGAGCTTAAATGTACAAAAGAAACAAATTAACGGCAAAACCAACACAAATACAAGAAAGAAGAGTTGACAAACCATGCCTACCCTCCAAGCTACACCCCAGGACCAAACAACAATTCGGAAGACAAGCACGGGGTCGTGCCCCACCACAGAATGTGTTCGGAGGCCATGTAGATCAAGACAAAACAAAGCAGACCGGAGACACGGGGCCGTTTCCCAAGGACACGGGTCGTGGTGAACTCTCAGATATGCAGAATCTCCCAATGGACCCCATAAAGTTGACCACAGGGTCGTGCTTACTGTCACACGGGGCCATGTGTGCATACACTCTGACACTAGGCATTAAATGAAGATAGAGAAAGAAGGGACACGGGGCCATGTGGAGGGACTGAATCAGCTAAAAATAGAGGGGCTTGGTTCACTTCCAACCCATCATTGGTAAACCACTTCTCTCTTACTTGCCACCATTCCACCACCACTCCAACACCATCATCCACCACATTCCACCATTATCCACATTTAGGGTGTGTGTAGTAGTCTCGGGATCCAAGATTAATCATAAGGTTTCTTGTGAAACAAAGGTCATGCTTGGCTAATCTCTTACAACACTTAGTGAAGACAAATCTTTTATGTATTACTTTTGATTTCTAAGCTTTGGCTACTTTTTATTTGGGTTTGTATTAATGACTTTAGTAAGTTTTTTTTATATTGAAGGTGAACTTCACTTTATCATTTCTTCTTGTTTTGTTGATTCACTCATTCGTGTCTTTACAGTCTATATAAAGCGCGTTAACTGCATGGAAGGGGGTTAGAAGGGTGGTTTGGGTAAAGTTCTTTCCTCGTTCAGTGATCCTGTGAGGACTTGATTCAAGCTTATTAGGACTTCTCTTGAGGTAGATAACATCAAATCAGGGGAAGTAAGAACGGCTTGAATCCTTTATAAATAAACTAGTACTAAAACTTTAACCCGGCCTTGTGGGACGGTATCCCTGCTGACTCAGACCAATATGGCCGAGGGTAGCGTTGCCTCCAAAAGAGGACATGCCACAATAACTAAGATAATCTCATAAAAAACCCAACGTGCAGAATCATCAAAGGATACATAAAGGAGGAGTCAGAATCAAGTGATTCTATCTTATTTATTGTTTTCAACATTTTACTTTTATTTTCTTTCTTTTATCTATTTTAACTTACTAACATCTTTTCATCATTTTTTGGTTAGATTAGACGTCTACGACATTACTGTATTAAAAGCTCTTGTGTCCTTGGACGACCTTGGTATCTTACCATCACTATGCTATGCCAACGATAGGTGCACTTGCCCTAACGTGTTGTAGAGAGTGATTGTATTATATCGTGTTCTATAAAATTAAAGCTTGATAATGAGTCAAAAGTGCTAAAAATCTACTAAAAATTTGTACCACACTCCACACACGTCAAATGGCATAAGCAAATGATTATTTTGAATGAAGAAATTAAATGGGCCATTAGTGAGCTTGTTGTAGTAAATGCTGCTCAAAGGAAGAATGATAAAGTAAGATGTAAACTTGGTGAGTTAAAGAAACTTCTAGATGATTTTTCTTGAGACAATGATCCTAAAGCATCAAAGTCCAGGGAGCAGCCAAGTAGTTTACAAGCTACGAAAACTGCAACCGAGGCAACAACTGAGGGGGAGTCAAAAGCTGGTACATGTGGTGGAGATAAAGGAACAATAAAAGCTGAAGTGATTGAAAATGTTGGTGGTGATAAAGACAAAGGTGTGGTAGTGGAATAAGATCAACAGATAGATGATTAGACTGGTTTGGATGATCGTTGGTCTGAGAGCTCAAATAATTCAGAAAATCCAAAAGCTGAGAACTATCTTGTAAATGATGACTTGGAAGAAGGAGAAATAGTTGACGGTATAGTTGAAGAATGGAAGTCAGACGGTGAGATTGCCAAAGTTGAAGTTAAAAAGGGAAAAGAAAAAATGGTGTATACATGTGAGGATGCTAGAATTGAGTATGAGTCTTTCAAAAAGGAGATTTACACATAAAATAATGTTGAAGACATTCCTCGTCTAAAAGATCTTCCTAAAGAAACAACTACCAAATTTAAAAAGTGGTTTAAAGCTCCAACACCAGTGTTAACTCAGAAGAAGCAACATGTTAATACATTTGGCGAGTATGCGGGCCAGACTATTAGTTGGGATTACATTGAAGAACACAAGTTGATCATGATAAAAAGAACAAATGGTGTGCAATATTTCAATGTAGTGCTAAGAAGTTGAGTACTTTGCCAGCACGTGATTTCCATCATTTGGCGCAGATTGATTTAAACACCAGAACATCTGTTGCTAATATCAACGGTTTGATATTAAAGTGGGTGAAAGAGAGTAGAGAAAGCGAAGGGCAAATGTTTAAACCAACTATTGGTAGACGTGTTAGAAGTAGAGACCCGGTGATTGGAAAAAAAAGATGTACAAGATGGTTTACAAACCGCCAGATTATGTTACTGAAATACCAATAAGAGAATTTAATTTTAATTGTTTGAAGGAATTCGGAGTTGGTATGTGGATGGTAAAACTGGTGAAGCTGTTATATCTCGAAAGAACATGTTGGATGAGATTGTCAGAATTTATGTGGTTGATAAATCTAAAAATGGAAGACTTGAAGAGATTATGAATGCATGTTATACATTATCATGAAGACATGAGATGAATAGCAATGAAGTATATAAGAGTTGTCCAGTTTTGTATGAAGAATGGAGTTTGTGCAAGGAGCTTGTATTCTAAGTGTTGATGAAGAATTGCAACAAAAGTTTTGATGATCTCCGAGCATTCATCAAGGGGGAGTCTGTAAATGCACTGCATGTGATGAAGTGCTGGAGATTATAACACTTAGAAGTTTAGGGTTCTAAGTGTAACTTTAATATTGTTTTAGTATATTCCGGATTTCATGTAAACTGTTAGTAAAATAACCACTGATCTGAAACAACTGATCTGAAACAACTGATCAGTAAACAACTGATCTGAAACAACTGATCAGTAAACAACTGATCTGAAACAACTGATCAGTAAACAACTGATCTGAAACAGCTGATCAACCACTGATCAGTAAACACTGGTCAACCACTGATCCGTAAGCACTGGTCAACCACTGTTTGAAACCACTGACCAGAACAGCAAATGGATCAGAAGTATAAAAGAAGATGTAAAACAGTAAACGATTGAAACCGGGCTTGTGTTTAACACAATTCCCTTAAACAGATTCGTCGTCTGTTCCCAGGGTACGCCGGTTTGAAGCAGCACCGCGCACTGCCGGACTTGAGCACTTGCCTGAAAAGAACAAAGAACTGTGTTGCAGAAAACTGAGACAAAGAGAGAAGAGAAGCTGGTAATTGGTGTGTCAAACTGGTTATCTGCATTGGGTTTTATAGGCACAGATCATAACTGATGTTGGCCTCATCATTGTAGAGAATCATAACTGGCCTCATCATTGTAGAGAACCATAACTGATGCTGGTTTCGAAACTGATGACAATCATAACTGAAACCAATGTTAATTCTCATCAATACTGAATATTACTTCAGTTACAAAAAACAAATTAACCCGTTACAGAATGGTTGCAAAAACTGCCACACGCGGGCCCTGGGTTTTCGGAACTGCATTCGTGTCCGCAGGACGTGCGGGCGCACACGAGTTCAACTAAATCCCGGTTCCAATTTTTGCACCCCCCCCCCCTGCGCGCTCGCGCGTAGGACTTATGGTAAAACATGTCTTAAAGTTATATTAGCTAGGCAAATATATTACCTTATAAATAACCTTCCACTTTGTCCCCCACACCGATGTGGGACAAGTGTTTTACCATTTGGGACATCCATTCAATCACACCCAATTTTCCAACAATCCCCCACATGAATGGAGGTCGATCTCAGAAAACAACATAATTCCTTATTCTATTTCAGCAGTTGAGTTTTGCATACGATAGGTAGGTGTTACCCTTTGAACCTTCGCTCATGAAATGCACTTAGCCCACTAGCTCTGAGTAGAACTTGATGTCTTTGAACTCGTCTGCCGTTTGTGTAGACGACAATGCACTTCACACAAGACTCTCCCTGACAAAGTCAAGTCCTCATAGTTATGTTCGTTATGGTCATGAACATGATGCCTGGTTCCGCGAGAGCCATTAGGTATTGTGCCCCAACAATACCCTTCGAAGCGACCCCACTTCTCTCTCACATAGGTGATTCACTATGCATGGTTATCTTAGTCGAATCATTAAAAGCCATAGGCTTAGCCTCACACTTGTCACTTTTAGGAATGGACTAGGAAGTTTATTAATCTTTATAATAAACTCCCTTATTAAATGCGTAGGGTTATCCCCCCACAGTGACCTTGCTTATTCATACAATTAGGTTTTCCTATTGAACTCAATTCTTGGGATCTCCAGTCTATTGAGTTAGGTTTCCATCATATGAACTTCATTTTTCAAGGGCTTCAGTCCCATTCCCACGGACGACTTCTGTACTAACTCTCTACTTAGGCCTTTTGTCAGCGGATCCGCAATATTATCCTTTGACCTTACGTAGTCAACAGTGATAATTCCTGTAGAGATTAGTTGTCGTATCGTATTATGTCTACGTCTGATATGTCTGTTCCTACCATTATACATTGCGCTACGAGCTCTGCCAAGTGCCGATTGGCTATCACAATGTATACAAATGGCCGTTGCCGGCTTAGGCCATCTTGGTATATCCTCAACAAATTGACGTAGCCATTCTGCCTCTTCACCTGCTTTATCTAAAGCGATGAACTCTGATTCCATCGTGGATCTAGCGATAACCGTTTGTTTTGACGATTTCCACGATATAGCAGCACCTCCAAGTGTGAATACATACCCACTTGTTGCTCTGGAATCATTCGTGTCAGATATCCAATTTGCATCGCAGTGTCCTTCTATAACTGCTGGATATCTGTTATAATGCAACCCGAATCCCCGAGTGTATCTTAAGTAGCGAAGCAACCGAGTTATACAGTTCCAATGCATTGAACTTGGGTTGCTTGTGTATCTACTTAGCTTGCTTACAGCAAATGCTATGTCTGGTCTAGTACAACTCATAAGATACATCAAGCTACCAATAATTCTTGAGTATTCCAACTGGTTTACAGGTTCACCTCTATTCTTGGCTAGATGTTGACTTGTGTCAAGTGGAGTTCTAGCTTCATTAGAGTCATTTGCATTGAACTTCTCAAGAATTTTGTCCACATAGTGGGATTGACTTAAAACAAGTCCACTTTGGGTTCGTGTGATTTTAACCCCCAAAATCACATCCGCAAGACCCATGTCTTTCATGTCAAATCTTGCTTTTAGCATGTTCTTTGTAGATTTTATGATTCTGTCATTGCTTCCAGCAATGAGCATATCATCTACATATAGACATAAAATGACATATCCATCAGATGTGTCCTTCACATACACACACTTGTCACATTCATTGATTTTGAACCCATCATCAAGCATGACATGGTCAAACTTTTGATGCCATTGTTTTGGAGCTTGTTTCAATCCATACAAGGATTTCACAAGTTTACACACTTTCTTTTCTTGCCCAATAGCTTTGAAGCCTTCGGGTTGCTCCATGTAGATTTCTTCCTCTAGAATTCCATTCAAGAAAGCTGTTTTCACATCCATTTGGTGAACTTCCAAATTTCTAATGGCGGCAATGGCAAGCACCAACCTGATGGATGTTATTCGCGTAACTGGCGAATATGTATCAAAGTAATCTAAACCTTCTCATTGTTTATATCCTTTGATCACCAACCTTGCTTTGTACTTATCGATGGTCCCATCTGGTTTCATCTTCTTCTTGAAGATCCATCGATATCCTAGTGGTTTACATCCTTGAGGAAGATCCACTAGTTCCCAAGTATGGTTTTGTAAGATAGAGTCTATCTCACTTTTGATTGCCTCCCTCCACTGAGGTCCTTCTGAGGAATGCACCGCTTGTTGGTACGTTTGAGGTTCATCTTCTACCATATAGGTAAGAAACTCAGGACCAAAAGATTTTTTCAGTCCTTTGTCGTTTACTCTTCCTGATTTCAACATCCTCAGTCTTAGATTGTTCTCGAGGTTCATCGTTTTCAACTTCACCCTCGGGAACAATTTCCTCAACCGGTCTAGAAGAACTCGGTTCACTTCTATCTAAGCATGGGAACACATGTTCAAACCATGTTGCATCCTTAGATTCGATTAAGGTGCCTTTGCATATTCCAGGGTTCTTGGAATCATGCACAATAAAACGATAAGGACCATAAGGACGGGTGTATCCTATAAGTACACAATCCACCGTTTTGGGACCTATTAGTAGGCGCTTAGGTGGTGTGACCACCACCTTAGCTAGACACCCCCACACTTTCAAGGATTTATATGGTGCTTTCTTTCCCGTCCATAATTCGTAAGGTGTTACATTCTTTTTCTTATTGGGTATCATGTTCAACACATAATTTGCCGATAAGATTGCTTCCCCCCACATGTTTTGGTTTACACCAGAACTTATCATCATGGCATTCATCATTTCTTTCAAGGTACGATTTTTCCGTTCCGCTATGCCATTTGATTGAGGGGAGTAAGGAGCTGTGAGTTCGTGGATGATTCCACTTTTTGCACATACGTCAATAAAAGGTGAAACATATTCACCTCCTCGGTCGCTCCTTACGATTTTGATTTTCCGATTTAGTTGATTCTCAACTTCGGCTTTGAACAAGATAAACTTGTCAATAGCCTCGTCCTTACTCTTAAGTAAGTACACATAGCAATACCTAGTACTATCATCAATGAACGTGATGAAGTACTTGTTCCCACCACGAGTAGGAATTGCTTTTAGATCACACACATCAGTGTGGATCATCTCGAGGGGTTCGGTGAGTCGTTCAACCTTTTTGAATGACGATTTCGTTTGTTTTGCTTCTACGCAAGTTTCACATTTATTAATTGAGTCGATATCGAATGTTGGTATGCAATCAAGTTTAATTAAACGACGAATGGAATTATAATTAACATGACCAAGTCTACCATGCCAAAGATAAGAGGACTCAATCAAGTAAGTAGAACTAGTAGCGTTTTCTTTCATTGCATTCACGACAATTACATTGAGTTTGAACATTCCATTTAGGGCATAGCCCTTACCAACATACATACCACTTTTGGTCAACACGACCTTATCCGACTCAATCACCATTTTGAACCCAAACTTGTTCAATTGCCCCCCCGACACAAGGTTCTTACGAATTTCTGGAACATACAACACATTTGACAAAGTGAGTTCCTTTCCAGAAGTCATTTTCAAAACCACATTCCCCTCGCCTTTGATTTCGGCCGTGGCGGAATTTCCCATGAAAACCTTTTCACCATTAGTCACCTCCTTGAAGGTGCTAAACAAGTTCTTGTCAAAACACACATGACGGGTAGCCCCCGTATCAATCCACCAATCGTTGTGGTTTTGCCCAACCAAGTTAACTTCCGTGACCAAAATCGAGAGGTCCGTGACCATAGCAATGAGGTTATCAACCTCATGAACCATGTTAACTTGTCGAGCATTTTCCTTCTTTGGAAGCTTGCATTCGTTGGCCTTATGGCCTTGTTTCTGACAATTATAGCAAGTTCCTTGGAACTTCTTTTTCCCAACTCCTCCCTTAGGACCAAGGTTGGAGCGCTTCCCATGAGCTTTCTTTCCACCTTTTCCACCATTCTTGTTTCCCTTCGAAGATTGGCCATGCTCAACAATATTAGCCTTTGCCGTTTCAGGATTATCAATCCTTTTCAAAGCAAATTTATTATCTTCTTCAATGCGAAGGCGAACCACAAGATCTTCGATGGTCATTTCCTTCCGCTTATGCTTGAGATAGTTCTTGAAATCAACCCAGCTTGGTGGTAGCTTTTCAATCATAGCCGCAACTTGGAATGTCTCGCTGAGCACCATTCCTTCCGCATGAATATCATGAAGAATAACTTGAAGTTCTTGAACTTGGCTAATGACAGTTTTAGAGTCTATCATTTTGAAGTCCAAGAATTTAGCCACCACGAATTTCTTAGTGCCCGCGTCTTCTGTTTTATATTTGCGGTCCAGAGACTCCCACAACTCTTTGGCAGTCTTGGCTTTACAATACACGTTGTAAAGCGTATCAACCATACCATTCAAGATATAGTTGCGGCACAAGAAATCCGAATGATTCCAAGCATGAACCGCGCTCACTGATTGAGCATTCATATCCCCTTCATCCACATGGGGAACGGTTTCAGTCAAGAACCGTGCTAGGTTCAGAGTGGTCAGATAAAAGAACATCTTTTGCTGCCACTGTTTGAAATTCAAACCGTTGAATTTCTCAGGTTTCTCAGCATGTGAGACTGCGTTGGGCAGTGGCGCAACCAGACCGGTTGTGACAGCAACAGCAGAAGTCATCACAGCAGTCATGACTGCAGAAACGGAGGTAGACATGGGCTGGGACGTCATTCTGAAAAGAACAAAGACAGAAACAATTAGTAAAACGGATCTGTTTAAGTTTGTTAGTAAAATAACCACTGATCTGAAACAACTGATCTGAAACAACTGATCAGTAAACAACTGATCTGAAACAACTGATCAGTAAACAACTGATCTGAAACAACTGATCAACCACTGATCAGTAAACACTGGTCAACCACTGATCCGTAAGCACTGGTCAACCACTGTTTGAAACCACTGACCAGAACAGCAAATGGATCAGAAGTATAAAAGAAGATGTAAAACAGTAAACGATTGAAACCGGGCTTGTGTTTAACACAATTCCCTTAAACAGATTCGTCGTCTGTTCCCAGGGTACGCCGGTTTGAAGCAGCACCGCGCACTGCCGGACTTGAGCACTTGCCTGAAAAGAACAAAGAACTGTGTTGCAAAAAACTGAGACAAAGAGAGAAGAGAAGCTGGTAATTGGTGTGTCAAACTGGTTATCTGCATTGGGTTTTATAGGCACAGATCATAACTGATGTTGGCCTCATCATTGTAGAGAATCATAACTGGCCTCATCATTGTAGAGAACCATAACTGATGCTGGTTTCGAAACTGATGACAATCATAACTGAAACCAATGTTAATTCTCATCAATACTGAATATTACTTCAGTTACAAAAAACAAATTAACCCGTTACAGAATGGTTGCAAAAACTGCCACACGCGGGCCCTGGGTTTTCGGAACTGCATTCGTGTCTGCAGGACGTGCGGGCGCACACGAGTTCAACTAAATCCCGGTTCCAATTTTTGCACCCCCCCTGCGCGCTCGCGCGTAGGACTTATGGTAAAACATGTCTTAAAGTTATATTAGCTAGGCAAATATATTACCTTATAAATAACCTTCCACTTTGTCCCCCACACCGATGTGGGACAAGTGTTTTACCATTTGGGACATCCATTCAATCACACCCAATTTTCCAACATAAACTTCGGGGGTATCTTATAACCCTGAAGTAGTTCTGGGTTACTTAGTTTCAGTGTATGCATTCAGAGGACAACATGTTTCCCCAAACTTAGTGTGTTCCGAATTATTGAGAGTAGTCTGGAACTCATGATAAGTTCCGGATTAGTTTATTCTCTCTATATATACGTGAACTAGGATGTAGTTAAGTGACTTTTGATCATTTGTATAGTTTTGGGAACTTTGTGTTCTCTATGATATATACAAGTGTAAATTTGGTGATTTCTCTGTTTCTACACATTCTCTATTAGAGTTTACAGTGTGTACATATACCGTGATGGATTCCGCACATTATGATATGTTGTGATAGTGATTCGATCTGGTTTATTGTGACATGGGTGTCTTTGCATACAAAAACTAAAAGATGATGGCAAACGTTTCTATTTAAAAAGAGAAAAATGCTCGGATAATCCCTGTGATTTGCTCCATTTTCACCTTTAGTCCCTAACTTTCTAAAATTACAGCTATAATCCCCAACTTTTGCAATTTCGTTCCCGGATAGTCCCTAGCGTGGATGGGGTTTAGTTTTTGGTGTTAAGTGGGTGTGAAATGACGAGATTGCCCTTATTGTCAAACTAATAACTAAAAAGTTAAAAGAAATAAATTAATATTTTAGTATTTATGTGAGGACCGTTTCAGTGCTCCAAATGCTCCGACCGGTTAGTAGATCTTCATATCTCGTGCGGAATCCGAGTATAAAGTGAACAAACACACAAGAATACCATTGAACTATCATTTCTATTGATTGAAAGCTTTTACAACGCCATGAAATAATTTTGGCAGAGCTTCGCTACAGATGCCAAAAGGTTCCAAATGACAAGCCCAACACCCCTATTTATAGGAGAACAGGTTCGCACGAAGCCAACATGGACGAATGGGCCGGTTCGTACGAAATGGGCTTATGTCCCATCCGTACAAAAGTGCCTTTCATACGAATGGGCCATTTACAAGTTAATCCCATCCATTTCATATGAAACACAATCTAATCTATACAATACTATGCTAAACAAAATAAGACTCAATACATGGCGAAAGCTACAGACATATGCATTCACAGACTCCCCCTTGGATGTAGCTGTAGTCTTCATGTATAGTCTTCATTAAGATCTACTGTCTTCGCTTATTTCTCTTCTGCTCTTCTCTCTATGCTTTCCTCTCGAATCTACCCTTGGTCATCCACCATTCTCTGTTAACGTCAGTATAATTGAAGAACTTTGTAAGTCTTACCATCTTTCTCTCTTCTTTTTCAATTGGAGTTTGATCAGTAACAACTGGCTTGTTAGGAAACTTCAGACTAGCCAAGAAAGTTGCTCTTTTGATCCTTTTGTTGATCAGCTCCTTCTATCTTTCGTCCTTGAAGAATTCTTCTCTTTCAAGATCTCTCCAATTCGACTTCCAGTAGTGACCAGAGTTTATATCTTTCTCGAAGCATACGTTGATCAACTTTTGGAATTGCAATGCCTATTCTTTATCTTCAGGTAAGAAACAAATCTTATTGAAGAACAGGCATTCAATATCTTTCTTTGAGCAGTTGACCAACCACATCAGGTCAAGCACACGTATACCTCTCCACACCCAAGTTTGATCATCGCGTAAAGAGATCACCGCTTCACATGTATTTGGGTCATAGAACCACCCTTTGAACTCTCTGTAGAAGTCTTGCTCCATATCTTTCAATGGCATATTCTTCATACAGCGCTGTCTCTTAATGTGGAGTGTAACATCTTTCTCTCCTGTTACTGGGTCAATCTTCTTAATACGCTTTGGGTAGTGAGGTTTCCAGTCAGGAAAACCCAGATCTGCTATCTAATGTAACCCCAAAGCTTTACTTCATAGACTCGTACCTCAGGACCCCATAGACATTTTTGGATATTCTTCGTCTTTACAAGCTCCTCAACATCCCACCAAGGTAAGGTTTTCAGGTCCTTTAGAAACTTGAAGTATTTAACCCCAAATTCTCTCTTGATCGCATAAACTCTTAAATCTTCAAGAAAACCCAAAGATAAGATATCACCTAACGATTGATCTGGATGACGAGTAAAGAATTTAAGTGGTTGCTTGAACTTTCTCTCTTCAGCCATTGGCTTAAACCACTTCTTACGTTCTTCTCGAAGTTCCTCTCTCGTCATTGTCTTGGGTATACCTTCCTCATGAATTCTTTCATCAACTTTCCTACGAAGCTCATCTTCATTGTGAGTTCTGAATAACTCTGTGAATGTTGGGAAGTCCTCTGAACCTGCACTGGAATAGTGAAACGGTTCTTCATTATCAGATTTAGAATTATCCTCCATGACAACATTATCGAAATCACCAGCTTCCTCAACATTCTTGAATGCATAATCACCAGCTTCGATAGGATTCTTCTCAAGATCTTCTTCAAAATCAAATTTGAAGTTTTCATCATCAATACCCAACTTCTCCATCATTTCCACACGAGTATAGTTGTGGACGAACTCTCCCTCTTTCACATCATGGCATAGATAAATCACCTTTGGAGTTTCAGCTGGAACTGAGTTTATTGGTTCAGCCTTAGTGAAAATTTCAACCGAATCTTCTTCGTGTGTCGCTCCATAACCCTTCTCCCCCTGAGGGTTTACATTCTCTGTCTCCTCATTCTGTGAATCATTCAAATAAGCTGACACTAGGTGATCTCCAAATCTCTTCATAATCTGCATACCGTCACCTCCATGATCATCATCGTCATTTTCATCACTTCCTCTATAGTTATCGATATCCCTGAAATCACTATCTTCCTCTTCTTCATCATCATCGTCATCTTTATCTTCTTCATCATCACTCTTGTTCTTGTTTCGTCGTCGTTCAATTTCAGCAAGCCTTTGATTTTCTTCTTCACTATATTGAACAACCGCTGGCTCACCTACGAACTCGAACTGAGTAATGTCAGGAACATCATCAATTTTATCTTTGCCTTTAGATGTCGTTGCTGCTTCTGCTTCAGCTGCTAATCTTTCACGCTCAATCCTTCGAGCCTCCGCTCTTCGGATTACAATATGATCAAATTCAGCATCAACATTCAAACCCATCTTGTCTTCACGAACATCATACAACTTTTCGATCTACTTTGACTTGATCTTCTTATCAGCCTCGTGATCATTCACCATCTTCTTTAAGATTTCATTCTCTGCATTCAGCATTGTGTTAGAAGAAGATAAATGTTCATTTGAAGTTACCAAACCTTGAACTATTTCATTCATTGCAGCATTGCTTGCTTCAAGGTTTGCAACTTTATAATTCAGAACATGAACTTCATTCTTCAAGACGAAATTTTCAGCTTCTATAATCTTCAACTTTTCATCTGAAGCCGCTTTCTCCTGTTCAAGCTTTGTTACACGATCTTCAACAACTTTCGTTATGTCATCTTCAAAGAATGGCATGTCTAATATATCATCTAAGGTTGGTATCGGTCCAAAACCCAAAGGAATATCACCAAAGGCTTGATTGAATTCTGCAGAATGATCAGAATGCCTTGGTGTAGCAGCTTTCTTTGTTGTTGATTCTGGTTCTGAAACATGTTGATGTTGTTGCGGTGGTGTATGATGAACTTCTTCAGTTTCTATATGTACTGATTGATGAATAGGAGATCTTTGAGGAGTTAGAATTGGTATCTCAGTAGGCTCGACTGTAGAAGTATCAACTCTTTCTGCTTATCTTTTGGTGTTGTTTGTATTGGCTTGCCAGCGATTGTTACTTTGACGGATTTCGCAGTACTCTTACGAGCTTTCTTTGCTTTTGGAAAATCTATTGGTTGCGACATTCTTTTCATTCTCCTTTTTTTCCTTCTTTACCTTCTCAAATTCAGCACCTGATGGCTCGTATGTTGCATCATCTTCATCACTGCCTTTTCATTTCTTTGATGCTTTATCTTTCTTCTATTTCCATTTTGCTTTTGGATAATGTTTTAATGGAGCAATCTTTGCCATAGGAATATTGCTTTCAATGGATTCACTCCTAGATTCCACTATTCCTTCAACTCTTTCTCCACCAACATTCACATCTCTCTGAATATTATCACCACCAGTCACGGTACCTCCTGTCACTAAATCTTCTATATCCTGTGTCGTGTTGACATCAGAAGGACCAGTATCACCAGTTTACACATTCTCATCATGTTGTGCTTCATCATCTGTAGGCTCGTCAACTAATTGAGTTTGATCTGGTTTTAGCTTTAGAGTAGATGTCTTCTTCTTTTCTTTTCGATGTCTTTCAGAAACCACTTTGAAATTTTATTCACAAACAATTTCATCTTCTCATTCTCATATCCCGAATCACTATCTTCATGCCTCCACTTGTTCTCCAATGGAGCAATATAGTTCAGATTTGCAATCGCTGCGAACTTTCGTCTAGCTGGAGGTATATTTGTCTTATTCTTGTAAACTTGCAATCTGTAAAGAGTTTCGTTCGTCATGTGCTCTAGTACCAACTCATCACTATCAACTTTCTCCAAGTTCTTTATCTTGTCATCTAGCAGCATCTGAACAAACCTCGGATATTGCAAAAACTTCTCAACCTTAGTGTTTTCTACCATGTGATAAAAAATGACTTGAGAAATATTGTACGAACGATTAAGATCAGCGATGTAAGAATGCACATGATATAATCCACTGACACATCATAACCACCTTTCGTGTGACCTAATGCATGTATCACCGAATGAATCAGAAATTTGTAAGGCAATAACAAATTAGCTTTGCTGTATTGTAGATCATTGACGTGTCCTGTATATCCCATACGAAACCATAAGCCTTTGCATAAACGCTCAATAACATTCACAGGATCACTGTCATTATGACGTACGTGCGGGTGTATATATTTTTGGTTATATTTTTAGCACTTTTTACTCGCCGATTTCAAGTTTTAAATTTATAAAACACGATATTCTACTATCACTCTACACACACGCTAGGGCAAGTATACCCATCGCGGACGTAGTATAGTGATGGCAAGATACCGAGGTCATTCAAGAACACAAGAGCTTTTAGTACTGGCTTATCGTCAACGTCTGATCGAACCAACTTTTGAGAAAAGATTTTTAAACTAATAAAAAGATAAAAACAGAAAATAAAAATAAAATAAAAATGATAGACAAGAAAGAATCATTTCGATCCGACTTATCTTTCATGTACCCTTTTGATGATTTCCGCACTTTGGGCATTTTAAGAGATTATCTTAGTTATAGTAGTAGGCCCATCTTCCAAGGCGACGTTACCCTCAACTAGGGATGAGATAGGTACGATACCGGTACCGTACAGGTACTGATACCGTAAATACCGTTACCAAAGTTGAGGAAATGTGGATACTGATTACCGTACCGTGTTTATAAATTCGGTACCGGTACGGTACCGATATCGGTACCGGTATTTCGGTACTTTACCACATTGGTACCGCTTTGGTGTCATGCATTGTTTTACATAAAAAATTTCATGTGCAACCCATCCATCCATTATTAACTGAACTAGATTAATATATAGAGGAATGTAAACAAAAGGTAAACATCCATGGTTTCGACTTTTAAAATCCAAATTCCAACATGTCTAAAAAGTCATCATAATTGATTAAAAATAACCAAACAAAAGAAATTTGATATTGGTTTTTGGAAAACAATGTTCAAGAAAATATAACTTCATAGTGGGATCTAAGATAATAGCAAAATACATAAACTCACTATTAATTCGGTATTAATACCGGTATTTACAGAAAAATACCGGTACCGATACCGTTTTTTACCGATACCGAATTTCAAAAAATCTACTACCGATACAGGTACCGTTTATGATCGGTACGGTAAGGCATTGGTATGGTACCGGTACGGTACCGGTATTTCGGTAAAAGATCTCATCCCTACCCTCAACCGAGTGGTTTGAATCAGCAAGGATACAATCCCACTAAGTCGGATTATTGAAAGATAATTAAGTAAGTTATTAATGCAAAATGTGGTGGACCCCTCTTCCGAGGCGGCGATCACCCTCAACCCGTTGGTCTGAGTCAGCAGGGATACAGTCCTCGCAGGGTTGGTTTAATGTTTTAGTAAAAGTTTAAGAATAAGGGATTCAAGCTTTTTGCACCTCTCCCGTGGTGGGTAATGCCCGCTCCAACTCGTGAGGTGTTACTGGGCTTGAACCAGGTTCTCACAGGATCTATACACTGAACGAGACATAGAATTACCCAAACCACCCTTCTAACCCCCTTCCAGGCAATTAACATGCTCTATATAGACCGTAAAGACATGAATATGTTGAGTCAACAAACATATGAAGAATGATTGAGTAAATTAGCCTTCAATATAAAAAAACTAATTATTAACGTCATTAATACATACCTAATTAAAAAGTAGCCAAAGTTTGGAAATCATAAAAGAAATACATAAAAGATATGTCTTCACCAAGTGATGTAAGAATTTAGACAAGCATGGCCTTTGTTTGACAAAGATTCTTATGATCAATCTTGGATCTCGAGACTACACACACACTCTAAAGATGAAAAGAAGGATGACGGTGGTGGATAATGGTGTTGTAGTGGTGGTGGAGTGGTGGCAAGTGAGAGAGAAGTGGTTTGCCTAGGGATGAGTTGAAGTGAAGCCAAGCATCCCTATTTATAGCTGAAAACAGAACATCCAACGTGGCCCGTGCCTGCCTGGCATGGCCCCGTGGTCATCAGTCTCTCTCTTCTACATTAATTGTAGTGTCAGACTTGTACTAACACGACCCCGTGTATCAACGGCTCGGCCCGTGGCCAATGTACTTGCTGTACTTTTTCAGATTCTGGAAATCCAAGAGTTGACCACGCCTCGTGTTGCTTTAGCACGGCCCCGTGTTGAGCTTGAAATTTGTCTTTTGTTGTTGTCTCTTTCTGCTGCAGTGAATTCCCACCGGGCACGGCCCGTGCTAGGTGAGCACGACCCCGTGTCAGAGCTTCTGTCTTTGTTTTATTTCTTGAGTTTGGATGTGGACGGGGGCTCGGCAAGTTGGTCAATCCTTCTTTATAGCCTTTTATGTTGGTTTTTTTTGTCTTTTTGTTTCTTTTGTTCTTTTAAGCTCATTTAACCTTGTTTATTCAAAAGGAACAAAAACGCAAGCTTTTTCCTACATTAGTACTATAAAGGGTTGATTTGGTCTCATTTGATGTAATTTATATGTTGTATTTCGAACACATCAAATACCCCCGCACGTGAATCTTTGCTTGTCCTCAAGCAAAACTCTTTATTAGCTTTACACACCCAAACGGAATGGGTAGAAGAGAAAGTTTTTGGTCTTATTTTAGAGTGTCGAGAGTCCAAGTTCTAACGTATTTTGTATTTATTTTATTTACATTCTTATTTTGTCATGAATTATTTACAACACAATTGAAGAAAAATTATTTATTTCTGGGCATAGCATGCCTTTATAAAACTCTTCTTTGTTTATATACGCGATTTTACATACCTCACAAGTAATCACTCAACACTCGGCCGAAAAATGTATAAGTGAGAACGCTCGTACCCGATTTGGAAACTACCCATTCTATAGGCTTGACAAACAATCAAACTTCCTCCTTTTTGACATTTTAATCCTTGTAGGTATCGAGAAGACTTTTTTAAAGTGTAGGCTAGGGCTCGGGTAGGTGAGTTTTATTTGAAATTGCCTAGAAAAATAGTAAAATGTTGGCTTTTTGAAACTTTATTTTGTTGTGACTTAGTTAGAACTATATTTTTTATAAGCAATATTATTTTTGCTTATTTATTCCAAGAATCTATATAGCCTTTTTTGAGTAAATTAAGTCACTTATTTTGCTATCTTTCAAAAAGAGTCGTATTTTACTTGAAAAGAATGTGCGAAAAGGTAAAAAGTTTGGATGGGTGGTTGTTTTTGCTAATTTTGTTTGCGGGTTTAGGAAACGAAAGGTTTTTAAGGCTTAAAATGGTTTGTCTAGGGGGAGTCTTTTTGGGAAAAGTAAAGGAAAAAATAAAGATTTTTGGATAGAAAACGGGTTAGTCCTAATGCCTCTTTCATTTACTTACTTGGATTAGTGTCGGTAAGGACTTGGGACGCATTGCTTTGGCAAGTTCTAGAGTTGTAGGAACCAAATGGGCTAAATCACACAAGAAATGAAAATTTGAGCTATTGGTATGGATGTTTATTTGTGGAAAAAGGGGTTGTAGTGTAAAAATTCATACATAAGCAAATCTTTGTTTATAAAGATTTGTTAGACCCATTTTTATAATTTCCTTTAATTGGTTCTTTTTATCATGACGTTTTTTAGATGTAAATTAATAAAAACATCATTTTTAGAACTTATTTACCCAACTAATCTAAGATAAGTAAAAGAAAGAAAATAAAGTTTTTGAAAAAGTTTGGGGTGTTTAGCGGTTCCAAACGAGTTTCGTGTAAGGCTTGTTTTTAGGACAAGTGATTTAAGGTTTTAACCCCCCCCCCCCACACTTAAATTACACATTATCCCCAATGTGTCCTAAAATAGGATTTATTCAGGTTAAATATGTAAAAGTGCGGAAAAATAACAAATTTCACGGTTATTGGGCACTGGGCACGGGGTCGTGTTGAGTGAGCACGGCCCGTGCTCAGAATGCCAGCGACTGAGTTTTTTAGAAAACTTATAGTGGAGTGAGCACGGGGTAGTGCCGGGTGAGCATGGCCCGTGTCACTGTTTTGAGAAAAAACTTTCTGACATTAGTGGCATGGGCATGGCGCGTGTTAGATGGACACGGCCCCGTGCTGATCGTCTGTTTCAGATAAAAATGCAAGTTTTCGGCGTTTTAGCTCCTGTTTCCGGGCTTAGGGACCAATATGTTTAGTGTATTCCAAGCCCTCTATTGTACCTGCGTTCTACAATACTACCACAACACACATAATATACAAAAACCATCATAGATCCTAAGTTACCAACGTTTAAAGTTCTACCACCACCACATCATCACAAAAGTAAAAACAAAATGCAGGAAAATAAAGTAGTCTAACAGAAAGTAAAGTGTTTCAACCAGGACGCAGCCCATGGAAAGGTTTAGATTGTTCAAAAGATGAGAGATTTAACCTGCTTGAGAACCATGCCACCAACCACCAATGTCGCCTAGTCCGAGTCCATCTCATCCTCCTCATCATCATCATCTCGAGTCACCATGTGGTCGTGGATGTAGGTGATACATTTTGCATGGAATGGATGCTTCTCTCCATGCTTCCGATCAGAGTGCTCGAGCTTTGGCCTAAGCTGAAAGCGTTCTTCGAGACTTGGAGGGTTTCCTGCATAATATTATATAAACCAGTAAAGTCAGGAAAATCAGCACCTCCTTGTGATGAGGATCCCGGGAATTGTTCGGGACGAGGACTGTTCGGCACATCTTCGATTGCCAGTATCATGTCCGGGTTGTTGGGATTCCAAGCACGACCCTTTGAGTCCTTGAAGTGCATGGTACCGTGGGTGCAATTGATGATGAGACCCATGCTACGGCATACTGCAAGATCGACTTTGGCGACATCGACACCTTTGTGGAACGACGATTCATTGAATGAAATTTTTGAACAACCTTGTGATCCATCCCCCGTAGAAAATCAGCGTTCGGGTGTCCGCGATTGCATTGGAGACCATGTTTCGGAGCAAGATGTGAGCAACATCGATAGGTTGGTGAGTCACGAGACAGTAGAGGATAGTAAGCTCTCGTAGATTCACCACCCTGCCGCTATTATCCCTTTGACACATAGAACCGCTTAGAACCCGGTGAATGTAGCGGATGAGTGGGTCTCGGATCTTTGTGCTTTTGGTGGAACTGGGATTATAGTGGCCATCTCCTATCAATGCCCATGCAGCCTGACGGTAGTTGTCGGGTAGTTTGCGAAGGGTTTCAGTAAACTGGGGCTCAGCCACGTCCTCTTCGGTGTATAGGCCAAGATGAACACCGAATTGGGCGACTGAGATGCTATACCATACCGCTCCACACCTAAACTCCACAGTATCCGAATCAAACAAATTCGGCTCGGTCCATTTGAATTTGAGGGTGCTTAGAAACTCCAAGTTGTATTCGTGTATGGACCGGAGCCGGGTTTCAAGGAAGATTCGTAGCGGACCAGTTATAAGTGTGTCATATCTCTCCCTTTGTCCCACTGCATCGAGCGTGTCGTAGCACACCTGCCTTGGTGGCTCTTCATGACGTGCTTGCAAGATTTTGAAGCGATTTTGGAACTCCAACTCAACAGTTTTAAACCTCAAAAACTTGTGTGGAGCCATCCTGCAAGAAAGAACCAATAAGATAGTTGATACGTACGAAAAATGTAAAAAAACTGATATCAGGGGTTCTGGACACGGCCCCGTGCTGAAACAGCATGGCCTCGTATCGACGAGTTTGTTCATCCAAAAATTAAGGTTTTCGAGCCGGCTTCAAAAAATCTAAAAGGTTTGGTTCATTAGCAGCGCCTAACCCCGATTAAGAAACCCTAGTAATCATTTTTACCAAAAACGCTCGTTTACCCTTCCAATTTTATCATTTCCCGTCAAGAACATGGGTTTAGTGAAAACAGTGTGAATCAATCGATTTCCTTAACAATGTTCAAACATTTACTTTCAAAATTACTAATATTAACTACTACTAACAAGATCTAAACAAAAATTCAGGATTGGCACGGGTCTATGTCACACCCCGATTTCCACGTGTCACCGGTGGGCCCGGTGGGGAGTATCGTGACGTGGTTGGCAACATAATAGTCAAACAACACAATATTTAATATGCACAGCGGAAGCAAATTGTAAGATATAATACAACCGAATTTAATATTGTAATATCAAATGTCACAATATTCGGAAGTTTATCAACAGATGGATCGGAAACAAAATGGAAATAATAGTTCAACAGACTTCAGGCATCTTAAGCTTGCGAGACTTCTAATGATGCTAAGGAGAAATCCCAGCCAATTACGCTTAGTACCTGCATTTAATCTTTTTGGGAAAATACGTCAGTTTACACTGGTAAATACAATCAACTGACTCATTTTGGAAAATGATTGAAAATTGGTTTGGATGCACGTGGCATAAACATTTTATTTAACTTGGAAGAATTATTTAAATATATAATCTTGTGAACGAATTACATGTTCCTTGTGCGTTCAGTAGCCCGGATCTTGTCCGGGTTAAAGATCAATAGACACACCACAATATTCTTTTGTGCACTGACGGGTGTACGCCTACACCCCGCGCTTAAGTCGTGGCCATTTCGTAAAATGATGCCAAGGATATCCGGTACATGGTCATTAACCCCCCAAAGGCTTTAAGTAACAAGACTGTTTAAACGAGCCGATCAAATTATTCAATTACCCACCCAACGGTGGAGGATTTGATGCCCGATCAAGCGGTATTCTATATACCGTAACCCAAGCCCGTATAGGGAAAATAAGTTAAAAGTATTTACCTGAGCAATGTATAAATCACAATAAGCAAAATGCGAGTAGCTTTTACTGGTACTCCTAATCTGGAACGAAGGTTTATATTAACCTATTAGAATTCTAACGGGTCTTTAATTAAGCTTAAGCTTAGACCGGTTAGTTTTAAAGATACGGTTCGTACGCACGATTAAGCGAAGACCGGATAGAATGTGATTTAGACCCGACAAGTTCGGAGACTTGTTTAATATGGGTAATTCATACACATTCTGGATTTTGAGATAAAACCGATAAGGTTTGACCCGTTTAGGCTAGTTTATGTAAACTAGTTACATAAACCGAACCGAACGCGTAATAAGCGTAACGGGTAATAATGAGAGCCATTTACAGGTTTCCTAAGTTAATATGCTCCATATATGTTGTGACATCAGTAAGATATCATTTGTTATGCCCGAATTGAATTTAAACACAAACTATGCCCCGTAGGGGTAGTTTGGTCATTTATAAGGTTATAAAAGAGTTTAAGTATTTATCTGAGTTACAGGTCTGATATAATCAGCAAAAATACTTAGTTTACTGATTTATAACAGTAAGGTATTGTAGGTATGTGAAATTTATCAATTATAACCAAACTATGCCCCGTAGGGGTATTTTGGTAATTTCACATAAGCCGAAAAGCTCAAAACTGAAGTCTGAGTTTAACAACCTTTGCTTACTGTTAAAATATTATAATTTGCCTCAAATATCAGTAGGTATCAACCCTTGTATGTTTAATATAGTTATAGCACATACTATGCGTTAAAAACGCTTAAAAAGGCGATTAGAGGCCATTTCCGGGTTTGATACATAAATCTGATATTTTTATATTTCCAGAAGGCTTAAAATAATTTATTTATCATATGTGATCAGTAGCAAAAGGTTTGGAGTCGTTTAGATATGTAAAACTCATTTTATAGCCCGTAAGGGCAAAACCGACAATTACCGGATTAAGCCTACGACTATAAGTTATGCTCAGCCTAAAATTTAATAAAAATCTTTAAAAATCCCAAAATAATATATTACATCAGTGGGTAAATAGATTGATATCAAAAAGTATGTTTAAGTAGGCTATACGCTAAATACGCCGTTTAATTAACATAAAGCTTTAATTTTACGCTAACGAGCATAACTCTTAACCTACACCTCAAACTGATGTCAAATTTTGTATGCAAGTTTATATATCAGTAATTAAGGTTTCTACTCTTTTGCATTTCCAAAAATCACGTTTTAAGGTGTAAAGGGCATAATGGTCAACATATGAGCAATTAACGGAATCATGCATATTAATTGGTTAACTAATGAACCATGGTGTATAATCACAGAGGGTTATACTAGCATGTTACCTGGTCCAAATAAAGCTCTAAGGCATTTCTAAAACATACTTAAACGGGTCAGAACTGAAAGTCAAAGTGAAAGTCAAACTATGCGACTTTCGGTTCCGAACCGGGTCTTTACAGAGAATTGTCGGGTTGAACATGTTTAGACATGTTCATACACTAATTACTAAGTTATAAAAATGATCAAACAGGTTGTATGTGTTCTACATTGCTAATTATGCATAAATTAGAAACTAAGTATCCTGTTAACTTTTTGATCACAAGTTTGACCCGACATTTGACCTAGTTAGAGTGGGAATCAGGGGGAACCCTTTTGAGGGTTTATTACCCACATAATTACCAACTTATAACTACTTTCACTTCGACTAATCACTGGACTAACAATGATTAATCGTTAAGTCAACCGTTAATTACGACGGTTTGACTTTTAAGCTAAAACTAAGCTATAACTTAATTAAGAAGGTTAAGCAAACTTACAAGTGTCTAATGGTTGATTAGGAAGGCCTGGAAGGTGCTCTTGTGCTCCACAATTGATCAGAAGGTGATTGAGGAAGGAATGATCAAAGTGTTTGCACATTGGAGCTTTATATAGTAACCAAGGCACCACAAGATGTTGACAAATAAGTCTACTACTCACCATATCATTCCCACAGGTGTCCTAGATGTTTAGGGATTGTTTAGGGGCCAAGGGAGATGTGGAAAATCGTTTAAAAGGTCAGAATTGCGTTTAAACAGCAAACAGCAAGTTTTCTGTCGCTGGGCAGCTGCTTGCGCACCGTAAGGATCAATGCTTGCGGTGCGCAAGCCTTCATCAGGAACCAAAATTGTTTGTTCTTTCATGCATTCGAAAGGGCAACTCTCTTTTCCGAATTTGGGACTTATTTTATCAGTTTGGGGCCTCTATTATGGGTCTTTAACAGTTGTATACCCTACCATTATGTTATGTTTGCTTGGATCCTTTTCAAAAGTGCCGAACAAGAAGGTTTACCGTAGAAATTTCCATACGAATCTATCATGCACTTTGAATTCAATTGTTGTCAACACATTTCTGGATTTAAGATATATTAGATGTTTAAGATATATATACTTGGGTCTTGGGATTTATAAATGAGGTCGTTCAGAGGTAAAAATTAACATGACGCCACTTTTAAATCCTGCCAAAACATCTTTATTAAATCCGGGTTTACAACGCTTTTTGTCTTACATGACACGTGTCGTTAAATCATTGAACACGAATTTTCGAGGTGTTACAGTCTAGTTGAAGAACCCTAGATTAAACCCGAATTTTTGGGTGTTAAACTACATGCAAATCGTTACACTAACTACAATGATGTTAGAATCATACCTTGTGGTCATATTGGGTCAATCGAACGTTGAAAATTTTTGGAAAACCGGCAGGAAACGTCGTGGCAGAGGAAACGGGTCGTGGTGTGTTTGAAAAATGAAAACTGAAGGGTTTTATATCCCAACAGTTAGTCGGCCACGGTCCCGTGCCGGGTCTCTTATTTTTTTATGCATCTGGGCATTTGGGCACGGGGGTGTGTCAGATGGGCACGGCCCCGTGTTCAGATTGCAAGTAACTTTATTTTTAAATTCATCCACGTGTGTTTGACCGTTTCTCTGGGGTTCCTTTGGTACTTACCTATTTTTCTTCAAATTATCATGGTTGATGCTTTCCAATGGTTCCTACAAGTTGATTAAAAAGAAAAATAAGCAAAATAACTAAATAAAACATTTGATCATTTTGCTAATCATGTGTCTATCTCTTGAAGATCCATTTCAATTTCTTCCTCCTCGATGAAGCCTCGGTAGGGTTTAAGCCTTTGCCCGTTTACCTTGAATGGCGAACCGTTTGGAGGCTTAATTTCTACGGCTCCGTGTGGAAATACTTGGGTGATGGAAAAAGGTCCAGTCCATCTTGACTTAAGCTTGCCCGGAAATAGTCGAAGCCTTGAATTAAACAATAGCACTTGATCCCCCTCCCGAAATTCTTTAGTTTTGCTTAATTTATCATGTACGTTTTTCATGCGTTCCTTATAAATTTCGGAATTGGAATATTCTTGATTTCTTAATTTGTCTAATTTGTTTAATTGATAGAATCAATTTTTACCGGCAAGGTCTTGGTCAAGGTTTACGTTTTTTAATGCCCAATAGGCCTTGTGAGCGATTTCTACCGGGAGGTGACAATTTTTTCCGTAGATTAGCTTATATGGGGTGGTGCCTATTGGTGTTTTGTAGGCTATTCGAAAAGCCCATAAAGCATCGTCTAGTTTATCCACCCAATCTTTCTTGTTTTGACCTACGGTTTTTTCTAAGATTCTTTTTAGCCCTCGGTTTGTTACTTCGGCTTGACCGTTGGTTTGAGGATGGTAAGCGGTTGAAATGCGATGATAGACCCCATATTTTGATAAGATTTTGTGTAATTGATGATTGCAAAAAGGGGTGCCTCTATCACTAATTAGTGCTTTTGGAGCACCAAAACGAGAAAATAGTCGTTTTAAGAATCTTATCACAACTCTACCATCGTTGGTTGGGAGAGCTTTGGCCTCGGCCCATTTGGACATGTAATCAACGGCTACAAGAATGTATTTATTACCTTTTGACGGCGGGAAAGGTCCCATAAAATCCATACCCCAAACATCAAAAATTTCACAAATAAGAATGCTGTTTGGGGTATTTCATTTCTTGTAGAGATATTACATGTTCGTTGGCATGCATCACAAGTTTGAATGAAATTGTAAGCATCCTTATGGATGGTTGGCCAATAAAATCCTGAATCGAGTACCTTTCGTGCGGTGCTTGCGACACCATGGTGACCTTCATACGATCCTTCATGACAATGGCGAAGAATTTGTCTTGCTTCTCATCCATGGACGCATCTTCAAATAAGTTGATCCGCACACATTTTAAAAAGATATGGGTCTTCCCAAAAATAGTGTTTTACATCAGCAAAGGATTTTGTTCTTTGTTGATGTGACCAACCTTTGACTAGAATGCCACTAGCGAGGCAGTTAGCATAGTTGGCGTACCATGGTTCTTCTTGGTATTCGAACATTTCTAAAGATTCGGTGGGGAACTTTTCGTTGACGAGCTCTTCTTGAGTTGACTCCAAAGCGGGATCTTCTAAACGTGACAAATGGTCGGCGGCAGTGTTTTCGGCTCCTCGTTATCTGTTATTTCTATGTCGAATTCTTGGAGGAGAAGAATCCACCGAATCAAACGTGGTTTAGCATCTTGTTTCTTGAAGAGGTATCTAATGGCAGCGTGATCCGTGTACACTATCGTTTTAGAAAGAACAAGATAGGAACAAAATTTATCAAAGGCGAATACTACGGCTAGTAACTCTTTTTCGGTTGTTGTGTAATTTTCTTGAGCATCATTAAGAGTTTTACTTGCATAGTATATTGGGTGAAATTTTTTTTCTTTTCGTTGTCCTAGAACGGCTCCAACGGCAAAGTCACTTGCATCGCACATGATTTCAAAAGGTAATTTCCAATCGGGTGCTATCATGATTTGTGCATTGACTAACATTTCTTTTAAGGTTAGAAATGCTTTGTTGCATTCCTGGTCAAAGACGAATGGCGCGTCTTTTTCAAGTAATTTTGTTAGAGCTCTAGAGATTTTTGAAAAATCTTTGATAAATCGCCTATTAAAACCGGCATGTCCTAAGAAACTTCGAATGGCTCGAACGGATGAAGGTGGAGGTAGGCGGGAAATGGTGTCTATTTTGGCCTGATCCACTTCCATTCCTTCGCTTGAGATTTTATGACCGAGTACTATTCCCTCCGTTACCATGAAATGGCATTTTTCCCAATTAAGGGTGAGGTTAGTTTCCTCACATCGGGATAGCATTCGTTCAAGGTTATCGAGGCATTGGTCATATGTATCTTCAAAGATAGAAAAATCATCCATGAAAACTTCCATAGTTTTTTCTATTATATCATGGAAGATGGCCACCATGCAACGTTGAAATGTGGCGGGGGCATTGCATAGACCAAAAGGCATGCGTCGATAAGCGAAAGTTCTGTAGGGACATGTAAAAGTTATTTTCTCTTGGTCCTCCAGTGCAATTGGAATTTGAAAATAACCGGAGAAACCATCGAGAAAATAATAAAATTTATGACCAGGTAGACTTTCTAACATTTGGTCGATGAAGGGTAAAGGAAAGTGGTCTTTCCTTGTTGCTTCATTTAACTTGCGATAGTCGATAAAAACTCTCCATCCGGTGACGGTTCTCGTTGGTATTAATTCATTTTTATCATTTGTTATTACCGTCATATCTCCTTTCTTTGGAACTATTTGGACAGGACTTACCCATGGGCTATCGAAAATGGGGTAGATAAGTCTGGCGTCAAGTAATTTGATGACTTCATTTTTAACCACCTCTTGAACATTTTGATTTACTCGACATTGTGGTTGTATTACTATTTTATAGTCATCTTCCATTAAAATCTTGTGGGTGCACATGGATGGGTTGATGCCTTTGATATCCATGAGCCTCCATGCAATTGCATTTTTATGTTTTTTCAAAAGTTTTATTAATTTTTCTTTTTCTAAAAATGTTAGTATAAAAGAAATAATGACGGAGAACTTACTAAGGCCATCTAAAAATGCGTATTCTAGACCTTTATGTAGTTCCTTGAGTTCAAGTGGCGGTGGGTCTTCAAGAGACCGCTTATTTTCTTCTTTATTAACGTCGATGGCCGAAAAGGATTGCTCGAGGGCAATTTCCTTTTCGACAAACTCTTCTTCTTCCGTATTGGGTGGTTCCGCTTTATCTTCGATTTAGGGGTCATCGTCGTGAATGGGATATTTCATTGATTGGTCAAGATTGACGTACCTTTTTTCGGCCTCTAATCGAAGTGGTAGGTTGGTTTGCTTCCGTTGGGTCAAGGCTTGATGGGATTTTAAAAATGGTTTTCCCAACACGAGGGGAGCATCATCTAAGATGACAAAATCGGTTGGGACTACCTCTTTGCTTGCTTGAATTAGGACATTTCCGACCACTCCCTTGGTATTAACCGTTTTGCGATTTGAGAGAAAAATAGGAATTTTAAGAGGAGAAAAATCACTTGTACCCAATTTTTGGAAAATATAGTTAGGCATTATGTTAACGCAAAGATCTTTATCGGTTAGCACATTACTAACAAAGATGTTTTAAAAAAAAAACATGGTACCAGTTTTATGTTTGTTTCATGATATTCATCTTTTATCAGTGAGGTTTGATCATTTGTTAACGTGACGCTTACTAACTCTTCGATTTTAGTAGAAGTGTTCAACTCTTTTAAAAACTTAGCATGTGAAGAAACCAAATTATGATTTTCAGAAGAAGGTTGTAAAACGTGAATTTCCGAAAAAGTTTGATCAATTTTAGAATCCTTAGTTTTAGAGTTACCTTCTTGTTGAGTTGGTTCATGCGTGAGTTTTGTTCTTCTATTTTTACCTCTTCAATTATTGCCTCTTTAATGCAAAAAGCCTCTTCTTTTTATCTAGATTTCTTAAGTAAGATTTCTTAATTTTTCATACTTTCTATGAGTCTTGCGGCTTCGGGGATGATTGTTGGTGGAGTGTCGTAATCTTCATATGGATTGGTATCCCAAAAGCTTGACTTTGGGAGCTCTAACCATGGTTCTTCATAAGTGGTGTATGAAGAACTTGGTGTGGTGTACGAGGTTGATGGTCGTTTAAAAAGGTCACAATATTGTACTGAATGGGATTTTCTGCAAATGGTACAATAAGGTTCCTCATAATCATCCTCTATATAATAGATGCAATCTTCTGAGTAGTAATCCATCGTTTTGGAAGACACCCAGAAGATTAGCGAGCCTCGGGATTGAAAACATAATTTGAAAATTTAACAGAAGGTTGAGCACAGCCCCGTGCTGTGTCGGCACATCCCCGTGTTCAGTTCTGTACCTGGGCGTTTTAAAAAGATTTTAGAAAAGTTTGCAGCATGGGGGCGTGTCTCAGCAGCACGGCCCCATGTTAACCTACTGTAAACAAAAAAAAATTAAAAACGAGCGTGCAGTTTTGAAAAAAATGTTAGAATTTGATTAGGCCATTAATTTTAAGCTTCCTTAAAATCCTTGTGTCCCTGGCAACGGCGCCAAAAACTTGATGTGCGTGCGGGTGTATATATTTTTAGTTATATTTTTAGCTCTTTTTACTCGCCGATTTGAAGTTTTAAATTTATAAAACATGATATTCTACTATCACTCTGCACACACGCTAGGGCAAGTATACCCATCGCGGACGTAGTATAGTGATGGCAAGATACCGAGTCCGTCCAAGGACACAAGAGTTTTTAGTACCGGCTTATCGTCAACGTCTAATCGAACCAACTTTTGAGAAAAGAATTTTAAACTAATAAAAAGATAAAAATAGAAAATAAAAATAAAATAAAAATGATAGACAAGAAAGAATCACTTGGATCCAACTTATCTTTCATGTACTTTTTTTATTATTTCCGCACTTTGGGCATTTTAAGAGATTAACTTAGTTATAGTAGTAGGCCCCTCTTCCAAGGCGACATTACCCTCAACCTAGTGGTTTGAGTCTGCAAGGATACAATCCCACTAAGTCGGATTATTGAAAGATAATTAAGTAAGTTATTAATGCAAAATGTGGTGGACCCCTCTTCCGAGGCGGCGATCACCCTCAACCCGTTGGTCTGAGTCAGCAGGGATACAGTCCTCGTGGGGTTGGTTTAATGTTTAAATAAAATTTTAAGAATAAGGGATTCAAGCTTTTTGCACCTCTTCTGTGGTGGGCAATGCCCGCTCCGACTCGTGAGGTGTTACTAGGCTTGAACCAGGTTCTCGCAGGATCTATACACTGAACGAGACATAGAATTACCCAAACCACCCTTCTAACCCCCTTCCATGCAATTAACATGCTATAAATAGACCGTAAAGACATGAATATGTTGAGTCAACGAACATATGAAGAATGATTGAGTAAATTCGCCTTCAATATAAAAAAACTAATTATTAACGTCATTAATACATACCCAGTTAAAAAGTAGCCAAAGTTTGGAAATCATAAAAGATATACATAAAAGATATGTCTTTACCAAGTGATGTAAGAATTTAGCCAAGCATGGCCTTTGTTTGACAAAGATTCTTATGATCAATCTTGGATCCCGAGACTAAACACACACTCTAAAGATGAAAAGATGGATGATGGTGTTGTAGTGGTGGCCAGTGAGAGAGAAGTAGTTTGCCAAGGGATGAGTTGAAGTGAAGCCAAGAATCTCTATTTATAGCTGAAAAAATAACATCCAACATGGCCCCGTGGTCATCAGTCTCTCTCTTCTACATTAACTGCAGTGTCAGACTTGTACTAACACGACCCTGTATGTGAACGGCACGGCCCGTGGCCAATGTACTTGCTGTACTTTTTTAGATTCATGAAATCCAAGAGTTGACCATGCCCCGTGTTGCTTTAGCACGGCCCCGTGTTGCTTTAGCACGGCCCCGTGTTGAGCTTGAAATTTGTCTGTTGTTGTTGTCTCCTTCGGCTGCAGTGAATTCCCACCGGGCACGGCATGTGCTAGGTGAGCACGGCCCCGTGCTAGAGCTTCTGTCTTTGTTATTTCTTGAGTTTGGATGTGGACGGGGGCTCGGCAAGTTGGTCAATCCTTCTTTATAGCCTTTTATGTTGGTTTTTGTTGTCTTTTTGCTTCTTTTGTTCTTTTAAGCTCATTTAACCCTGTTTATTCAAAAGGAACAAAAACGCAAGCTTTTTCCAACATTAGTACTACAAAAGGGTTGATTTTAGGCCTCATTTGATGTAATTTATTTGTTGTATTTTGAACACATCACATTATCTTTCCAATCCAGAACTCTTCGTATGTCAGCAACTTTAATCACCACCTCAACATCTATGTCTTCTCCATTTTCTTTAATCTGTGTGGCTGAATGTATTGCTTTGTCAGACTCCTCATAACATGCACTCTTCCAGAAACACTCTATATGAGATTTGTAACATGTGTGCTTATCCGTTAGAGCTTTCTTTATTCAGCTTTTTTCAATAAACTCCAAAATTTCTTCGAACGGCTTCATCTTAGGAAGTTTCTTGTCAAGCGTACAGCAGATATTGTGCTTCGAGTCGAAGTTAGTAACCTTTGCCTGCAAAACATATTCAACATTCATAAGTTCATGCACGTACTTCAAGAAAACTATCTAAATTTAAAAACCTTTACACTTCGGACGTATGTGAAAATGAAGAGTGGACAATTATTTGCGAATGGCAATTTAGAACGGATGTGTTATAAAACCACTTAATTGCGAATGGCCGATTCGGACCAATCGGCACATCCATCCCAAAAAGACATGAACAGTTCATTCGAATCAAGTTCAAAAATTGTTGAATTTCTTCAAATTGATTGTTCTAAAACATCAACTAAGTGTCGATATGAAGAAATATATGTTCAATTTTAACTTTGGTCCATTATATTGCCCTAGATCTAGAGATAAAGATCCGAATATGCGTGGATCTAGAATAAACCGTTAGAAACATGGTAAATCAATCTCATACCTTCCTCATAGTGTATATTGTGCTAGCCAACACCACTATTTGTGAAAATTTTGGCAGCAATTCGACTTTGGAGTGTTTGAAGTTCAGAGAAAATTGAACAGTTCTCTGAATGTCAATAGTTGCGAATGAGCCATTATTTGCTAACCGGGCCTTATATGGGACATTATTTGCCATTCGTATGAATGTGCTTAATGGGTTTTCTTATTTCAGACGAATTGGCCCAATACACATTCATGCGAATGTGACATTTATTTTTCAACATGTTTCAATTTTTTCAAACTTTTTCTAGTTCATCAGATTTAAATATCCACTCGAATATCCAAGTCCAAGTTAATGACCCTGGTTACTCGATTTGTCGACCAAGTCCAAGTTAACGACCTTGGATGAACCGATTAAGAACCATCTGACATTTTCAATCAAGTTTATCAAAAATTTTCAAGTTTCAAATTAATGAACTTGCTAATCTTTTCAGCTTTTCTTCATTACAAGGTTAGCTCCCACCCAGATAGCTCAGGATTTGTTTTGCATTCAGATTTCGAAGATCCGCTTTCTGTCATCGTTTGTCAAAAATAAAGCAGAAATAAAATCTTTTTGTATTTTACAAATTTTATGCTAAAACACACTATCTTTTTGGGTTTTGTCTAAGATTTTAGGTGTGTAAATGTTTTTGTATTTTGTACTACATTTTCTCCCCTTAAAATTAAAAACATTTTAAAAGAAGAAAATGACAAACCGATGCAGACTACATCTCAACGTCCTCTGCCTTGGAATCACCTTCGACAACTTCACCCCCTTATGACAAAAGCTTCATACCGTTAAGTTTCAAAAGATATTGAAATTTTCTATCAAACGGTTTTATGTAAAAGTCAGCGTTTTGTTCATCGGTGTGGATTTTTTCAATTCTAAACAACTTCTTTTCGTAGCAATCACGAATGAAGTGATGTCGAATTTCAATGTGTTTTGCTTTAGAGTGATGAACAGGGTTTTTAGTTATGTTAATTACAGCCTCATTGTCTACGTAAATAGGCATGTTAAGAAATTGCAGACCATAGTCTCTCATCTACTGTTGGATCCACAATATCTGTGAACATCTGCTAGCCGAGACGTACTCGGCTTCGCAAGGAGAGAGAGCGACCATATCTATTTCTTACACTGCCATGTTACCAGTCTAGTTCTGAAGAACTGGCAGCCGGCGGTAGTAGACTTCGCATTCATTTTGCAGTAGCCATAATCAGAATCTGATTATCCCGCTAGGTTGAATTCGTTGTTCTTTGGATACCACAAGCCAAGACTTGGAGTTCCTTTAAGATATCGCAGGATTCTTTTGACGATCACCATGTGAGATGCTCTCGGAGTAGATTGGTAGCGAGCAGCGAGGCATGTGCGATACATAATGTCTGGTCGAGACGCTGTTAGGTACATAAGGGACCCTATCATCGACCAGTACAAAGTCTCGTCGACTTTATCCCCCGTGGGATCCGGATGAATGCCGTGATTAAGCGCCAATGGTGTGGACATAGGTGAAGTTCCCGTCATGCTGAATTTCTCCAACACATTGTGAACATACTTCGTTTGGTGAATAAAGATTCCTCTAGGAAACTGATCGACTTGTAAGCCTAAGAAGAACTTCATTTCGCCCATTGAGCTCAACTTGAACTTGAGTTTCATGACCCGTTCAAAGTCTTTGCAAAGTGCGTCATTCGTCGAACCAAAGATTATGTCATCTACGTAAATTTGCACAATCAGCAAGTGCCCATCAGCTTCTTTGGTGAAGAGAGTTGCTTCTACTTTGCCACGAGTAAAACCATTCGACAACAGGTGCTGAGACAAAGTCTCATAGCAGTCTCTCATGGCCTGATGCAACCCGTATAAGGCTTTATCTAGCAAGTAGACCTTGTCCTTGTGAACTGGATCGGTAAAGCCCGGTGGCTGACCGACATATACCTCTTCTTTAACCTTTCCGTATAGAAAGGATGACTTGACATCGAGCTGGTAAACCTTAAACCCTTTCCAAGATGCAAAAGCAAGGAAAATGTGAATCGCCTCGAGCCTAGCAACAGGAGCATAAACCTCTGTAAAGTCGATATCCTCCTGCTGGCTAAAACCTTGAACCACTAGGCGAGCTTTGTTTCTGACTATCACGCATCTATCATCGCTTTTTCATTTGAATACCCATTTTGTTTTTATCATTCTATGACCCTCAGGTAAATCAACTAGCTTCCAAACACCGAGTTTCTCAAATTGATTCAGCTCCTCTTACATCGCGTTTACCCATGATTCTTCAGTAAGCGCCTTTTTATACATTTTTGGCTCAACCTGCGAAATAAAGCACTTAATGGAAAATCAGTTTGCAAAGGAGCAATTTTAGAATAAAAACACGGTAAGCCCTAATCAATTTGGTGTCTAGTTCGGACTCCTGATTGGAGTTCTCCAATGATCTACTCCTCGGGGTGATAAGAATGCGTCTTGGGCATCACTTCATTAGGAACCACCACCTCGTCTTCCAGATTTGAAATATTTAGTTCCACATTTTGTGTGACTTAGTCTGTTTGACCGTCAATCTGGATCTACTCCCCCTTAGAATCAGATTCTCCTCTATCGAACGAAGGACCATAAAAGACTATATTATCTGATTCGTCAAACACCGTGGCTTGTATGTTCTCAGCGGGTTCAACTGTTTCTGTGGTCTGAGTTTGATTTTCTAGTTGAGTGTTACTAGGGCCTACTTCCGAATCATGAGATCCATCTTGTTGTTATGTAACTATGATAGGTCTAGGGACTTGCTCATGCGAGGATGACTGATGTTGCTGAAATAGCATTATCAGTTCTTCTTCTATTGGTTCCTCGGGAAGCTTGAACGATTTCCATAAGCCATCATAGTCAAAGAGCCATGCATCACCAGGTTTTTGAGTAGGTATAGGGTACCGCTGGCAATCAACATGTTGTTCTTGAATTACTCTGTTGAGACTCGGTAGATATACGCGTTTTAGTGGACTCGCATATCCAACGAAGAAACCTTCTAATGATCTCGCACTTAATTTACCATCTGGATCAATTACCATGCAAGGTGAACCAAAAGGTTCAAGATATTCCAAATTCGCCTTTCGTTTGTTGAGTAATTCGAAGCATGTTTTGTTGTGTGGTTTAACAGTTAACACTCTGTTAAGGGCGTAGCATGCAGAGGCAACAGCTTCACTCCAAAAGCTCACAGGAAGCTTTGAATCTGCTAACATTGTTCTCGATGCCTCAATTAGCATCCTGTTCTTCCTTTCGGCCACCCTATTCTGTTGCGGTGTGTAAAGAGCGCTAAATTCATGCAATGTCCCTTTGTCGTTACAGAACTCTGTCATTCTGCTGTTCTTGAACTCTGTACCGTTATCACTATGAATTCTTCTGATTGGCAACTAGTACAAGTTCTCTATCTTTCTGAACAGAATCATCAAACTCTCAAACACCTCATTTTTTCGATTCGAGAAACAATACCCATGAAAACCTCAAAAAATCATCCGTCATAACTAAGCAGTATAGATCTTCGGAGATGCTTTTGACATTAACTGGCCCAAATAGATTCATATGCAATCTCCCTAGCGACAACTTAATGGAATTCAGAATTTTCCTTGGGTGAGACTTTCTTGTTTGCTTGCCTTTCTTGCAGCTTACACATTCATCACCCAGATGAAAGTTCTTCAAGTGAACGCCCTCCACTAGATCGTTGTGAACTAGATAATTCATTTTTCTCAAATGAATATGTGCCATCTTTCGGTGCCATAGAACAGACTCTTTCTTAGTCACTTTGGAAACGAAACACTGCGCTTTATTGTTCGTTTTGTTTGCGACACTCATGTCAAGGAAATAGAGGTCGTTTTCACGCGGTGCACGCATTAAGATCTATTCTTCGGGTATCACAAACCCAGGTTTGAGAATCAAACATTCTTTATCATTGAAATGTGTGGTGAACTTGCGATCACAAATCTGTGAGATTCTCAGCAGATTGTTCTCTAATTCAGCGATGTAGTTTACTTTTTCGAACGACACTTTTCCATTTGATAAAGTTCCTTCCCCAATTATTTGACCAGCCTGATTTCTTGTAAACCCTTCATAGCCTCCCTTGATATATCTTACATCATAGAGCAAGGTTAGCAACCTTGTCATGTGCCGAGAAGCTCCACTGTCCATTATCCACTTTGACAAAATTAACCTCGGGAGCCCCTACACATGATCAAAAGCGATTACTTAAAAAGGGATACCCAAGCCTTACCGGTCTTGGGTAGAGTTGCGAGTTGTGGGTCACATGGTTGAACAAGTTTTGGAACATACTTCTTGACTTCAGTAGTCGAAGAAGTTTGTTTCTTTTTGTCAACAATAGAAACCTTTGGGACATACTTCTTGACTTGGACAATCGAAGAAGTTTGTTTGTTTTTCTCTTCAACAGATGGTTTGCCTTGTGTTTTAGGCTTCCAATTTGCTTGTTCAAAACATTTTTCTTAACACCAAATGTTGAATCTTTCTTTTCATTTTTTTTCAATGTCTCACCAGTTTGTTTTGGTTTGAAAACTTGTTTTACTGGTTGAGAATTGATTTTAGATTCATTTTGTTTCTTTGAAATCTCTTTTGGTGCAAAAATCGGACCCTTTTTCTTTTCATCTGTTAGTTTCTGTTTGTTTGGAACAGTAACAGGCTTAGGCATAATTTTGGGACATTTTCGTACAATGTGCCAAACTTCATTGCATTTGAAGCAAGTCCGGTTGTCAGTAACCAAACTGGTACCTTCAGCTTGTGTCTGTTTTTCCTATTGTACAAAGAATTCTTCGTTCGTTTACCGAAAAATTTCAGATTCTTTGTCACAACTTGAACTTGAAATTTTCACAAAGTTCGTTTTCTTCACATACACAGATTTTTGAAAATTCTTCCTTTGATGTTGCTTACCACCCCCTGCCCGAACTTCCTATTGTTCTGGTTTTTATTGTGAAAACGTGGGTTCCTTGGCTTAGTGTAATAAGCTTTGTCTTTTTGGAAATTCAAAAACCTCTATGAGCTTGACAAATTTTCCACTTCTGATACATCGACTTCCACAAGTTTAAAAACTTTTTTGATCTTGTCCATGTTGACGGTCTGAATCGGAAATTTCTCATCCTAATACAACTTATCAGATCCACACATATGGTACATGACCAGAGTAGGTTCATCATTTGAGTTGTTTTGGGATTTAGGAATGTGACTGTTCATAAAACATTCTTCGTCCTCAAAACTATCTTTTGGACTTCTGAATTTCGTGGAGTCATTATCAGATTCACTTTCATTTTCGAAAACACTGTTTATCACATTGTTTACCACTTCATATTCGATCTCATTGGTTTTATCTGACTTATCATAGGTAACATCAATGTTTTCTAGTAATTTGTCAGCTTCTTCTTTTGCCTGCTCAGTTTTCAACTTGATGTTTAAAGCCTTTTCCACCCCTAATTTCTTTTTTGTATAATCATTATTCACAGGTGGTGGAACATGGTTATACCCAACCCTGCCTCCATGACTATAAAGATCTTCTCCATTTTTATTCTTTCTAATGGGTTTTGAAATGATATGATCAAGAACATATCGAGCAGTTGAGTAACTAATGAACTTCAGATTCACACGCTCATTTTCAATTTTTTCTTCTTCAAGTTGTAGTTTAAGATTAGCAATGTCATCAAGAAATTTGTTAATACTTAATTGCTTATCTTCAACCGTATACTTTAACATTTCATTTGTTTCATGATACTTATGAGCGTGTGCTTCAGACTCAGTAATTACTCTTTTCAACTCATCATATGCTTCTTTCATTTTCTTGTAGTCGAAACTAAGCATGTTATTATGTTCTTTAAGCTTTTGCATTTCAAAATCCTTTTTATCACTTGCAAATTCACCTTCTATCAAACTGTTTTTTACGCTCAAACGGACCAAAACCGACACATGTTTCGTTCACTGGGTAGTGGAACGAAGCGGTGTCGAAACCGTCAAGAAAAGGACTCGAAAATACATCCGATTCAGACAAAAGCACAGTTCCGAAAGCAAGAAGACACTGAAACAGCCACCTGTATGACACCAAAACATGAATTTCTAGCACCAAATGAATACCCGACACACGAAATGGGAATTTCTAGCACGAGACAGGTCCTCTCGTATGAAGACACCACCTTCGTACGAAGGCACTGCCTTCGTACGAAGGCAGCAGCTTCGTATAGAACCTGCAACGCTCTCTATAAATACCTAGCCACTCCCTCATTTCATAACTTGCTGCCATTTCTACCAAGAACACTCCCTACTTGTCTCATCTCTGTTTCCCATATTAGATCCACTATTTTTACACAAAACACAACGATTTCCACAACGATTTTCCACGAGTTTATCTCCGATTTCATCTAAACTTCTCTCTTTTTACAAAACCTTCATCTCTTTCAACAAAACTTCTGATTTTACCACGGATTTACACCTAAACGAGTGTATTGGGCTTAGCTTTGGCTTCCCAAGATAAAGATCTGATGATTTCGCACTCACCAAATGTTTAACCCAAGGAAAAACTACTTTAAACTCGATTTTTACACTCAAATGGACCAAAACCGACACATGTTACGCTCACTGGGTAGTGGAACGAGGCGGTGTCGAAACCGTCATGAAAAGGACTCGAAAATACATCCGATTCAGGAGAAAACATAGTTCCGAACGCAAGAAGACACTGAAACAGCCACCTGTACGAATGGGACTAGCTTGTACGAAGCCCCAACTTCGTACGAAGGCACCCTTCGTACAACCCAGCACATGTTCCCACACATGACTGAACCGCTCAAAAGACCTCTTCGGCTCTAAGTTTAATCAGTAGCTTAAGGTTGGAGGGATGAACACTCGATTTCCTGAAGCAAACGCGAAGAACACTAGATTTTGGACACAAGCAGCTTGCACGAAGGCACCGCCTTCGTACAAAGCGACCCTTCGTACGAAGGTTCTGTTTCGCACTCAGCACTCCAACTTGACCGTTTCAGCACTTTGGAAGAGTTATGCACTTCTGTTCCCATACGCAGGCTGATCCGGCGCTCCCTTCACTCCAATTCAGACCATGTTTAACTGTTAAGCACGCACTGTAAGTATACTCGATCCCTTTTTCGCTTAACTCACTTTTGGGGGTTACATAAGTTCTCTATCAAAACACGACGCACACAACGCTAAACCCTTTAAACGCTAAGCACTCTCGCATGTTATACGTGAATCGCTGAATGTTTGTTTGCTATGTTTACACATTGATGACTCGCCCTACCACCCTTAGCAACGATAGTACTATAGTTTGGACTCAGCACCTGTTTATTCAGGGGTTGTTAAGGTTCTCACACTTACGTGCGTGGTCACCACAGTGAACACGTATCGCACATACTCGCAGTCATGTTGGTTAGCTTGTAACATTGTCGATAGCTTACTTGATTCGCCTCTCTACGTGTTACATGCTGGTTATGCGTAAAAGCTTTATTACTATACTTACGCTAAACTTATGTACTCACTTTCACATTATTGTATTGACTTTTATTTTAACGTATGTGACAGGTTGATGGATTTATTGCTACAAAATGGTCTAGGGTCTCTAGAAACACTCCTAAATTTTGTTGCAAGTTTTGTTACATTTTGTTTTGTTTCTTTACGGTTTTTGTGAAATGTTTGTTTGATTGTATGGGAAATCGAACCTTATTAAATATTGTCACAATTAGTCGTTATGGATTCTCTTGAGCAACCTATTCGCATCATGCTCACACCCCGATGATTCCGCCATCGGTTGAGGTGTGACAGGTTGGTATTAGAGCCATAACTATAGGGAATTAGGTAGAATTGCATGATTCGACCTAGTCTATAGTCTAAGTACCAAACAGACCTTCCTGTACGAACCTAGTCAGTTCGTACGAATCCACCTACTGCGCCTTCATACGAACCCGTTGGCTGCTTCGTATGAAGGGAGTTGGTCAGCTCGTATGAACTGACTAGGTTGTGAAACTTAAAATGCTTTTCCTAAGGCTAACACGATATACGTGCCTTTCCTATGGCTAACACAATATACACGTTTGAAGGTTTGAAAACGCCCGTATAACACAAACGAGTGATTGCTTCGAGACCAGGTGTGTGTGCTTATTATGTGTACAAAGTGTACGGTCTTCACCGACCATAAGAGCTTACAACATATCTTGAACCAGAAAGAACTGAACATGCGCTAATACAGGTGGGTTGAACTTCTCAACGACTATGATTATGAAATACGCTACCATCCTGGCAAGGCAAACGTCGTAGCCAATGCTCTCAGTCGACGAAGCTATGTGTATAGTATTCGTAATATTCAAGCACAAAACAACCTCGAAGCCCTGATTCATGACACGCAGGACCCATGCTTCATTGAGAATACCTTGAAATAGGAAATGAAGTATGGTGTCGAAACTCAGTTAGTGAATAAATCGAACAGTATCTTTCATTATCTCGACCGAATTTGGATTCCTAGTCGCAATAACCTCCGGGGGATATTGATGACGGAAGCTCACAAATCTCGATACTCCATTCACCCCGGTGCCGACAAGATGTACCAGGACCTCTATTCTAGGTATTGGTAGCCGGGCATGAAAAAGGATATCGCTCTGTATGTTTTGAAATGCCTAACTTACTCAAAAGTTAAGGCCGAACATCAACGACCCTCTGGTTTACTTGAACAACCCGAAATCCCAATGTGGAAATGGGAAAGTATAGCCATGGATTTTATTACAAAACTCCTCCGTACGCCTTCTGGTCACGATAGCGTTTGGGTTATTGTTGATCGTCTTACGAAATCTGCTCACTTCATTCCCATGCGAGAAGACTTTAAGGTTGAACGATTAGCACGAATCTATACCGACGAAGTCATTTGTCGACACGGGATGCCTCGTGACATCATCTCTGACCACGATGGTCGTTTTTGTAACAACCCGCTTTTGGGAAGTCAAAGTCAAAGGAAGAAAAGATTGCTAATTGCGATCTGTCACTCCTTGCTTAATTAGTGACTGTACTCCTTGACTTGTAATCGATACTCTATTTTATTTTTGCCTTAGTTGTATTATGTGGAGTACTTATTAATAATCGAGGTTTAATCACAGTTAATCACTAATCGACTTATCGCTAATCGCATCGCAACCACATTCGCAACCAGAATTATAGGTTATGGATATTGTTTTACGTGTGTGTGCTTATTATGTGTTACTTGTACATGATATGTTTATGTTGAGGTGTTTAATCGCAATATCAATTCTATCGCGTCTCAATCTAATCGCAGACGCTAAACGCAAGTTATTTATAGTGATTGTATGTTAGATATAGTAATTAGGTTATTTGGGTAACTAATGGTTAATGCTATCGCATCGCTTACTCGCATCGCATCGCAACGCTCAACGCACGAAACGAAAACATGAAAACCGACTCGCCAAGCCACCTCGATCGAATGACCATTCGATCGGATGGCCATCCGATCGGATCGTCATCCGATCCGTCACCTGGTGCGCCCTTTCCCTTTTTGGCAACCTATAAATACCCCCTGTCATATCACTTGTGATGTGACAGATCCCTCATTCGACCAGCAACGTTCCAGACCTTCTTTCTCTCGATTTCTCGTGATTCTTGTATGTTTTCAACTCAAATCTTGTACTTCTATGATCTACACGCAATTCTTCATCACTTTCACCTTTGAATCTCAACCTTTAACTGTGAAATCAGTGGATTTGAGGTGTTCTAGGGTGATGTCATCATGGAGTTCTTATGAACTCCAAGATTTGGCTTCATTCCACCAAGAACAACTTAGATCTGAAGGATTTTCACATGATTTAACACTATTTTCACCTAGATCTAAACATTTTTAGAGTTTAAAGGATTGAAAGATACTTTTCCAACTTTCTTTCAACTCTTTTACACTCAATGCAGTCAAAACCGGTAGAATCGGAGCTAGTTCAGGCCTTCTACTCATTCTCTAGTGAAGCGTCGGTCCCAGATCTGATTTTCTACCAAAGAGACAATCGATTTCGGGTTGAACATGAACAACCGTCAGGAACAGTTAACTGGTCGGATTTGGGTGATTCCTGTTCGATCGGGCGACCTGGGCCTGATGGAGTTTCCCGTTGTTTAACACGTGGTCATACCGTCTCGATCAAACCGCAAACTTTTCAAAACTTAACGAATTTCAAAACGAACCAGTCACCCGAACGGATTGCTGTCCGATCGGATTACCATCCGCTCGAACAACGATTCGATCGAACGACCTGAAAGGTAGAGATACTTCTCTGACTTTGAAATACTACAACGAAAACTTCAAAGCCATCATACACAAACACATCCATCCCAAACGAGTGTCAATCCGACCGAATGGCCATCCGAACGGATGACCACTCGTCACTTACTTCACTTGCATCGTTTTATTCGCCACTCATCGCTTACGTTATCATTCTGATCAGGCTAATCACTCTAGCGCTCCCTTCAATCCATTAACTTCCATCGCTGTGAGTATACTCGATCCCCTTTTGCTTTACGCACTTTTGGGTGTTACATACGTTACTTATATTCAAATTACAACAACACACAACGAGACACTTTGAACGCTAACCGCTATTGCATGTTATACGTGACTCGATGAATGCCTGTTTGTTATGTTTACACATTGATTGCTGTCTACCTGCCTTAGCAACGATAGTACTATAGTTTGGACTCAGCACCTGTTCACTCAGGGGTTGTTAAGGATATTATTTCACGTGTTCGCAGTGGTGAACATGTGTTGCGCACTCGCTACTCGCAGTCATTGGTATTGATAGGATCTTTGTCGATAACTTACATGCTTCACATTATACGTTGTACATGCTAGTTATGCGTAAACGCTTTCGAACTCTATTATTACTATTAAACTTGTATGCTCACCTTTACACTATGTGTATTGACCTCTATTTTAACGTATGTGACAGGTATTTAGGATGCTTTGCCTGCTTTGGTGGAATCAAGTAGGAGTGAGAGTCTAGAAACAAATCTAATAAAATCTGAGTTGTCGGAACATGTTATTTGTCTTTGAGATAATTGGTGTGTAATAACTATTTACTTTGGTATGTTATGGTATGGGACATAATATTTAAATATCTGGTAATTTAGTTGTTATGGATTCTCTTGGATAATCAGTTTCGCTCAGTGCCGCGCCCCGATGTTTCCGCCATCGGTTGGGGTGTGACAGTTTTACCTCACGTCTCTGGGAGACATTCCAATCTGCACTCGGTATGACTCTCAATCTCAGTACTGCATTCCATCCCCAGACCGACGGTCAGACTGAGCGCACGATCCGCACCCTCGAAGACATGCTTCGTTCGTGCGTTATAGATTTTGGTGGTAATTGGGATTCGCATTTACCCTTAGTAGAAATTTCGTACAATAACAGTTATCATGCTAGTATACAAATGGCACCCCTTGAGGCACTATATGGTAGAAAATGTCGATCGCCTATTGTTTGGCACGCGATCGGAGACGCACAGATCACCGGTCCCGAGTTAATACAAGAAACGACAGACAAGATTCTCCAAATAAGAGATAGTCTCCTGAAAGCTCAGAGTCATCAAAAGAGCTACGCCGATAAGCGCCGCAAGCCCCTAGAGTTCGAAGTTAGAAATCACGTTCTCCTAAAGGTTTCACCTTGGAAAGGGGTGATCCGATTCAGCAAGAAAGGGAATCTAGCGTCACGTTACGTAGGCCCCTTTAAGATTCTAGAAAGAATTGGTAAAGTGGCCTACCGACTCGAATTACCGGTTGAACTCAGCAACGTACACCCGACTTTCCACGTCTCAAACCTCAAGAAGTGTCTAGTCGAAGCAAACCTTCAGGTACCTCTTGAAGACTTGCAAATAAACGAGACCGGTGATCTGTGCGTCCCATAGTGAAGGTTAGATGGGAAGGCAAACGCGGCGTCGAGTTCACTTGGGAACTCGAAAGTGATATGAAAGCTAAATATCCACAACTCTTTGTTACGACTGCTACTTAATTTCGGGACGAAATTCCCTAAAGTAGGGGAGACTGTAACAACCCGATTTTCGGTTGTTCCTATACTTATCGCTGTTTCTTTCGTAAACGCTTGTACTCCGGGATTCAATGATTACCATGGGTTAACTACATTTTAAATGCGATAAATAAGCAATTTAAACGCTTATTACTTAAAAGCTCATCGCAATGCAAACTCAAAACGCGGATTTATTTATATTATTTGTGTTATTTATGTGTTTAGATGTTAAATATGTTATATGTGTTTGGTACTCGCTTAAACGCTTAATCGCTCACTCGCGCAACTCACGCTAAAATGAACTAACTAACGCAACCAAACGCACCAAACTAACACCCGACACGTGAAATGGGAATTTCTAGCACGAGACAGGTCCTCTCGTACGAAGGCAGCAGCTTCGTACAGAACCTGCAACGCTCTCTATAAATACCTAGCCACTCCCTCATTTCATAACTTGCTGCCATTTCTAACAAGAACACTCCCTACTTGTCTCCTCTCTGTTTCCCAGGTTAGATCCACTATTTTTACACAAAACACAACGATTTCCACAACTCCACGAGTTTATCTCCGATTTCATCTAAACTTCTCTCTTTTCACAAAACCTTCATCTCTTTCATCAAAACTTCTGATTTTACCATGGATTTACACCTAAACGAGTGTATTGGGCTTAGCTTTGGCTTCCCAAGATAGATATCTGATGATTTTGCACTCACCAAGTGTTTAATCCAAGGAAAAACTACTTTAAACTCGATTTTTACGCTCAAACGGACCAAAACCGACACATGTTTCGTTCACTGGGTAGTGGAACGAAGCGGTGTCGAAACCGTCAAGAAAAGGACTCGAAAATACATCCGATTCAGACGAAAGCACAGTTCCGAAAGCAAGAAGACACTGAAACAGCCACCTGTATGACACCAAAACAGGAATTTCTAGCACCAAATGAATACCCGACACACGAAATGGGAATTTCTAGCACGAGACAGGTCCTCTCGTATGAAGACACCACCTTCGTACGAAGGCACTGCCTTCGTACGAAGGCAGCAGCTTCGTATAGAACCTGCAACGCTCTCTATAAATACCTAGCCACTCCCTCATTTCATAACTTGCTGCCATTTCTACCAAGAACACTCCCTACTTGTCTCATCTCTGTTTCCCATATTAGATCCACTATTTTTACACAAAACACAACGATTTTCCACGAGTTTATCTCCGATTTCATCTAAACTTCTCTCTTTTTACAAAACCTTCATCTCTTTCAACAAAACTTCTGATTTTACCACGGATTTACACCTAAACGAGTGTATTGGGCTTAGCTTTGGCTTCCCAAGATAAAGATCTGATGATTTCGCACTCACCAAATGTTTAACCCAAGGAAAAACTACTTTAAACTCGATTTTTACACTCAAATGGACCAAAACCGACACATGTTACGCTCACTGGGTAGTGGAACGAGGCGGTGTCGAAACCGTCATGAAAAGGACTCGAAAATACATCCGATTCAGGAGAAAACATAGTTCCGAACGCAAGAAGACACTGAAACAGCCACCTGTACGAATGGGACTAGCTTGTACGAAGCCCCAACTTCGTACGAAGGCACCCTTCGTACAACCCAGCCCATGTTCCCACACATGACTGAACCGCTCAAAAGACCTCTTCGGCTCTAAGTTTAATCAGTAGCTTAAGGTTGGAGGGATGAACACTCGATTTCCTGAAGCAAACGCGAAGAACACTAGATTTTGGACACAAGCAGCTTGCACGAAGGCACCGCCTTCGTACAAAGCGACCCTTCGTACGAAGGTTCTGTTTCGCACTCAGCACTCCAACTTGACCGTTTCAGCACTTTGGAAGAGTTATGCACTTCTGTTCCCATACGCAGGCTGATCCGGCGCTCCCTTCACTCCAATTCAGACCATGTTTAACTGTTAAGCACGCACTGTAAGTATACTCGATCCCTTTTTCGCTTAACTCACTTTTGGGGGTTACATAAGTTCTCTATCAAAACACGACGCACACAACGCTAAACCCTTTAAACGCTAAGCACTCTCGCATGTTATACGTGAATCGCTGAATGTTTGTTTGCTATGTTTACACATTGATGACTCGCCCTACCACCCTTAGCAACGATAGTACTATAGTTTGGACTCAGCACCTGTTTATTCAGGGGTTGTTAAGGTTCTCACACTTACGTGCGTGGTCACCACAGTGAACACGTATCGCACATACTCGCAGTCATGTTGGTTAGCTTGTAACATTGTCGATAGCTTACTTGATTCGCCTCTCTACGTGTTACATGCTGGTTATGCGTAAAAGCTTTATTACTATACTTACGCTAAACTTATGTACTCACTTTCACATTATTGTATTGACTTTTATTTTAACGTATGTGACAGGTTGATGGATTTATTGCTACAAAATGGTCTAGGGTCTCTAGAAACACTCCTAAATTTTGTTGCAAGTTTTGTTACATTTTGTTTTGTTTCTTTACGGTTTTTGTGAAATGTTTGTTTGATTGTATGGGAAATCGAACCTTATTAAATATTGTCACAATTAGTCGTTATGGATTCTCTTGAGCAACCTATTCGCATCATGCTCACACCCCGATGATTCCGCCATCGGTTGAGGTGTGACAGGTTGGTATTAGAGCCATAACTATAGGGAATTAGGTAGAATTGCATGATTCGACCTAGTCTATAGTCTAAGTACCAAACAGACCTTCCTGTACGAACCTGGTCAGTTCGTACGAACCCACCTACTGCACCTTCGTATGAACCCGTTGGCTGCTTCGTATGAAGGGAGTTGGTCAGCTCGTATGAACTGACTAGGTTGTGAAACTTAAAATGCTTTTCCTAAGGCTAACACGATATACGTGCCTTTCCTATGGCTAACACAATATACACGTTTGAAGGTTTGAAAACGCCCGTATAACACAAACGAGTGATTGCTTCGAGACCAGGTGTGAAAACCAAGAACTCTCGATAAAATCACCCACTCTGCGCATTACTCTTAGCACGAGAAACTTTCGTTGAGTTAGGTGTGATATCCATATCTCGACAAAAATCTCCATTTGTATCTCGTGGTTGTTCTTACCACAGTTAGGAGCGAAGTTGTTAAGCTAGGGGTGAAACCCGCATCTTAATAACCCATTCCACTCCTTAAATTGATTGTAAAAAAAAGATCTCACCAAAGTCTCGACTGTTCCGATGACTCGGGGCACGTAGTAACTGGAAGGACAAATGTCGTTAGCCGTATTATGATGAGAGCATGAGTCTATTAGGCCAAGGCGTGTGCTTGAACTCGTTGAGAATAGTTTAATCACTTTGGGTAGTCGATGTCTCAACACCCAGGACACTCTATTTATTTTAAGCCTGCAATTGTCACTTTTACGCGTCCTCAAATTTATTGCGTTTATGTGTTTTTAAAATTTTGAATTATGATCGTTATGCTTATGATTTCGTTTTATCGCTCCCCGCTTTGCCAAAATACGCACAACTCGCATAGCTCTCGCAATCCAAAACGCTAACTAATCGCGAACAAACTAAGAAGCCTCATTTACCCTACGCATATGCTATATCACGCTTATCTCAAACGCACAACACGCAGTTTAGAGAAGGTGAATACGTGCAAAAGATGTGTTTATGTGAATTATGTGCTAATACGTGCTTATGTGTATTCGTGCAAATACGTGACTATGTGCCTATGTGATTATGTGCTTACGTGATTATGTGATTCTATGCCTTATGTGAATAATAATAATAATAAAATATACAGTATGGAACTCAAAACTCTTACCCAAGACCTAAATATAATCGAATCTCATTCAAATCCCTCTACAGATGTCGTCATTGGGATCCCACACTCGCCGAACTGTCCAGCGAAACAATGCTGACAAACGTATCGCCTCTCTCGTGGCCAAGGTGATCCCTCAAATTGTCAGTGAGATTAAAGCTGTCGATAGCAACTCTTCAGTTGATTCCAAGAATGACGCACCGAAAACTCTGTTCAGCTTCAAGCAGTTTAAATCATGTGGTCCTATGACCTTTACTGGCGAAGATGGACCCAGTAAGATGTTTCAATGGTTTGACTCGATCGAAGTTACTTTCCGACAAAGTGGATGCCCCGAGAATCTCCGCACTGTCAACCCCACTGGTGTCTTTCAGTCAAGGGCACTTGACTGGTGGACTGCCGAGCGCAACAGGCGCGGAAATGATGCAGCCTATGGTCTCGCATGGGAGGAGCTAAAGGAGCTCATGATAAAGGAATTTTGGCCATCCCCACGAAGTCCAAAAGCTAGAAAACGAGTTCTGGAACATCAAGCAAGTTGGTGGTGATAACGCTGGTCTCACCGCCCGGTTCAAGCAATTGAGCATCATTTGTCCAAGTCAAGTGGACACTACTGAGAAAGACATCAACAAATACTTCCATGCTCTCCCTGATTGTGTCGCTGACTTTGTTCAAGCAGTGAAACCTGCAAAAATTGAGGAAACTTATCAACTCGCCGCAGAAATCAATGACAAGCAAGTCTTGGCTGGAACTTTCAAGGTCACAACCAAGAGTCTCAACCAAGCTACTGCAACACCAAGCCCTGACGATGCACCATCTCAAGCCCCCAAGTCTAATCGAAAGAGTCGCAAGCGAAGAAACTCCAGCAAGAATTGTGTGACTATCGCAACACCGCTCAACACTCAGTCCTCCCAGGTTGCTACTCCCAACGCACCGACAGCTAAGCGGGCGTATACTGGAAACCACTCACTGTGCCCTACCTTCACCTATCATCATCCAGCGGAGGCAAACTGTCATTTCTGTGTCAACTGCAACATCTATGGACACCTCACGGCTAACTGCCGCACAGGCCCTCGTCAGCCAGCTCCTCAAGCTCTCCCAGTACCAACAACTTAACCTCGCACTCCTCAGGTCCACCCAGCACTAGTTGCTCATGCACGTGCTTGCTACACTTGTGGCGATCCCAGCCACTTTAGCAATGTCTGCCCTCAGCGTGTTGTGAAACAAGAGCCACCGCAACAGCCACAACAGCAACAACAACAGCAGCACCAGCAGCACCAGCAACAACAACCGCAAGCTGCACGCGGGAGAACTTTCAACATCAACCTCCGCCAGGCTCAAAATGAAAACAATGTTGTCAACAGTACATTCCTTGTCAACGGTATTTATGCTCCATGCTTATTTGATACTGGAGCCGATAACTGTTTTGTATTGTTTGAATTCGAAAAGCTTCTAAAATGTGAATGCACTAAACTCCCAAGGACAATCGACGTAGAAGTCTCCACCGGAAGAACTGTTACCGTTAGTTCCGTTCTACGTGATTGTACCCTTGAGCTCAACAATCACACTTTCCTGATCAATCTCATACCTATGCAACTAGGTAGTTTTGACATCATAGTAGGCATGGATTTTCTTCGTGAGAATCATGTCGAAGACTCCATCCGAAATCTGTTTGTTTCTCGGATTGGCGGGTTATTACCGTCGATTCATTGCCGACTTCTCTAAAATCGACGTACCTCTTACCACTTTAACTCATAAGGAAAAACCTTTTGTTTGGGGTGCAGAACAGGAGAACGCCTTTCAAACTCTCAAGTGTATGCTTTGCAAAGCTCCCATTCTCGCACTTCCTGACAGAAACAACAATTTCGTTGTTTATTGCGATGCCTCTAACCTATGTCTCGGTTGTGTTCTTATGCAACGCGACAAGGTTATCGCGTATGCGTCTTGACAACTCAAGACCCACGAGAAGAACTACACTACCCATGATCTCGGGCTCGGTGCAGTTGTTTTTGCATTAAAGATATGGTGACACTACCTTTACGGTACAAAGTGTACGGTCTTCACCGACCATAAGAGCTTACAACATATCTTGAACCAGAAAGAACTGAACATGCGCTAATACAGGTGGGTTGAACTTCTCAACGACTATGATTATGAAATACGCTACCATCCTGGCAAGGCAAACGTCGTAGCCGATGCTCTCAGTCGACGAAGCTATGTGTATAGTATTCGTAATATTCAAGCACAAAACAACCTCGAAGCCCTGATTCATGACACGCAGGACCCATGCTTCATTGAGAATACCTTGAAATAGGAAATGAAGTATGGTGTCGAAACTCAGTTAGTGAATAAATCGAACGGTATCTTTCATTATCTCGACCGAATTTGGATTCCTAGTCGCAATAACCTCCGGGGGATATTGATGACGGAAGCTCACAAATCTCGATACTCCATTCACCCCGGTGCCGACAAGATGTACCAGGACCTCTATTCTAGGTATTGGTAGCCGGGCATGAAAAAGGATATCGCTCTGTATGTTTTGAAATGCCTAACTTACTCAAAAGTTAAGGCCGAACATCAACGACCCTCTGGTTTACTTGAACAACCCGAAATCCCAATGTGGAAATGGGAAAGTATAGCCATGGATTTTATTACAAAACTCCTCCGTACGCCTTCTGGTCACGATAGCGTTTGGGTTATTGTTGATCGTCTTACGAAATCTGCTCACTTCATTCCCATGCGAGAAGACTTTAAGGTTGAACGATTAGCACGAATCTATACCGACGAAGTCATTTGTCGACACGGGATGCCTCGTGACATCATCTCTGACCACGATGGTCGTTTTTGTAACAACCCGCTTTTGGGAAGTCAAAGTCAAAGGAAGAAAAGATTGCTAATTGCGATCTGTCACTCCTTGCTTAATTAGTGACTGTACTCCTTGACTTGTAATCGATACTCTATTTTATTTTTGCCTTAGTTGTATTATGTGGAGTACTTATTAATAATCGAGGTTTAATCACAGTTAATCACTAATCGACTTATCGCTAATCGCATCGCAACCACATTCGCAACCAGAATTATAGGTTATGGATATTGTTTTACGTGTGTGTGCTTATTATGTGTTACTTGTACATGATATGTTTATGTTGAGGTGTTTAATCGCAATATCAATTCTATCGCGTCTCAATCTAATCGCAGACGCTAAACGCAAGTTATTTATAGTGATTGTATGTTAGATATAGTAATTAGGTTATTTGGGTAACTAATGGTTAATGCTATCGCATCGCTTACTCGCATCGCATCGCAACGCTCAACGCACGAAACGAAAACATGAAAACCGACTCGCCAAGCCACCTCGATCGAATGACCATTCGATCGGATGGCCATCCGATCGGATCGTCATCCGATCCGTCACCTGGTGCGCCCTTTCCCTTTTTGGCAACCTATAAATACCCCCTGTCATATCACTTGTGATGTGACAGATCCCTCATTCGACCAGCAACGTTCCAGACCTTCTTTCTCTCGATTTCTCGTGATTCTTGTATGTTTTCAACTCAAATCTTGTACTTCTATGATCTACACGCAATTCTTCATCACTTTCACCTTTGAATCTCAACCTTTAACTGTGAAATCAGTGGATTTGAGGTGTTCTAGGGTGATGTCATCATGGAGTTCTTATGAACTCCAAGATTTGGCTTCATTCCACCAAGAACAACTTAGATCTGAAGGATTTTCACATGATTTAACACTATTTTCACCTAGATCTAAACATTTTTAGAGTTTAAAGGATTGAAAGATACTTTTCCAACTTTCTTTCAACTCTTTTACACTCAATGCAGTCAAAACCGGTAGAATCGGAGCTAGTTCAGGCCTTCTACTCATTCTCTAGTGAAGCGTCGGTCCCAGATCTGATTTTCTACCAAAGAGACAATCGATTTCGGGTTGAACATGAACAACCGTCAGGAACAGTTAACTGGTCGGATTTGGGTGATTCCTGTTCGATCGGGCGACCTGGGCCTGATGGAGTTTCCCGTTGTTTAACACGTGGTCATACCGTCTCGATCAAACCGCAAACTTTTCAAAACTTAACGAATTTCAAAACGAACCAGTCACCCGAACGGATTGCTGTCCGATCGGATTACCATCCGCTCGAACAACGATTCGATCGAACGACCTGAAAGGTAGAGATACTTCTCTGACTTTGAAATACTACAACGAAAACTTCAAAGCCATCATACACAAACACATCCATCCCAAACGAGTGTCAATCCGACCGAATGGCCATCCGAACGGATGACCACTCGTCACTTACTTCACTTGCATCGTTTTATTCGCCACTCATCGCTTACGCTATCATTCTGATCAGGCTAATCACTCTAGCGCTCCCTTCAATCCATTAACTTCCATCGCTGTGAGTATACTCGATCCCCTTTTGCTTTACGCACTTTTGGGTGTTACATACGTTACTTATATTCAAATTACAACAACACACAACGAGACACTTTGAACGCTAACCGCTATTGCATGTTATACGTGACTCGATGAATGCCTGTTTGTTATGTTTACACATTGATTGCTGTCTACCTGCCTTAGCAACGATAGTACTATAGTTTGGACTCAGCACCTGTTCACTCAGGGGTTGTTAAGGATATTATTTCACGTGTTCGCAGTGGTGAACATGTGTTGCGCACTCGCTACTCGCAGTCATTGGTATTGATAGGATCTTTGTCGATAACTTACATGCTTCACATTATACGTTGTACATGCTAGTTATGCGTAAACGCTTTCGAACTTTATTATTACTATTAAACTTGTATGCTCACCTTTACACTATGTGTATTGACCTCTATTTTAACGTATGTGACAGGTATTTAGGATGCTTTGCCTGCTTTGGTGGAATCAAGTAGGAGTGAGAGTCTAGAAACAAATCTAATAAAATCTGAGTTGTCGGAACATGTTATTTGTCTTTGAGATAATTGGTGTGTAATAACTATTTACTTTGGTATGTTATGGTATGGGACATAATATTTAAATATCTGGTAATTTAGTTGTTATGGATTCTCTTGGATAATCAGTTTCGCTCAGTGCCGCGCCCCGATGTTTCCGCCATCGGTTGGGGTGTGACAGTTTTACCTCACGTCTCTGGGAGACATTCCAATCTGCACTCGGTATGACTCTCAATCTCAGTACTGCATTCCATCCCCAGACCGACGGTCAGACTGAGCGCACGATCCGCACCCTCGAAGACATGCTTCGTTCGTGCGTTATAGATTTTGGTGGTAATTGGGATTCGCATTTACCCTTAGTAGAAATTTCGTACAATAACAGTTATCATGCTAGTATACAAATGGCACCCCTTGAGGCACTATATGGTAGAAAATGTCGATCGCCTATTGTTTGGCACGCGATCGGAGACGCACAGATCACCGGTCCCGAGTTAATACAAGAAACGACAGACAAGATTCTCCAAATAAGAGATAGTCTCCTGAAAGCTCAGAGTCATCAAAAGAGCTACGCCGATAAGCGCCGCAAGCCCCTAGAGTTCGAAGTTAGAAATCACGTTCTCCTAAAGGTTTCACCTTGGAAAGGGGTGATCCGATTCGGCAAGAAAGGGAATCTAGCGTCACGTTACGTAGGCCCCTTTAAGATTCTAGAAAGAATTGGTAAAGTGGCCTACCGACTCGAATTACCGGTTGAACTCAGCAACGTACACCCGACTTTCCACGTCTCAAACCTCAAGAAGTGTCTAGTCGAAGCAAACCTTCAGGTACCTCTTGAAGACTTGCAAATAAACGAGACCGGTGATCTGTGCGTCCCATAGTGAAGGTTAGATGGGAAGGCAAACGCGGCGTCGAGTTCACTTGGGAACTCGAAAGTGATATGAAAGCTAAATATCCACAACTCTTTGTTACGACTGCTACTTAATTTCGGGACGAAATTCCCTAAAGTAGGGGAGACTGTAACAACCCGATTTTCGGTTGTTCCTATACTTATCGCTGTTTCTTTCGTAAACGCTTGTACTCCGGGATTCAATGATTACCATGGGTTAACTACATTTTAAATGCGATAAATAAGCAATTTAAACGCTTATTACTTAAAAGCTCATCGCAATGCAAACTCAAAACGCGGATTTATTTATATTATTTGTGTTATTTATGTGTTTAGATGTTAAATATGTTATATGTGTTTGGTACTCGCTTAAACGCTTAATCGCTCACTCGCGCAACTCACGCTAAAATGCAACACAACATAACACAACACAACGCAACACTTAATTACCTCGCTAAAACACTTAAGTACTCGAACTAACTAACGCAACCAAACGCACCAAACGAACACCCGACACGCGAAACGGAAATTTCTAGCACGAGACAGGTCCCCTCGTACGAAGACACCGCCTTCGTACGAAGGCAGCAGCTTCGTACAATACCTGCAACGCTCTATATAAATACCTAGCCACTCCCTCATTTCATAACTTGCTGCCATTTCTCACAAGAACACTCCCTACTTGTCTCCTCTCTGTTTCCCAGGTTAGATCCACTATTTTTACACAAAACACAACGATTTTCCATGAGTTAATCTCCAATTTCATCTAAACTTCTCTCTTTTTACAAAACCTTCATCTCTTTCATCAAAACTTCTGATTTTACCACGGATTTACACCTAAACGAGTGTATTGGGCTTAGCTTTAGCTTCCCAAAATAGCGATATGATGATTTTGCACTTACCAAGTGTTTAATCCAAGGAAAAACTACTTTAAACTCGATTTTTACACTCAAACGGACCAAAACCAACACATGTTTCGTTCACTGGGTAGTGGAACGAGGCGGTGTCAAAACCGTCATGAAAAGGACTCGAAAATACATCCGATTCAGGTGAAAACACAGTTCCGAACGCATGAAGACGCTGAAACAGCCACCTGTACGAACGGGGCTGGCTTGTACGAAACCCCGGCTTCGTACGAAGGCACTGCCTTCGTACGAAGGCACCCTTCGTATAACCCAGCCCATGTTCCCACACGTGACTGAACCGCTCAAAAGACCTCTCCGGCTCGAAGTTTAATCAGTAGCTTAACGCGAAAAACACTCGATTTTGGACACTAGCAGCTTACACGAAGGCACCGCCTTCGTACGAAGCGACCCTTCGTACGAAGGTTTTGTTTTCCACTCAGCACTCCAACTTGACCGTTTCAGCACTTTGGAAGACTTATGCACTTCTGTTCCCATACGCAGTCTAATCCGGCGCTCCCTTCACTCCAATCCAGACCTTGTTTAACTGCTAAGCACACACTGTGAGTATACTCGATCCTTTTTTCACTTAACGCACTTTTGGGTGTTACATACGTTCTTTATCAAAACACGACGCATACAACGCTAACCGCTCTCGCATGTTATACGTGAATCGCTGAATGTTTGTTTACTATGTTTACGCATTGATGACTCGCCCTACCACTCTTAGCAACGATAGTACTATAGTTTGGACTCAGCACCTGTTTATTCAGGGGTTTTTAAGGTTCTCACACTTACGTACGTGGTCACCACGGTGAACACGTATCACGCATACTCGCAGTCATGTTGGTTAGCTTGTATCATTGTCGATAACTTACTTGATTCGCCTCTCTACGTGTTACATGCTGGTTATGCGTAAACGCTTTATTACTATACTTACGCTAAACTTGTGTACTCACCTTTACATTATTGTATTGACTTTTATTTTAACGTATGTGACAGGTTGATGGATTTACTGCTGCAAAATGGTCTAGGGTCTCAAGAAACACGCCTAAATTTTGTTGCAAGTTTTGTTAAGTTTTGTTTTGTTGCTTGAGAAACTACTAAACTTCGTTACGGTTTTTGTGAAATGTTTGTTTGATTAAGGTGGGGCCCACTATTTTTAAATATTATAATTGGTTGAGAGTTTTAATTATTTTTATTGATAGTAAGGTCAATCTCGTCATTTCACACCCACTTAACCGCAAAAATAAACCCCATCCATGTTAGGGACTTTTCGGGAACAAAATTGCAAAAGTTGGGGACTATAGCTTTAATTTTTGAAAGTTATGGTCTAAATGTGAAAATAGAGCAAACCACAGGGGCTATCCGAACACTTTTCTCATTTAAAAATGTGCTTGACAAATTTAAAATATATTTTGTAAAATTTTGTGTTATAAAATTGCTCTAAATAGATATTTTGTTGGATGATCATAATTTATAAAATATTTTTAAACTTTTTAGCTCTTTTAGAAACGGTTCTTTTAACTTAAGAAAATTAAAACAACTTTTTTAATTTAATTTTTGAGAATATTCTATAACTTCTTTATGGGGTCTGGACACCCCTTATTAATCCTCGTGATGTAGAACTACAATGAGTTGCTTGAAGAAAAACTAAAAACATTTAAAATGTATAACGTGTTGGCGAAAGATTAAAATAAAATATATGATGAGATGATTTTTTTAACCACTAAAATCATCACATCTGTGATTTATGCGATCTAAACTTATAATCACTTGATTGAAGAATACGTTACTTACCACTAAGCTATCGCTTATGAACGATATTATGAGATGATGAAAGAAAAAATAAAAGTGAAGCATATTGTCTTGACTTAAGAAAAGTATCATATGACGTTTAAAAATTAAAAAAAAATCTCACATGTCTAATATATAAATAATAAATAGTTAAAGGATGAGGTGACAAAAACAAAAATACAGGTTTACTACGTTGACTGAATAGAAAAAGTATCATATGTTGATTAAAAAATTTAGACAAAAGATGAGATGATGAAAGAAAATAAAGGTTTACTACGTTGACCGAATAGAAAAGTATCGGATGCTAAAGGAAAAAATAATCGTACTTATCTATACTATATTATACTACATATAAAAAAGAATAATAAAGTAATTTTACATACATTTCTAAGAGTTTAAGTAATTATAAGTGTTGAAACACCAATCATACTTATCTATACTATATTATACTGCATATAAAAATAATAACAAAGTAATTTTACATACATTTCTAAGAGTTTAAGTAATTATAAGTGTTAAAACACCATAAAATCATTGCCATATCTTGAACGAAAAATTGGTAAAAGGGGGAGCGGTGCGGGGGGGGGGGGGTGTAAATTAACACTATGGATCCGAAAAAACAGGGGCCGGGACCCCTGGCCCTAATGAAGCTCCGCCAATGCCTACAATCCTTTAAAACCTTTAAAACCATTCAAATCTCAACTCTCTTGGGATTTTAAATTTTTGTCTATCCCACATCGGATGAGAAAACTACTTTAGATGAAATAAATTAATATAAAAGGGCTCCTTACTTCCCCAAACAATTCACCCATTCCATTGTAAAAATGCGTTGAGCCTTATCGATTGGTTAATGATAATAACTAAATCACTTATGGTTGATTTTTAAAGTTAGTTCATGGACATAATGAGATCTTTAATCAATGTTTTCACTTAAAGTTAGTTCATGGACAGATCATAATATAACAATATATTTTCTGTTGAGTTTGTATGAGTTGTGAAGACATTAATTTTTAGGATAATTAAAGATTAAACGAGAAATATGTATGAATCTTTTTATGCTTAAATAAAACTATTAAAGATATATAAATGATATAATCAAAATTGAAAACTTTAGAATAACTTACTATCACTATGTATCAATTAATATATTGTTGTACGAGCAGATTGAAAACTTTAGAATAACTTACTATCATAATATAACAATATATTTTCTTTAGCTTTTTTTGAATTCCGATTATTTTTGTGGTCTTTATAACTTATAAAATTTAAACATGAAATCATTTGATACTTTTATCCAAATTACCACATATAAAAATTATATATCGCAACTGTATCTGGTAAAATTAACACATTACTAGTGAAGCAGAGACAAATCGACAATCTATGTTTCACGATTTGGGTGGATTTGGAGAAAAAACTAGGCTAATTTACGTCGGAGAAGGTAGGCTAATTTAAAGTAGATGCAAACATCCTTTTCCGTTTTATTATCTATCTTCGTTCAAAAAAATGTTATCAACAAATATCCATACAAAATAATAATATATAATACATATAATTATACTTTATTGACTTACGCCGATCTCTTTTATACATCAATCTATATCTCTTTTTCTGAAAGGTAACGCAAACTAATATCACACAAAAAAACAAAGGACTATAGCAAGAAGCTACCGACCTGAATACAAAATACAAGTTACTTTCGCCACAAAGAAACAAAACATTACACCTTTTTCATTACAACTGTAAATTAAAATTACGCCAATCCCCCCACGAGATATTTTTAAACATGAATCTATTGACCACGCAGTCGAATGCCGTCTCCTTGATGTCTTCCACTCTATCTAAAGCTTAGACTTTAACACTATCTAAATATTTGATTTACTTATGTACATTTAATACATATAACTTATTTGTCACTATCCAAATCTATATAATGTAATTTATATAGGTTATGTTGAACAAAGTAATAATATATAGGTATTAACGAGTTTATTTACAATACTCTAAAAAACATATTATTTATTTGTTTGATATTATAATTATATCTAACGTTTGAATTTTTCGAAATAAGTAATTGATACAAATTCAATTGTATAAAATTTTAGATAAGTTTTTGTCACCTAATTTAATTATCGTTTTGGAATTGTTTAAGAACTTAAAGTAGACTTAATACTTTTATTATTTGAGGTTAAATCATATTAAATTCATTAAATTAAATGTGTATAATATTTATCCCTTCCAGTTATATATCTTTTGGGTTTAATTTAATATTCTTAGCAAAAAGTTCAAAAATTTTAGCCCAAGCTAAAAGTTTAGGCTTGACGGTTAACCGGTCAAAACCTGAACAAATGGCCATTAATAATCGATTAACTGAAACCAAATTAACTAAAAATGATCGGTTTGAAATCTCCTTAACTGAATTGGCCGAAGTTAAGTTTCCGGTTATTAATCGAAACCCAAGCCGACCCAATATTCATAGCCGCTTAATCAAAACCGAAATAATCAAAACTGGTTGATTTATAAAATACATTAACTGAAAGTTTTGGTTTTGGTTATGACTCAAAATCAACTCGAACCACCACATGCACGCCCCTAAAATCACTATTTTAAGTGATATATGTTTTTCTCGCACCGCACTAGTCTAATATGTAGATAAATATCTTTTTTAGAAATATCTTTTTATAAATCAGAGAGTAAAGTATACCGATAGTCCCTGTGATTTACCAGAATTTTGGATTTAGTCTCTAGTTTTCCAAAAGTATACGGATGATCTCTATGGTTTGCACTTTGTAGCGTATTTAGTCCCTAAACAAAAGTAAAAATTTCAGCATGTCTAAGTTAATGGCCAATTGTGTTACAAAGTGCAAACAACGATGACCATTCTTGTACTATTAAAAAAATTAGAGACTAAAAGTATTCTAAGACGCAACCATAACATAGCAATCATTTATGTACTATTAAAAGGCTAAACATCAAATACATAATTTTATTAAAACCACATAGGGCCATTTAGATCATGCGTAGTGGTAACGGTGAATATTGCCCCTATTCTTGGACGTTTTCCGCCATGTGGCAGTCCAGTCAGCAAGGGACATTATTGGGCGTTTTTTCTAAAATGGGTGTAGTGGGGATGTGAGTATTATGTTAAAAATGGGTGTAAATAATTAAATAAAAAAATAACCAAAAAAAGGGAATTGGCCAAGAAAAAGAGGGATGCATGTGATTGGCCAACAGTTTTCCATTTTGGCGTGATTTAAAACATGCTTCGGAGCTTTTTTCGAAAATAACGCCCAAAAACGCCCATGGGGGTGGGGCATGATTGGGCGTGTTTGGGGGCTTTTTTGAAAAAAATCACACCCACTACGGATGTTGGATGTTGTTATGTAATTTAATACTCTAAATCCAGAAAACCTTTAAAGTTTTTCGAACAAAAATTACTTTTGGCTATCTGTCAAAACCGACTTTTGGCTATCTGTCAAAACCGTTAAGTGCCAAGTCGATGTGAAGGGACATCATTCGTAACATTCCATTTAACACAAGTTCGATAGTGATTCATCCAACCATTTCCCATACCTACTCACTAGAAGCCGCCAAACCTTTTTGGTTTCTAGAGAGCATTAGTCAAACTCCTAGCCTAGTGTCATTTTAAGGGTGGGATAAGACTTTGGGACCAATAGGTTCTGGATTCGATTCCCATAAAGGGGTTTTTCCCATATTTATTGGATTTACTCCTAAATTGATGTATAGGCATTATGTCTAGTGGAGATGGATATGATCGGGTGGTTCCGCTGGTAGCACGATGATAATCCAGTGGTACGTCAGTGATCCAAATTTGCCGTTAAAAAAAATTAGTTAAACTCCTCTCCTTCTCCAATGATTCAATTTTACTTGTTATTTTTTATATTATTTATAAATTTGATTTTTGTTTATTTTTAAATTAAAATTAAAAAAGAACGGCAGTTTATGTTGACACTAGATTGCAAACTATATCCTTTATCTTCAAAATTGTATAAAAAACGTACTCGATGTTTGCAAACTCTTGCACATTATGTCATTTACCCTAAACCTTGTTTATTTTCACCATTAAGTCAGGTCACGTGGCCCCCACATGAGGGAAAAAACGTTTTTCCTCCCTAACCCATATTTATATGTTCTCTTTCCCTTTCTTATCCTCTACCCAACACAACCCATCACCACCAAGCACCACCCCTACCCCACCCTCATCTCTCCGTAGATTGCTCAATGAAATCACTAGCATCACATACTCATATCCAATATCAAAACCTCAAAAACAATCAAAATCTTACTTTGTCCAATCAAACTTCTCAAAAGACACCCAACCTTTAAAACTCAATGGAACCTCCAAATCACAATCAAATTTAGGTTTAAGTTTAAGCGTTTTCATCCACCAAACTATAAACCTAATCTTCAACCTCAACTTCAAAACAATTTTGAAAACACCATCACTAACCTCCGAATCATATTTCAGTTTTCATTGTCGAAAACCTAACGTCGTGATACATGACTTGAAAGATGAACTACTGGATTAGTGTAATGATGAACCAGAGAATTAGTGTGATGATTACGATTACGAGGGTTACCCAATAGGTGACAGGGTGGTGGGTTTGAGATGCGGTTGTTTGGCGGTGGTGGGTTTGAGATGTGGTTGTTTGGTGGTCAGCAGCAAAAGCATAATGACCGAAAGCAGCTGGTGTGTTTGAAAGGTGGATTTTCTGGTGGTTTTGGGTGGTGTAGGTTGGTTGTCATAGTCAGTGGGGTAGGTGGTGGTTACATGGTGGTGGTTGTAGTGGTCATGGCTGGGTGGTGATGGTTGTTGCGTGGCAGTGGTTGGAGTGGTGGTGGCTGGGTGTGGTGGTGATGGCTAGGAGAGAGAGAGAAAGAAAGAAAGAATGAGAGAGGGAATGAAGGATGCATTTTTAGAGATAGGAAGAGTAAGGTTGGTTGGGTGGGTGGGTTTTATTTGTTTTTTTTAAATAAATATTTATTGAATTTCTTTAAAATAAATAGGTAAAATGACCTAAATACCCGCATGTAGGGTTCATTTGGTCAAGTTTAACCATGAAAATTAGCTGAGTTAGGGCTAAAGGACATAACGTGCAAGGGTTTGCAAACATCGAGTACGTTTTTTTTTTTGTAATATTTGAAAATAAAGGACATAGTGTCGCAGCCCCCGACCCCTACCCCGGAAGCGGGCGCCGCGAGACACGGAGTCGGTGGTATCGGTGTTTATTAATTTGGCAGCGGAATTAAAACATCAAGACCGTAGTTAGGAAATAGTTTCAGAGTTTCAAAACACCAAACTTTTATAATAAATAAATGGGATAAAACCCATGTTCCATTGATAATACATTTGTAGGGGATAAAACCCTAATTGCTGATAACATAAACTTTTATTTAGGTAACTTTTATAGCCACTTCTTTAAGCCTTCAGTGCTCCACGGCTGGCTTCTATTAGCTTCACATTAAGTTACCTGAAACGCTATAACAACCCTCCTAAAATATTTCCGACACTCCTAAAATAATTATAACATCCCTATACGCCCTAAAATACATCCTGTATACGTAAAATGGCCCTAAATACCTTCATTTTTATAAGGAAAACGCGTAGGGGAATAACAGAAGAAGCAAGATAGTTCAGGTGGTCAAAAGCTTGTTTGCCATGTGTAGGGTCCCGGGTTCAAGCTTCATACGGGACATTTTTTTATTTCATGTTTAACCGGCGCGTGGGGTATTCATTAGGGCGATTGGGGCTCGTTATGTCACACCCCCAAAATACCACATGCGGAAACACCGCGGAACGTGTGACATACCAGGATCCAAGCCGCCAATCACATTGAACTCATAAATATGTTCAAATAAAACTTTCATTCATTAACATAAAGTATTACAAAACGTTAAATGTATTTCAACATATACAGCGGAAGCATAAATCATTTGTTTAGCGTTTCATAAACACATGTACAAAAACCGTTAGACTTAACTTGCGATTCCATGTATCTCGACCCATGACCACTCCAGCCTTCCAGACAGCAAGTTCCAATGCTATAACTCTACAGACCTGCAAGCATGCAGACAAGTGTGTCAGACGACGCTGGTGAGTTCAAAGTTTTGTTAACGAGTTTAGATACCAGTTACCAGATTAAAATGTTTCACAGATGCATTGTTGTTAATCACACACTTACCGCAGATGGCTTCAGATTGTTTGCCCTAAACCCCATAGCCTCTATCAAAGCAATGGTCAAGATGGGGGTCATTAGTTCATCACCGACCTCCCCGATGCGGTGTGAGGGTGCCAAACCTAAGTAACGCTACTAACCAATACCCCGTTGCCTCCTCGGCAACAATCGGTTGGAGGGACTTGAGTGATAGATATACACGAGTATTAACCAACAACCCAGGTTTAACATTCCAGTCAAACCCAAATACCCAGCATTCCTCCCCGGAACGTTTACCAGATGTCCCAACCCGGGACGCATGCTTGGAAAAAGAGCAGTGAACTCACCTTAGATTTGCTCGGTATTTAACAAGTTACTTTACTCGTTCCAAGTTGGTCAATCAAACCCTACCGTGATTACCAAAGACAGTCAGTTTCGAAAGCACGTATTTGATTCATGTATTCAACAAGTCACATAATACTAAACAAGTATTTGGATCTCATACACGTTTATAACACTAGTTCATGTTTCCGAACAATGGTTACCATTAACATTGGTTTCATAATCAATCCAAACAGTAGGTCCACACAGTTTTCATTTAACACAAGATCACAGTTCATTACATAACATATACTCAGTTCACACATGTGATCACATCCCATGTATAACATATAATAACACACAACAGTTAACTGGGCTATCTACCCAAGCCCAAGCCCAATCGGTTTTCTAACAGGTGGACGGTTTCCAGAATTTGTAACATCAATCATGGTTATGGGCATTACAAAACAAGTCAAAGCAGTTTACTTCCCTAATTCCCATGAACTCTAGTTACCCACCAATTCATTTATCAAAAGTTGACACTCTGAATAACTACCACGTCAGATACAACCATATGCTCATGTCATGTGATGCTTACATGTGTTCACAACAATCATTATTTAATCACACACAATCAGGTTCTAGCTTATCATCATAATAACCATCTATCCCATCATCACGTGACCATTTACATGCATAAGAATATTGTGCTGACATCATCGAATCATTACTCCATGCAAACCCTATCACCATGATCATTAGAGTATTTAACACGTGGCCTACATCATAACATTCTATCAACACTCAAACATTTCGATTAATATACGGTTCATGTTCATTACAGTGGCAATGTCGACAAAAAACCCTTGCCTTGACGAAACTCCCCTCGACGAAATACATCATCTTTCGTCATAAAGCAGTCGACGAAACACCCTATTTCGTCAAGGAAACCGGTCGGCGAAACTCCATGTTTCGTCAAGGATACCAGCCGGCGAAACTCCATGTTTCGTCGACTCGGGTTTTCGTCGGGGATCATACGCTGTTAAACAGACAGTTCCCAAGGTTTCATCCTGTGACTACCTATTACTCCCATATTCACTAGTTACAGATCAAGGACAGGTTTCAGTACTTGCACATATACACAAGCAACGCATCATTGACAGTAATCATAATTCATTTATGTGTAATCAATTATCAAAACATGAACCCTAATTATCAGTTACGGCTACAACATAACAAACATACAATAACAGTTCATGCGGCAATAATCATTCAATCAATCCGATTTACACTTGATTATCATTCAAAATCTGCGTTTTCCTGTAGTCAGATCTAGGCTTACACACCACCAATCAACTATGATCAACCAAAATCATAACAAATATTATAACACTAACCAGAAATTGTAGAGGATGAATTAAGACGAGAAGGGGAGTGCTTGCAGAGAGGGGCCGATCGGAAATCAAGAGGCTGCCGTCGCCGGTTATGTGGAGGTTAAAAGAACTTTAGGGTTTGCTACCTCTTCCCCAGAAACTACGTAACACACCACTCGCCCCACATGTATACGCATGACACAATGATTGGGCCTTGGGCCGGTTCTAATCGTGTTGGTCGGAAGACCGAGATGAAAGGGGCCCGTGAGTGTCAAGCAAATTCGTGGCCCAAGTGTGTCAAGTAAATTCGCGGCCCAATTTATTTAATTTCCTAAATTTACTAAACCACACAATTAATCGTAACACGGTTTCTTGTAACATACAAACATAACATTAATCATTCAGGTAATTGCACACGACACCACGCAGATCAAATTGTAAAACAGTATTTGCAAAACAAATGACATGCATAGGAAGGGCCTTAAAACTTCGGGTTGTCACATCATCCCCAACTTGAAAGAAATTTCGTCCCGAAATTTGATAAGTCACCCAAAAGTAGTGAGGTGATAGATCAGGATGACTGTGGATTTTCCGCGGGTACCACACGTTATGTGGGGTGCGTGAATGATAGGTCAGAGCTTCTCGTTGACTATTTAGTTCTGAACGTTCCCTGAACACACAGATTAAATCTGCAGCTCAGTTGGTTTATATGTTTCACGATCAATGAGGGCACTCCGGTTTCGAATCCCACTCGGGTCACTTTTTAATTTCTTTAATTACAACGTTTTCATTATTTGCAGTTTGGCCCCTTGACTTTCCTAACCCCTTTAACTTCTATTATAACTTCATTTAAGGCTTTACTTTTATAATTTCTAACTAGTTTTTGCCCCGCACGCGTTGCGGGGCAATAAGCCGAATATTTCTCTCTCATAACATGTATGTCTGTGTTTCGGTTACGTGTACATACTACTCATAATATGATCTAAAAAAAATACATCGAGACAACCAATTAAACGAAAACACTACCATAGTTTTGCTAAAAAATTGAAACAATAACAGGTCTTTAATTTTGAGCTGTGGTAAAATACTAATTTGTCAGGACCAATGAGCGAGTGTTATACAACTGCTTGACACAATAAAAGTTACATTGAGTCAACCAAGCAAAATAAAACAGTACTAAAGTTTTGCAAAAAAAAAAAAAGTAAAACGATGGCAAGATCATAATTTTTAACTGGGGGAGAAATCGTAATTTTTGAAATGGGAGCAAAATCATAATTTTGAACAGAGGGTAAAATCGTAAAAATATTTTGAACTGGGGGCGAAATTATAATTTTAAACTGAGAGCAAAATCATAAATTTGAGCTATGGGGGAAAACATGATTTTATTTTGAACTGTGGGCAAAAAATTAATTTTGAGTTGGGGGCAAAATCGTAATTTCGAGCTAGGGGCAAAAATATATTTTTTATTTTGAAGGGGGCAAAAGCGTAATTTTAGACGGAGGGCGAAGCCGTAAATTTAAACTGGGAGTAGAATTAGAAATGGGTTTTTGAACTGAGGGCAAAAGCGTAAATTTTGAGCTAGGGCAAAAATATAATTTTATTTTGAATTAGGGGCAAAAACGTAATTTTAAATGAAGGACGAAACCGTAATTTTAGGCTGGGAATAAAATTAAATTAAAAATAGGTTGGTCCAACAGGGAAGTGCCAGGCAAGCTGCCTGGCACTATTCCCTCAACTCCTTTTTGTATATGTAGGATCATAATTTTAAACTGAGTGCAAAATCATAATTTTAAGCTATGGGGGAAGACATAATTTTATTTTGAACTGTAGGCAAAAACGTAATTTTGAGTTGGGGGCAAAATCGTAATTTCGAGCTAAGGGCAAAAATATATTTTTATTTTGAAGGGGCAAAAGCGTAATTTTAGACGGTGGGCGAAACCGTAAATTTAAACTGGGAGTAGAATTAGAAATGGGTTTTTAAACTGAGGGCAAAAGCGTAAATTTTGATCAAGGGCAAAAATATAATTTTATTTTGAATTAGGGGCAAAAACGTAATTTTAAACGAAGGACGAAACTGTAATTTTAGGTTAGGAATAAAATTAAATTAAAAATAGGTTGGTTCAATAGGGAAGTGTCAGGCAAACTACCTGGCACTATTCCCTCAACTCCTTTTTGTATATGTAGGATAATGGGACTAACCGAGATCCCTATAAAAATTCATATTTTAAATTTCGAAATAAATATGTTGATTAAATTAATACCCAACGATAATTAAATGATATAATTTCTAATGGGACTAACCAAGATCCCTATAAAAATTCATATTTTAAATTTCGAAATAATTATGTTGATTAAATTAAGGGTGGAGATACAATAGGAAGTTTATTTGGCTAGGAAGTCTAGGAAGTGATCTTGACCATCCATTTAATTAATCAATGGCTAAGATTAAATGAATGAAATTGAAGCAAAAAAAAAGAGGCGCGTGAGTTTGTTAGGCCATGTGTAGTCATAACCCCCCTTTGTGGGCGTTATGCGACACGTGGCATGCCACGTGTGCGGGTGGGCGTTATGGGGCGTTATGCATTTAAGCCCGTAGTCATAAAGCCCCGCCTAATCATTACTCAATTATTAATTTCTAATTTTTTATAATTATTTTCTAACTTTATAAAATTAAAATTCATTTCATTAAATTAAAAAAAACATTACACTAAAATAAAAATAAAAAACATTACAATAACATAAAAAAAACGGTTCCAAAAAAAAAAGTTTGACTAAAAAAATAAAAAAAACAACACTTCAAATATTATTCTTCGGCTTCATTTTCATTCTCTCCTTCTTCCTCTTCGTTTTCTCCAGCATCCAAACCTACGTCTTCAAAGTTCCCGTCTTCGAATTCCTCAACCTCTTCTTCCTCGGAATCTTCTTCGTCGTCATTGTTGTATCGAATTGGGCGAATCGCCCAAGCATGCTCAACCAAATCCGCCTTCAACGTGTTATGTATTTCCTTAGATCGCAATAGTTGAGCATTTGCGAGTCTCTCTTCCATTGTTGCTTGGGTTCCTTCGACTAAATCTTCCGGAATGTAGTTTTGGCATATCGCTTTTCCATCATCCTCAATGATCATATTATGCAAAATGATGCAAGCATACATGGTCATTCGTATTTTATCCTTATGCCACATGCGACAAGGATTTCTGATAAAATGCCATCGTTGCTGTAGAATCCCAAAACACCTCTCGATATCCTTTCTTGAAGACTCTTGTAATTTTTTAAAATACTTTCTTTTCTCATCGAACGTTTCAGAAAACGTTTTAACAATAATCGAATACTCCGGGTATATATCATCGCCCAAATAGTAGCCATGCTCGTAGTCGTTCCCGTTCGCATGAAAACCGGCCTTTGGTATAGTTCCAGAAATGTAGCTCTCTATTAATGGTGAAGCCTCTAACATATTAATATCGTTAAAACACCCGGTGTCACACCCTGGCTTTGCGGAAGCGTGGTTAATTTGGTGTGACTTCTTAATACCATAGCTTAACCATAACAAAGCTATATGAAATAAAACCATGCAAGATCATCCATTCGATTAAGTTTTAAAAACCAAATACAATAACATTGTCTTAACGGAAACACATCCTAACGACATAAACATTGTTCAACAAACACAACATAACATAAGCATAGTTTAAGGACTGTGACTTGTCCAGGAAAGAGTCACATTCCCTAAACCCGGATGACCTCGTAACTAGTGCAGCGGGAAAACGTGTCATACCGCGCCAGATCCTTTAATTCCCTGAAATACATGTAAGTTGAAAAATCAACAATAATGTTGAGCGAGTTCATGTGTAAGTGAGTAAATAAACCTTTGTAAGTATAAAAATCCTGGTATGTAGCACATAAGGGAATTGAGATCACCAATGGTTTGCAAGGCCACTGATATGTGTGAAGTGCAAGTAGGGAGACTCAAACCTAGCAGATTTATGCGTCGGGCACGAAGTCACCCCGAGGTCCGTTTCTAGTTTGGCCTGGGGCTGGGCTCGCTACACCCAGATAGATCTACCGCTCCTGTCCCTCGGTCCTACCATGAGGACTAATGGCCTCATGTTGCTCCTACCCACTCACATGATCTAAGTAGTAAACCTCCTTACGCTAACCATACCATGTATAAAGTACTTGTAATCAAAGTAACATGTATTTCACCCCCGTAGTTTAGAAAACTGAAAACAGTTAAGAGAAAAGGGGGACATGAACTCACAGTGGTGCGTCTCTACCAAGTATGTCTCCTGATCAAGCAGCTGTGTGACGACCTACACGTACTAATTCTATTAGACGGACGGTCGTGCCTTAGCTTTATGGTTTAAGTTTTCGGGAAATAGTTAGACAACTATTTCGTGTTTACATTCTGTATACTTGGTAATCATTTTCCTTCCCAAGGATGGGGGATTTAATACATGTGTGTTCGTAAATCTTTGAAATATATTATTAAGTCTCACTTAATATATATTTATTCCTAACTCCAAAATATAATTATTTTCCTCAAAAATATTATGTTTTAACTCAAATGATATTCCCAAAATAATACTTTGTCAAAATTACGCGTTCATAAATATTTCCTTAAATTGCGTAAGTTACGTTTTAACGATCGAGTGGTAATAATAATTACCGGTGTAACTTATGTACTTATCGTAGAGGCGTTCGTATTATTTTGGATTCGTTAACATTCGATAATATTATTTTCACCCTAAAAATAATATTTATACACTTCACAAAATAATTGACAAGTGACGTTGTGAAAAATAAATATATTTTCTAAATATATATTTATCGCGTTTTATTTTGTGAAATCCCACCTCCGATATTTTGTAAATAAAGTCGTGGCGAAACTTATATTTTGAAAACATGTCGAGAAGTATCTCTAACACTTATAGTGAAAATAATTCTAAGTGTTAGGTTTTTAGAAAAATTTCGCCAGAGTTTCCTCTGTAACTGGAGGTGGCCACGCTTTCAAGCGTATCATTTTCTTTTAAAAATCAAATCAACCATTTTTCTTATTTAACCAAAACAATATTCAACGCATCAAACTAGTTAATAAACATGTAATTCGCAAGAATCTCATGAACTTGTAGTTTGTCCAACACTATGATGTAAATCCCAATACTTTTAGCGGATCTTTATATAAAGCAATCCGATTTCGTAAAAACCTCGTTTTTAGGGAAATTCCGTCTTTACAACTTCTCGTCATCTTTTTCAAAAATAGTTATTTTGTCGAAAGTGTGTGCTACACAAGTGTTTACACACTTGTGTGTTCTAAAAATCATTCGTGTTAGTGTAAGATCCGTCTTTAGAAAACATGATTTCTTTGATACTTGGTTCTTTGAAAATATCGCTTGTAGTTACGTAGATCTACTAGTTTTAAACACTATTTCACAAGCAAAATCGCCTTTACACAAGTTCATGATTCGTGTGTGGTAGAGTTTCATCCTTTAACCCTTGTTACTTCCAAAACAACCTTATGTCATGATCCATGATCATGACCACCCCGGGTTAAATGACGATCCGAGCTACCACAACATAGATCGGGTCCAAATAATTACACAAATCAACTACTACAAGATTTACACAACATATGAGCTTTTAACCATCATTACAAGCATTTTTAGTAAACTTTTGTGTGTCATTTTGTAAGATTACGAGTTTTAACCGTTACAAATCATATTAACCACTTCAAAATAGTTCGAGAGGGTGATTATAGCAACTTACTACTAGCTCGAGGCTAGGGAAGAATCTAAGCGCAAAATGAGAGGATAAAAGCAATAGAGTGAGGTCCTTCGCCTTCCGATTGCACCAAGCTTCCTTGTAGGTGATCCTTAACACTTGTATGATCTTGGAATAGCTTGAACAAAGATCGAAAATGGGTGGATGGTAGAGGGGGTGTTCGGCCGAGAGTTTATAGAGAGAGAGAGGGAGTGTTTGTGTGATGTTAAGTGTTGGAAAGAATGATGGATCATGTAGTGTTCTTATAGGCAATTAACATGTGAATTACCCAAAGGTTCATGTGTTGTCTTGATATTAGACAACTTAGAATATAATAATCAAAATGGTACAATTGATGGTCACAATGTGACCGAAATCGGCCAAAGGGGGGGGGGGTAGCTAGTTCATTTCTAACCAATTAGTTAGATAATAGTTAGGTTAATCTAGGTTAGTTAAGTGATTAACCCGGTTAGTAGTGTGTTGTGCTTTATTGCGGGTGTTAGGGTATTCAGGGACCCTAACTGGCTCAGAAAAAGATAAGTAATGTTATTAACAATATTTTCATGTTCCGGGTATAGTCCGGTTGTTCGGTTGGATAGTAATCCGTTGAAGCGTTAAACAAGCTTTAAAGTGTCGTTAATACCATTTTTAGTGACACAACTTATTCCTCCCAAGTGTCGGGAATATTTTCCTCATGTCTTGGCACTTTATTAGTTAGCCAAATGCTGAATTTTAATTAAAGTGCTGAATTTTGTACTTAGAGTACATTTTAGGCACATCCAGTCATTGTAACTTATTCCTAGAGACGCAGTTCTACAACCCTTGTATCCCTACACTCACCACTAGTGTAGTAAAATATTTCTGGCTCATACAGGCCTTAGAGGCAGTGTCTGCCTGATGCTGGCTTTATCAGCATGTTTAATAGGTTATCCGTTTAAAATGCTACTGTGCTTTTTGTGCATCATGTTTGTCACTAAGGTTCAGCATGTAAATAACGTAGTGACGGTAAGTAAAGTGTGATGCAGGTATATGCATGTATCAGTATTCAAGTAGCAGTTTATCCACAAGTTCAAGCAAGCACAGTAATTAAGCAGTAATTAATTATTAATTAAGTCGTACGGATACCTGGTTTAGTGAGGGTTGTCACATTCTCCCCCCGTTAGAAAATTTTCGTCCCGAAATTTTAAGTTCTGCTTGTAGATGCAGGGTTCTTAGGAAATAAGTGGGGGTATTTCTCTTTCATCCGGTCCTCACGCTCCCAGGTGTATTCAGGACCATGTCTGGCATTCCAACGAACCTTGACGAGCTCGACACTGCTCCGGCGGGTCTTGTTTACTTTCCAATCCGTAACCTCAACCGGTTCTTCAACGAAATGGAGCGTGTCGTCGACATGAATCTCGTCGATGGGAATGGCAATGGTATCTTGAGTTGGACTTTTCTTCAGGTTGGATACATGAAATGTATCGTGAACTGAATGGAGTTCGGCAGGCAAGTCCAGCTTGTATGCTACTAGTCCTATTCTTTCCAAAATTCTGAAAGGACCAATGTAGCGCGGATTTAACTTTCCACGCTTTCCGAAGCGTGCCACACCCTTCCAGGGTGAAACTTTCAATAAAACCATATCTCCAACTTGGAATTCCAAGTGTTTCCGGTTTGGATCTGCATAGGCTTTCTGTCTTTCACGAGCTGCTTCGATGCGTTTTCGGATCTGCGCAATCTTGTCTGTCGTCTCTTGGACGATTTCGGGACCAACAAGCTGTCTATCACCTGCGTCAGCCCAACATAGGGGTGATCGACACTTGCGTCCGTAAAGAGCTTCGAATGGCGCGGCACCAATACTGGTGTGGTAGCTGTTGTTGTATGAAAATTCGACCAAAGGCAAATGCTTATCCCAGCTACCGCCCAAATCCATAACACACGCTCTCAGCATGTCTTCCAAAATCTGTATCGTCCGCTCGCTTTGCCCGTCGGTCTGCGGGTGAAATACGGTGCTCAGATTTAATTGTGAGCCAAAAGCTTCTTGGAAGGATTGCCAAATCCTTGATATGAACCTTCCGTCTCTATCGGAAATGATTGAGAGAGGTACTCCATGGCGCGTAACGATCTCTCTCATGTAAATTTCGGCCAACTTGCTCGTATTATCTTTCTCTCTGATAGGTAAGAAGTGTGCTGACTTTGTTAATCGATCCACTATTACCCAAATAGTGTCATGGCCTTTTGGCGTTCTTGGCAACTTTGTAATAAAATCCATGGAGATTTGTTCCCATTTCCACTTGGGAATCTCGGGTTGTTGCAGAAGTCCTGAAGGCTTCTGATATTCGGCTTTAACCTTAGCGCGTGTTAAACATTTGCTCACATAAACAGCAACATCGCCTTTCATCCTAGGCCACCAATAATAATCTTTGAGATCCTGGTACATCTTATCCGCTCCAGGGTGGATAGAGTACCGTGACTTGTGAGCTTCATCGAAAATAACCTTCCTTAAACCTCCAAACAAAGGAACCCAAATCCTTTTCTCAAAACATAGCGTTCCTTCCTCGTTTGGTACCAGTAGCTTCTCCATCCCACGGAGATATTCTTCTTCAAGGTTTCCTTCCTTGAGAGCTTCTTTCTGCGCGGCACGAATGCGCAAGGAAAGATCGGTTCGGATAATCATCTCCAAAGCCCTAACCCTTATGGGCTTGATCCTCTCTTTTCGACTTAGGGCATCGGCGACCACATTCGCCTTCCCTGGATGATACTTTATCTCGCAGTCGTAATCGTTCAGCAACTCAACCCAACGTCTTTGCCTCATATTCAGCTCCTTCTGGTTGAATATGTGTTGTAGGCTCTTGTGATCTGTAAAAATTGTACACTTGGTACCATAAAGGTAGTGTCTCCAGATCTTAAATGCAAATACCACTGCGCCAAGTTCCAAATCATGTGTGGTATAGTTCTTTTCGTGCACTTTCAATTGACGAGATGCGTAAGCAATAACCTTTTGGCGTTGCATCAACACGCAACCCAATCCTTGACGCGAAGCGTCGCAGTATACCACAAAATCATCTGTACCTTCCGGTAGTGCTAAGATTGGCGCATTGCAGAGCTTATCCTTCAATATCTGGAACGCTTCTTCCTGTTTGATTCCCCAATCAAACTTCTTATCTTTCTGCGTGAGGAGCGTCAATGGTTGAGCGATTTTTGAAAAATCCTCAATGAATCTTCGATAATAGCCAGCCAAACCCAAGAATTGTCGAATCTTGGTTGGCGTCTTTGGCGTTTCCCAATTCTTAATCGCTTCGATCTTGGTTGGATCCACATGGATTCCATCTCCGTTCACCACGTGTCCAAGAAATTGTAGTTCACGTAGCCAAAACTCGCACTTAGAGAACTTGGCATACAACTGTTCCTTCTTCAGCAACTCCAAAATAGCTCTTAAATGCTGTTCGTGCTCAGCCTTTGTTCTTGAATAAATCAAGATGTCGTCGATAAACACAATCACGAACTTGTCCAAGTACGGCTTGCAAACTCTATTCATCAAGTCCATAAAGACTGCAGGTGCGTTTGTTAACCCAAACGGCATAACTAGGAACTCGTAGTGCCCATAACGAGTTCTAAAGGCTGTCTTTGGGATACTCTCCTCTTGTATCCTTAACTGATGGTATCCAGATCGAAGATCGATCTTTGAATAAAAGCTTGAGCCTTGCAGTTGGTCAAACAGATCATCAATCCTTGGCAGAGGGTATCTATTCTTGATCGTCAGCTTGTTCAACTCCCGGTAGTCAATACACATACGAAAACTACCGTCCTTCTTCTTGACAAACAAAACTGGAGCTCCCCAAGGCGAGAAGCTTGGTCGGATGAATTCCTTGTCTAACAACTCTTGAAGTTGTGTCGACAGTTCCTGCATCTCAGACGGAGCAAGTTTATAAGGTGCCTTAGCCACAGGCGCGGCGCCTGGAACTAAGTCAATGCGGAACTCTACTTGTCTCTGAGGTGGCAGTCCAGGTAAGTCCTCAGGGAAGACTTCTGGGTATTCCCTCACGACAGGGATATCTTCTATTCTCGGCTCAGCAGCCTTCTTATCCACAATGTGTGCCAGGAAGGCAACACATCCCTTCTGCAAACACTTTCGCGCTTTCAGGCAGCTGATAATTCTTAACGGCGTATCACGCTTCTCCCCGTGAACCACAATTGTTTCGCCATCTTCGGTTGGGATACGAACGACCTTTTCGTGACAAACTATTTCTGCCTTGTTGCTTGATAACCAATCCATTCCTACCACCACGTCGAAGCTTCCCAACTGGACTGGTAGTAGATCCAAAGCAAACTCACGCTCTCCCAATTCGATCACACAACCTCTGATAACTTCATTGGCTTCTACTATCTTTCCATTAGCCAATTCGATTGAGTACGGAATATCTAATTTACTAGCGGCTAAACCAAGCATATTCTTAAACTCTAACGACACGAAGCTATAATCGGCGCCAGTATCAAATAAAACGGATGCATAGCGTTGGTTTACAGGGAACGTACCAGTGACAACATTGGGATCCTGGCGCGCCTCCCTCGCTTCAATATTAAACACTCTTCCACGGGCTTGGTTTAACTCTGGGCAGTTCCTCTTAAAGTGCCCGATATCACCACAGTTAAAGCATCTAGGTCTTTGCCCGTTTCCACCTCCATTTCCAGCTTGGTTATTCCTTTGGTTATGATTCACAGCGCCCGCTTGATTCACATTGTTGCCTCGATTCCCATTACCTCCATTGTTTCCTTATGGGCGATTTCCATTCCCACCCCGGTTGTTATTTCTGTTTCCGAATCCTCCCTGGCCTCCCTGGCCAGCAGTGGCCCAACAAGTGTCCTTCAAGTGGCCCGGCTTTCCACATGCTTCGCATACTTTCATACTACAATGGCCAGAATGGTGGCGTTGGCAGATATTACACTTGGGCTGGGTGCCCATATATCCCTTTCCTTTCTTTCCACTACCAGCTGTAACCTGAGCTGGCGTGCCTGATCCTCCTTTCTTAACCACCACACTGGCGCCCTGCTTGAAGTTCGAGAACTTCCGTTTGTTACCTCCTGATGACTCGACGTGAGTCTCTTTCTTCTTAGGCTCAGCATCATCGAACTTGTTCAGGCGAATAGCCTCCTCTGTGAGAGCCACGCTCAGATCAATTACCTCAGTAATTGTCGCAGGCTTGGATGAGGTCACCATGCTTATGATTTGAGGAGCTAATCCCCAAATGAAACGTTCAATCCGCTTGAACTCCGGAGTGACCATGTAGGGTACCACATGCGATAAGTCATGGAACCTCTGAACGTATTCTGCGATCTTTGGACCTTCCATTTTCAAATGCTAGAACTCAGTTTCCAATCTTTGGATTTCCGCGCGAGAGCAGTACTTTTTGCGCATAAGTTCCTTCAGTTCGGTCCAGGTTAGCGCGTAGGCAGCAGCTTCACCAAGTGTCTGTACTTGCAAATTCCACCAAGAGAGGGCTCCATCCAAGAATAGCCCCGAGATATAGGTGACTTGCTGATCTAGTGCGCATTTGCTCATGCGAAGAACAGATTCAGTTTTCTCAGCCCAACGAACAAAGGCGACAGCACCTCCTGTGCCATCAAAGTTGACTGGTTTGCAATCTAGAAACTGCTTGTAGGTGCACCCTGCACACACATTGTAACATGTGAACGGTATTAGCATCTTTGCTATAGATATCCAATTAGGTCATGGTATGTCTAAATGACTTAGTATTACCATGAGGTGGATTGTTGTTGCCATTGTTGTTTGAGCTGCTTCCGCTGGGTCCTCCTTGCGAGGCGGCGTATTGCGCGATGGCAGCAGCGATGACTTGTTGGAGTTCTGCCTCATTGGTAGGCATCGGCGTTGGACGTTTCGGCGGCATCTTCTAAAAGATGTGTTTACGTTGGTCAGGCCATAGTAAAGATCCCATGTTATAATACGTACGCTTTATTATGATAGTAATAGTACATAACATCTCATGTTATAATCATATCAATCACACAACATCCGATGTTACAAACATCAATCACACAACATCCCATGTCATAGAATATAAATAACCAAATCAAGCATCAAATATGATGAGAATACTGCGATTTCCATATATTGAGACCACATAGTAAGCGTACAAGTACATCACAGTGTCATACAACATCAGTCGACTAAGGGCTACATCACCCTAGTCCAAAAACTATATCAAATCAGTGTCAGTACATCAAATACATGTCAACAAAAGTCAGAATCATAATGTAGTCTCCAAAAATGTTGTGCAGTCAAAAGCAATCGCCGTCTTCTCACCAGCGTCTACCCATACGGTACTGAAGAGCTCTACACGGATGGCGGTGGAGGAGGGGGAAAGTGAGTGTAGAACAAGCGACGCAAATGGAGCCAGTCCTCCTCCATGGCTCTCTGGGTACGCAAGAAAGAAGCAACCTGCTGCTCTAGGGCAAAAAGGCGTGCAGCATAGTCTGGTGGTAAAGGTCGAGAGGGCTGCAAAGGAGAGTGGGTCTGACCCTGGCACTGACACGGCGGCGGCTGGGCTCTCTCAAGCTCCTGAATGCGCTGCGTGTGTGCCTCGTGCTGGGCGACAAAAGACATCAGAACGTCCTCAATAGTATACCCCATATGGAAAGAATGGTAGGGGTCGGTCGGTGGCATGGCAGGTGGTGATGACCAGAGAAACGGCTCACTGGTGGGATCAAAAGGTGCCACATGAAATGGAGAAACAGGGGGAAAAGTAGCAGACGGTGGTATAGCAGGGATAGATACCGGTACATGTCCAAAAGGGTGAGCCGAAGAACCCTCTCCAGGTTGCGCTGGAGGTGTAAACCGAGGAAATGAAAAGGAGGTATCAATGTGACGGGTATCAGTGATCTGAGGGGGAATAGGTGGGACCTCGTCATCAGCAGGAATCCACCCATGCTGGGCGTGCTCATCTCGTGGGTCCATCTGTGCCTCAAAAAGTGCACGATCAAACTGAACTGGCATAGGATCATGGTGAGGTGCAACAAGAGGGTCAACTGGTGCATCAGCAATAAGTGGGGGATCAACATGATCAGCAGCAATGACATGATCGCCCTCCAACAACGGAGCATCCACTGGGTGATCATTAATAGGTAGGTCAGCAATCACAGGATCAATAGGCATGCCAGCATGAGCAGGGTCATGCTCAAACACTGGGTCAGGAGCAGGGTCCAGTGGCTGCTCGGGATCATCAAAGGCCATCTCAAAATCAAACTCAGGGTCGATGGGATCTACTGGGTCAACTGGGTCGACCGGATCCTCCATAGGCTGATCCATGGGTATAAACTCTATATCCTCATCTGGGTCGAATCCTGGGGGAAAGACAGGATCGGAGTCCTCCTCAACATCGTGGTCGAAAGCAAAGCTAGAAGCAGGGGCAACAGAGGATGCTCTATCTGGATCTGAACCGTGAGAAAAGTGTTGCGCACTCTGAGTGTGTGAAGGTGCGGAGGCCACAGACTCGAAAGAGTCTGGGACCGGAGAGTGAGCGGGTGACTCCTCGGCGGGAGCATCTGCGATCATCAAGAGATCACCAGCAGCAAGAAGGGCCTCACCCTGAACCTCATCCTCTAAGGGCTCGTCATCAAACAGATCGACGTCGGGAAGCAAATCGTAAGCAGGATATGAAGCAAGTGGTATGGGAGCAGGGATCTCTACAAGTGGTAGGTCCCTGGCCAAAGGGCCATCAGCGAGCTCATCAGCACCATCAGGTAACGCAAAGGGCTGAAAGTCATCCTCGTCCGTGCTAGTAACGTCGAATGTGTGGACCTCGTGCTCTGAAGACTCTAGGTCATCTGATACTATAGGTCTAGGTCCTGTGGTGTCTGAGTCACCTGTGCCAGAGGTGTCCATGGTGTCTGTAACATAAACACAAACATGCACAAACAGTCAATCATACAATCAAATAATCACATAAGTCACCAAGTAAGCATTCAAATAGTTCTCCTAGTCCCACTAGCCTCCCAGCCTCTCAGACTGCTCTTCCTAGTCCCACTAGCCAATTCTCCTAGTCCCACTAGCCAATTCTCCCAGCCTCTCAGACTGCTCTTCCTAGTCCCACTAGCTAATTCTCCTAGTCCCACTAGCCCACTACCTCGGCCTCCCAGACCGAGCCTCGGCCTCCCAGACCGAGCCTCAGCCTCCCAGACTGAGCCTATAAATAATAAATAAAATGTGCTCAACATTTGTTTATAAAAAGTTTTGGATCTGGACTTAAGTGGTATGCAGTGTAAAAATGTTTTCGTGAGAGCCCTAGTGATCATAGTCTAGACTCGAGAAAGAATCCTAGTTCGCTATGATCAGAGCTCTGATACCAAGCTGTCACACCCTGGCTTTGCGGAAGCGTGGTTAATTTGGTGTGACTTCTTAATACCATAGCTTAACCATAACAAAGCTATATGAAATAAAACCATGCAAGATCATCCATTCGATTAAGTTTTAAAAACCAAATACAATAACATTGTCTTAACGGAAACACATCCTAACGACATAAACATTGTTCAACAAACACAACATAACATAAGCATAGTTTAAGGACTGTGACTTGTCCAGGAAAGAGTTACATTCCCTAAACCCGGATGACCTCGTAACTAGTGCAGCGGGAAAACGTGTCATACCGCGCCAGATCCTTTAATTCCCTGAAATACATGTAAGTTGAAAAATCAACAATAATGTTGAGCGAGTTCATGTGTAAGTGAGTAAATAAACCTTTGTAAGTATAAAAATCCTGGTATGTAGCACATAAGGGAATTGAGATCACCAATGGTTTGCAAGGCCACTGATATGTGTGAAGTGCAAGTAGGGAGACTCAAACCTAGCAGATTTATGCGTCGGGCACGAAGTCACCCCGAGGTCCGTTTCTAGTTTGGCCTGGGGCTGGGCTCGCTACACCCAGATAGATCTACCGCTCCTGTCCCTCGGTCCTACCATGAGGACTAATGGCCTCATGTTGCTCCTACCCACTCACATGATCTAAGTAGTAAACCTCCTTACGCTAACCATACCATGTATAAAGTACTTGTAATCAAAGTAACATGTATTTCACCCCCGTAGTTTAGAAAACTGAAAACAGTTAAGAGAAAAGGGGGACATGAACTCACAGTGGTGCGTCTCTACCAAGTATGTCTCCTGATCAAGCAGCTGTGTGACGACCTACACGTACTAATTCTATTAGACGGACGGTCGTGCCTTAGCTTTATGGTTTAAGTTTTCGGGAAATAGTTAGACAACTATTTCGTGTTTACATTCTGTATACTTGGTAATCATTTTCCTTCCCAAGGATGGGGGATTTAATACATGTGTGTTCGTAAATCTTTGAAATATATTATTAAGTCTCACTTAATATATATTTATTCCTAACTCCAAAATATAATTATTTTCCTCAAAAATATTATGTTTTAACTCAAATGATATTCCCAAAATAATACTTTGTCAAAATTACGCGTTCATAAATATTTCCTTAAATTGCGTAAGTTACGTTTTAACGATCGAGTGGTAATAATAATTACCGGTGTAACTTATGTACTTATCGTAGAGGCGTTCGTATTATTTTGGATTCGTTAACATTCGATAATATTATTTTCACCCTAAAAATAATATTTATACACTTCACAAAATAATTGACAAGTGACGTTGTGAAAAATAAATATATTTTCTAAATATATATTTATCGCGTTTTATTTTGTGAAATCCCACCTCCGATATTTTGTAAATAAAGTCGTGGCGAAACTTATATTTTGAAAACATGTCGAGAAGTATCTCTAACACTTATAGTGAAAATAATTCTAAGTGTTAGGTTTTTAGAAAAATTTCGCCAGAGTTTCCTCTGTAACTGGAGGTGGCCACGCTTTCAAGCGTATCATTTTCTTTTAAAAATCAAATCAACCATTTTTCTTATTTAACCAAAACAATATTCAACGCATCAAACTAGTTAATAAACATGTAATTCGCAAGAATCTCATGAACTTGTAGTTTGTCCAACACTATGATGTAAATCCCAATACTTTTAGCGGATCTTTATATAAAGCAATCCGATTTCGTAAAAACCTCGTTTTTAGGGAAATTCCGTCTTTACAACTTCTCGTCATCTTTTTCAAAAATAGTTATTTTGTCGAAAGTGTGTGCTACACAAGTGTTTACACACTTGTGTGTTCTAAAAATCATTCGTGTTAGTGTAAGATCCGTCTTTAGAAAACATGATTTCTTTGATACTTGGTTCTTTGAAAATACCGCTTGTAGTTACGTAGATCTACTAGTTTTAAACACTATTTCACAAGCAAAATCGCCTTTACACAAGTTCATGATTCGTGTGTGGTAGAGTTTCATCCTTTAACCCTTGTTACTTCCAAAACAACCTTATGTCATGATCCATGATCATGACCACCCCGGGTTAAATGACGATCCGAGCTACCACAACATAGATCGGGTCCAAATAATTACACAAATCAACTACTACAAGATTTACACAACATATGAGCTTTTAACCATCATTACAAGCATTTTTAGTAAACTTTTGTGTGTCATTTTGTAAGATTACGAGTTTTAACCGTTACAAATCATATTAACCACTTCAAAATAGTTCGAGAGGGTGATTATAGCAACTTACTACTAGCTCGAGGCTAGGGAAGAATCTAAGCGCAAAATGAGAGGATAAAAGCAATAGAGTGAGGTCCTTCGCCTTCCGATTGCACCAAGCTTCCTTGTAGGTGATCCTTAACACTTGTATGATCTTGGAATAGCTTGAACAAAGATCGAAAATGGGTGGATGGTAGAGGGGGTGTTCGGCCGAGAGTTTATAGAGAGAGAGAGGGAGTGTTTGTGTGATGTTAAGTGTTGGAAAGAATGATGGATCATGTAGTGTTCTTATAGGCAATTAACAAGTGAATTACCCAAAGGTTCATGTGTTGTCTTGATATTAGACAACTTAGAATATAATAATCAAAATGGTACAATTGATGGTCACAATGTGACCGAAATCGGCCAAAGGGGGGGGGGTAGCTAGTTCATTTCTAACCAATTAGTTAGATAATAGTTAGGTTAATCTAGGTTAGTTAAGTGATTAACCCGGTTAGTAGTGTGTTGTGCTTTATTGCGGGTGTTAGGGTATTCAGGGACCCTAACTGGCTCAGAAAAAGATAAGTAATGTTATTAACAATATTTTCATGTTCCGTGTATAGTCCGGTTGTTCGGTTGGATAGTAATCCGTTGAAGCGTTAAACAAGCTTTAAAGTGTCGTTAATACCATTTTTAGTGACACAACTTATTCCTCCCAAGTGTCGGGAATATTTTCCTCATGTCTTGGCACTTTATTAGTTAGCCAAATGCTGAATTTTAATTAAAGTGCTGAATTTTGTACTTAGAGTACGTTTTAGGCACATCCAGTCATTGTAACTTATTCCTAGAGACGCAGTTCTACAACCCTTGTATCCCTACACTCACCACTAGTGTAGTAAAATATTTCTGGCTCATACAGGCCTTAGAGGCAGTGTCTGCCTGATGCTGGCTTTATCAGCATGTTTAATAGGTTATCCGTTTAAAGTGCTACTGTGCTTTTTGTGCATCATGTTTGTCACTAAGGTTCAGCATGTAAATAACGTAGTGACGGTAAGTAAAGTGTGATGCAGGTATATGCATGTATCAGTATTCAAGTAGCAGTTTATCCACAAGTTCAAGCAAGCACAGTAATTAAGCAGTAATTAATTATTAATTAAGTCGTACGGATACCTGGTTTAGTGAGGGTTGTCACACCCGGCTACACCAAAGAAGGCCGACCAAACCCAAAGGTCGTATGACGCAACAGCTTGTAATACCATAGTTGGCCCTTTTTTATCATCCCGTGTATGTTGACCTCGCCATGCGGTTGGACAATTATATCAACGCCATTGACGACAATCCAAGCTACCAATCATGCCGGGTATTCCATGCTTTTCTAGATGCACCTCATATATTTTTTGAAGGTCGTTCCAAGTGGGATTTCTCAAATAACGTTTTCCATATAACTGGCATATACCTAAAATATAATTTAATATATAAAAGTTTTACTAGTAAGCTACTAAAAAATCAATATATAAAAGTAAGTAAATAAATAAAAGTCAATAAAAAATACCATAGCAAAAATGTTCCAAGCAATCTCGGGTTGTTTTCTCCGCCATCTTCAAGTACTCGTCGTTGATGTCGTACGTGTTTCCGTATGCTAATATGCGTAACGCGGATGTGACCTTTTGAATTGAGGTGAAGCCTAAATATCCTCGCGCGTCCATTCTTTGCTTAAAGAAATCATACTTATTTTCCAAATCATTAGAAATGCGCAAAAATAACTTTTGGCTCATACGAAAACGCCGTCTAAAAACATTGGGTCCGTGAACCGGTGTCGCATCAAAATAGTCTCTCATCAAACGCTCGTTCGCGGCTTCACGATCTCGCAAGATATAGGTGCGCCGCAAGATGGGTCGTGGAGGGGGAGTAGGCCGAACGTGCTCAAGTGCTTGTATCATAAAAGTACACACACTCGTAACCGCTTCTTCCTCCTCCGCGTCTTCTTCGGGTGAAAAAAATCTTCGGTAAATATCGGTGAACGAGTCTTCCGACGGGGAACCCATTTTTTTTAATAGGGTGGGAGTAGCTTCAAAACTTTTTAAAAAATATATAGAGAAGGAGAGGGTATTTGAGTATGATTTGTTAAAAAAAATGGAAGAGTTGGGAGTTATTTATAGTGTGAAAATAAAAAAATTGATTTTTTTTATTGAATATGATCGTTTTTTAACGGTCAAAAATATTAAATAACATTTCATAATCGCGCTATAGACATCGCGCCTCCCCCAAAAATCCGATTGATGGCGCCCCTCGTGGCGGTGTGCCCGGCGCTATACCGGCGCTATGCTTGGGCATACCGCCCCACTACGTATAACCTTAGGGGCATTCTAGTCAATTCAGCACAATAGTTTCTCTCTCCTCCAATTCCCCCCCCCCCCCTCATTTTTTAAACGTTAATAACTTTTTCATACGACATTATTTTTTTATAAAAATTGCACAAAAAAAAACGTTTTTTTATCTTTAAAACGAGTATACTATTGCTATATTTTCGAATTTTTTTTTGAAAACCCAGTTGCGTAAAACGCAATGGAGAAAACCTAGTTGCGTAAAACGCAATGAAAAAAAAATGTAAAAAAATGAGTTTTTCTAAAACGCAACACACCAAAAACACAGAGAAATGTCTTATTTCTAAAACGCAATGACCAGAAAACACAAATAAATGTCTTATTTCTAAAACGCAATAGTCTAAAAACACAAAAGAAAGTGTACTTTATAAAACGCAATGCACCCAAAACACTTAAAAATGTCTTATTTCTAAAACGCAATGGCCAGAAAACACTTAAAAATTAAAAATGTCTTATTTCTAAAACGCAATGCCTAGAAAACACATAAAAATGTCTTATTTCTAAAACGCAATGGCCTAAAAACACAAAAGAAACTGTTCTCTCTAAAACGCAATGAACTGAATACACATAAAAATGTGTTTACCTAAAACGCAATGAGTAAAAACACTTCAAAAATGTTTTATTTCTAAAACGCAATGACCATAAACTGTTGTTCACAGAACCAGAAACTGTCTAAAACGCAATGACCAGAAACTGTTGTTCATAGAACCAGAAACTGTCTAAAACGCAATGACCAGAAACTGTTGTTCACAGAACCAGAAACTGTTGTTCACAGAACCAGAATCTAACTAAAACGCAATGACCAGAACCTGTTGTTTATAGAACCAGAAACACTGTCTACGAATGCAGTTTTCCAGAGGCAATTTACAGAAAATTAATTTTTCCGAGCTGACCTGGCAGCTCAACCCCAGCCAGGGGCTCTGCCCCTTGGACCCCGCCAGGGGCTGCCGCCCCTGGGACCCCGCTACCAGGGGCGCTGCCCCCAGACCCCCGCCAAGATCGTAAAACGCAATGACTAAATCAAAAACCCAGATCGTAAAAATGAAATTAAAGAATTTCTTACATGAATCTAAATGATTTCTTCAACAATTGACGAAGTTTGAATGATTGAAACACTTATCAGCGCTCGAATCGAGTGATTATCTCCAAAATCACCGGAAAAAACGAGATTTTTTATGAAATTAAACTGGGTTTTCTTCAAAAAAAAGCTGAAGAACACGTTGATCGGGTGTTTGAATCATTGATTTGTGATGAAAATCGCACTATAATGTAGTGATTATTGAGATAGAAAGTGAAGAAATGGTTGAAGATAGTGGGTTTTGAAAATGGTAGGTTTTGAAGTTACTGGGTTTTGAAAAGGAAGAAGAAAGGGTTGGATTGACTAAAATACCCTTTTTCTTTATTTTAAATGTTGCCACATGTCCTAATCCTATTGCTTCCTACACTTCCTAGCCAAAATAAACTTCCTATTTAATCTTTTCCCATAATACCCAACGATAATTAAATGATAAATAAAATTAAGAAATTTGTATTTTCGTTTATTTCGATTAGGATTCGAGTTGTAACAAATGGGTTTTTTAGGACCCGTTTTTGACAGATTACGTTGTTGGTATAGTTTTCTCAATTAAAAAAAAAAAGTATTTTTCATTTTTAGTCTTAACGCTTTATCTCTAATATTTTTTTTTGTCTAAACACGATATCGGTTTATCTATAAATCCTTTTTTTCTAAACACGTTATCTATTGAGAAGATCGTGCTTCGATCCTAGACAACCCTCTAATTATTTTTCTTTTAGCCTAGTGGGTGTGGTATAAAGCCTTTAGGGGCTTTATCATGCCACATCAACGCCATGTAAGCTCCATGTCACATAGGGGGCTTTAAAGCTACTCCTTTTAACTTGCATGCAATGGTTTAAAGCCCCTATCATGATTACCTAATTATTAGTTTTGTTTATTTTGTATTTTTTTAATTTATATACCATTTTTATTTAAAACAAAATAAAAAAAACATAATTTCAATAAAATAAATAAAAGATTAAAACTACAAAGTTGTTGGGTCTCTTCGGTATCGTTCTTCTTGCTCGTTGTTTGCTAAATTACCCCAAAACGGATTGTTGGGGTCCCCACGCGTTTTGATTGTTGGGAAACATTGTGTGAATTTGATAGTATGTATAAGAGTTATGGAGAATAGATGGTAGAAATGATATTTGAGTAAAAGTAGTAGAATATATTCGACATGCACAAATCGGTTATTTTAATAACTGAAACCGGTTAACCGGTTGGGGGAGTTAATGGGCCAAAAAAAGAAAACCGGTTACGGTTAATAACCGACCGGTTAATAACCGGTTATTAACCCCGAATATCAATACCCGATAATAACCGATCAGTTATAAAAAACCGGTTAACTTGTCAACCGGTTAATAAAAACCGGTTTTTCCGGTTATTTAAACAAGGCTGCAGACTTGTTATAAAAACTGCAGAATTTTAAAAAAAAAGCTGCAGAATCATTTAAAAAACATGCAGAAATATAAAAAAAGCTGCAGAATCATTTAAAAAACATGCAGAATTATATACAAAACATGCAGAATTTTATAAAAACATGCAGAATCATTTAAAAAATGCAGAATCATTTAAAACCTGCAGAAACTTATACAAATCCTGCAGAAACTTATACAGTGGGCAATAACTGCAGAAAGTTAAAAAAAATGCTGCAAAATTATATTAAACTGCATTAAACAAGCAGATTTTTATAAAAACCTGCAGAAACATATTTTAACATGAAAATATCCAATACAATTATCTTAACTAGTCTAGAATGAAGTTGTCGTCTTGTAGTTTTGTTTCGTCATTTCTTCGTTTCTTCGTTTAGTCGCTTCGGGGGCTATTAGAGCGTACGGATTCATCGTACATGAGTTCGTCATCGGAAAGTGGTTGCGCCCGTCCTTGAAAAACTTCAACATCATGTAATTGTTCTTCCACCTCAAGCTCGCCCTCAAGACTTGAAATATGTTGTATACGTTCCACGCCATCCAAGTAATCCTTCAAACAAATGCACATTTCCATCGCCTCCGGTGTAAGTCTTGTTCGTCGAATAGATAGTACCCTTCCACTAAGAGAAAAAACCGACTCCGAAGCTACCGTAGAAGCTTGGGAGCTTAGTAGATCACGTGCCATGGCGGCTAAAACGGGATAATGCGGTTCTTGTATTTTCCACCAAGCCAAAACATCAAAGTTGTGAAACTCGTCGGGTGACAAGGTTGCTAAAAAATCGGTATATTTATACCTTCCGAGTTCACTATTTGATGCATCACCTCGAGAACGTTTACTATTTTCATTTCTTAAGGAATTATAGAAATTTAAGTCCGCATCTTTTCTCGACGCCTTCGAGCTCGCCGCCATTTGTTGGTGTAACGATGACACATTACCATATCTTTGAGAGTAATGATCAAAAAGATTGTTTAAAGAAATGTCAAAACGTTTTAGTGCATTTCTTGTAAAATGTGGGTCGGCATCATTTAACTCCAAATCCGAACAAATATCCGAAATCATCATCTCAACACCCGCAATATTTATAGTCGGGTTCAAGGCGGCGGCACATGTAAAAACCGGTGGCATTTCTTGAAAATATTTTTTAAACTTTTCTCTCATTGGAACAATCATATGTTCGTAAATGTCACCTTGGAATTCAAAGTCGTTTACTTTTTGACACATCAAAAATAGTTGTTTAAGCACCAAAGAACTAGTGGGATAATAAACTCCCGATAAAATCTTTGTCGCGGTTCTAAAAACTTCAAGTAATTGTGTTAACGTTTCAATACACTTCCAACCATCGTCATCAAATGGTTCCACCAACCCGGACGTTGCAAGACTATCGTGGAAAGATTTTAAGGTTTCTTTTTGCATTATCGCGCTATCAAACATTTTCCACGTAGAGTTCCAACGGACGACCATGTCAAAATGTGCGCTATAGCATTTCTTATTTAAAGCTTTACACCATTTTCTATAATCCGCATATCTTTTTCGACTACCTTGAAAAACGTCACGTAACATATCTTTAAAAGTTTCTTTAACTTCTTTAACGGACTCAGCATTTAGCCCGTCTTGCACAACCAAGTTAATGATGTGCGCAACACATCGGCTATGATAAAATTCTCCATCGCAAATCGGATTGTATTTTATTTTTAACATTTGCACCGCGGTTGTGTTGTTCGACGCATTATCAAAAGCAATAGAAAGTATTTTATTTTCTAATTTATAAGTTTTGATAACATCGTCTAAGACATGAAATATATTTTCCCCCGTGTGTGGATAACCAAATAAATCGAACGCGAGTGTACGTTTCATCATGTTCCACGAATTGGGATCGATCCAATGCGCGGTAACACAAATGTAAGAATCCGGTAAACCAAATGGAGCCGACCATACGTCGGTTGTTAAATTAACACCGGTGTTTAATTTTTCAAAACCTAAAATCATTTCTTTTTTAGCTTTTGACCACATCTTTAAACAATCGCGTCTAAGAGTTGAACGACTTACGTGAACATAACGTGGTTGAAGCGTCTCTTGAATCAACTTAGTCAAGCGCGGATTGTCAAAGTGATCGAACGGCAACGATTGTTGAATAACAAATTGAGCCATCCTTAAACGAACCGCCTCCGGGTCGAAATTCCAAACACCCATACCCCGTGATATTTGCGCTTGATCTTTGGCGGGATTTTTTTTTAATGGCTTGCAATGCGACGTCACATGTGCTCTCAAAGTAGAGTTCGATGACGCCGCAAGAAACGCCCCGCAATTTTTGCACCTCGCCTTTTCTTTTCCATTCGACATCTCGCATAAATCAAAATTCACCCATAGTGTCGGGTCCCTATTCGTGGTCAAGATCTTCTTCACAAACAACTCGCTAGATGAACCAACAACGGTCGAAGCATCGCCACTCGAACTCGCCATTTGAAAGTTGAAACGTATTTTGTAAGTGTGTTTTTGAGCTAGAATTGAAGTGGGATTATACATATGCATTGATATCTTATTTATACACTTCAAAACTGGTCCCAAACGGTAATATTACCGTTGTTTTCTTTTCAAACGGTAACATCCATGTCAAAAAAACGTTCTGTGCTGCTGCTGCTGCTTTTCTGCTGTTGAAGATCAAATGCGACCGGTTAACCGGTTAACCGGTTATTTACAGCCCACACAAACCGGTTTTTAATTAACCGGTTATTACGCACAAAATCTAAAACCGGTTAGGAACCGCCGGTTATTAAAAAACCCAAACCGGTTATGTTGGTACCGGTTAATAACCGGTTTCGGTTACGGTTATTAACCGGTTTCGGTTAAAAAACCGGTTTTTTTGCCCATGTCTAGAATATATATAATGTGAATATTTAAAAATGAAAGTACTTTTTTTTTAAATATTACCATCGTCAAACGGTATAATTGAATGGGGTCCACCAAAAAGAGCTGTTTAGTACTAGTTACTGAGGAGGGGCGCTATAGGGCGTCAAACCTGCTGAGTTGGCCAGGGGCAATATACCACAACCTCTTATCTTATTATCATAACTCTAAATGGGCCATTGGGCTTCATGGACTCCAGTGAAATGCCTTTGTTGTTGTTGGAAAACCCAACTATCTAACTCATGGTGTTTGTTATTCAACTCAAAAGTCTAATCCAAAACACAGAATATTCAACTGATAAAAAAATGTGTGGTAAAATGAAGGTGTTCGTAGCAAAATTCAACTACAAGCACTTTTTCAAACAAACATTAATTATTCTTACTTATACGTTCAATCCTTCTATACCCCAAGAATCTAGGAGCTAATGCAATCATCGGCACCAAAAGCTACTCTGCAAATTCACATTCGAATTTCACTTCAATCACTTGCAATGTTCCTCCTCAAGGTCAGATTCCATCCCCAATTTCTTGTTTATTGTAAAATTTTCTTCAGTTTTGCATTGTGGATGAAATTGTTTGATGGGTTTTATTTTCTTGATTTTTTTTTTTTTTTTTGCATTTGATTTGATGCAGGCATGGAGATCAACTGCTTTTGGGGCTTATGGGTACCTTAATTTCACCAAATCTGGATTCTTGTGAGTGTATGGTGAATTGGGGTTTTGATTTTTGTTTAGTTTATTGTCATTTGAGTATTGATATTCATAAGTTTTTTTCTGCTTATTATTTATGAATTTGAATTATATAAACAGGGATAATTGCTAATTAACTTTTTTGTTTATGTACAAATGATGCATTTAGAGTAATATGGATGTGATTAATTAGGTGCATGTTAGGACCAATCTATGTTGGATTTTAATAATTCCAACTATTCACCATTGGCCGTCAACAGTCCCAACTTCAAAAATAACCACTGGCAGTTCCAAGACTTCCAACTATTGACATATTGGCCACCGATGGACCCAAACTAACAGAACACTAACGTCATTAGTCTCCGGTCGCCGCAAAGTTGTACCTTTTATTGGTGATTCTCAACAGTCAAACATTATGTGACTAAATTAAAAAATTAGGGCAAATTGTGTGTAACTTTTATTTTTGCTTATAACCCAAATATTAGGGTTGTAACTCGAAAATCATGTTACACACATGATTGCATAAACCCGAACATGACATATGTAGTTGCTGGTGGACACAAAGACGACCTTTTTGACCCGAAAAAAAATTGTTTAATTATTTTTCTTTATAAATACTTTTAGGTTATGAATTTGCATATATTTTTTTTAAGCAATTACGTTTAAAGTTTGCCAATTCGTTTTAGACTTTTAAATATTTGCATAAAAAATACCCAAATATTTTGAGTTATGTATAAACACATTTTTTAAATATAAGTAAATGGGTTAGAAGGGTCCACCCGCAAACCCGCCGGATTGACATGAACACGACCTGTTTAGCTAAACATGTTTGTGGGTTCAACCCGAAACTGACCCGAACCTATTTAGACTAAATCCAAATCCTTGAATTTTGTGTTAGGTTTGTCGGGTCAAAAATTCACACCCTTAAAATATACGTTGGAAAGTTGATGGAGCCATGTTCTTCGATTCAAAGTATGACCAATATGGATTATGTGAACAATAATCTATATCCATGCTCAGTTTTCATGAACATGAGTTATGTTTATAACCCCCTTCAAAAAGTTTTGAATTTAGTGTTTTAAAGTTAAATTATTGATGCAGCATGTATCTTTATCTTGAGTTTTGTTTCTGTTTTCAGGAGTCTAGTATTTAAAAGTTAGGTTTTATGATTCAGTTTGTATCTTTATCATGGTTTTTTTTTGTTTGAGTTAGCTAGATTTTATTGTTTTATTATGGCCACTTATGAATGTATATGCATCTTGATTTATGTCTTCACCATTGGATATTTTCGTGTTTCAAAACTAGTATTTGTCTCTTGACACATATATTTCCAGGGAACACTCCAAGAATTTCAATCCAGAAGATATGGCTAGACGAATAGATGGAAAAAATTGTGTAGTAACCGGAGCTAATTCTGGAATCGGTTATGCCACTGCGCACGGTCTTGCATCGAGGTGTTTTATCTTATTCAAAAAGTTGTCATTTTTCTTAATGACAAAAAAGAAGATTGTTTAATAACATTGACAAGAAAGTATTATGTTTGAATATGAGAGTGGGATAATTTTCTGGACAGACAGTATTTGCATATAGTCTCAAATGTTTCATTTTTATTGCTTTGAATATGATACCAGAGGAGCAACGGTATATATGGTTTGTCGAAACAAGGGAAGGGGAGAAGATGCGGTCTCTAAAATTCAGTCGAGCACCAATAACCAAAATGTTCACTTGGAGGTATGGTTTTCGGCCTTTTCTTAATCATTCTGGTACCTCTACTAATTATCAACTGATATTTTGTTCCATCACCAACATTTCACTTAATAGTACTTACTATGTGAATTTATTTCTGTGCATTGTATTTAGCAATTAAAAATTGTCTTACATATGACTTGTAGGTCTGCGATCTTTCTTCTGTCCATGATATCAAGTCGTTTACTTCAAGATTCAAGGAAAAGGATATTCCTGTTCATGTGCTGGTAACCGCCTTTTCATATTTCAGATTTGTGTATTTACTATTTGCACACAAGAAGATCGAGTCACTAGAGTCAACGTGTGACTTTTTAGGAGTCCACATTTGACTTTCTAGAGTCAAATGGATTACCTTTAGACTTCAAACTTTGTTATTCTCTTAAAAATAGTTCAGATAGAGGGACATATAAAATGTTCACAGATCTAACTTTAGGACAAAATTGTAAAAAACCAAAAGTTGAGGGACTCGATGCATTAGTTGTAAATAGCCCAGTAACCAATGCTGTTTTGGTTTATTTTTATTCTGTTTTCTGTATACATTTTTTTGTTTGGGTTATATATTTATTCAGAACCCTTGTCTTTTATAGGTTAACAATGCTGGCTTACTTGAGAACACGAGAGTGACGACATCCGAAGGGTATCCATTCTTTTTCCCTTTTACGAGCACTGCGCGATTTATAGCCACTTAATTGACAATACTATTTCCTTTTTTCCCATTAAAAAAAAAAACAGATACGAAATGAATTTTGCGGTGAATGTACTAGGGACTTATAGCACGACAGAGCTAATGCTTCCATTGCTAGAGAAATCTCAACCTGATGCCCGTGTTATTACAGTAGCTTCGGGTGGAATGTATACAGCTCCCTTGACCACAGACTTGCAGGTTCATAGCCATTATTTAGGTTCCTTTTATATTCTTTTTTTTTTTTTTCATTTTGTAGGACCCACATACCTGCAAATGAAAAATTATATCCACTTCTGTAGACTGATGAATTCATTTTAATACAGTTTACGAGTGGCGAATTTAGTGGAGTCGAGCAGTATGCTCGCAACAAACGGGTACAGGTATCTTATCTTCATGTCTGGTCTCGATGATATTAATATTCTTTTTTACATGAAAAATATAATGCGGAAAGTGTCAACTAGAGGTGGCAAGATGGGTGGGACGGGAAGGTGTGTGACTGATCAAAAACTGTTCGGTTTGACCCACAGACACTCTTTTTTGGTTGAAGTTGTTGGGATATCGAACACAAACCACAGAATAATACAAACACGGATATAACTGAATTTGGATAACAACGAATGAAATTGTCGATATCTTGGTGAATTCCAAATATGTCCGACATTGTGTTTATATATTACATGCATCAACGGTTATGAACGATGGTTGTGTTTGGTTTAGCGCCAAAACTGTTTGTAACGGTTTTGGATACCCACTGTTTAATACCCGTCCAACATAACCATCAATTTAATCCTATGTTAGTAATGTTACAATTACAACTAATACATAAACTGATACATACATACGATATGTTTATCATCATCATACTCAGTAAATCCCACCAATAGCAAAGCTAAGGTAGGGTCTGAGGAGGTTAAGATGTAGACAGCCTTACCCCACAGGAATAGAGAGACTGTTTCCAGTGAGACCCTGGCTCGATACATACGATGTGTTTATAAATAACATAAATAATTTAAGTTTATAATCCAACAGAAATTAGTTAATGCTTTAGTTACAAGTACAAAATGATATTACTGACTGAAATAGTATATCTGAATCTTTGAATAGAATGATTTTATCTGTAGTGTTCCAATGGTTCATGGTTTCAATTGAACATATTTTTGTTGCTGTAGGTAGCATTGACAGAAAAATGGGCAGAAAAGTATGGTGACAAAGGAATCAGGTTCTACGTGATGCACCCTGGATGGGCTGCAACACCTGGAGTAGCCACGAGTCTGCCTAGTTTTTCAAAATCGTACGTCTTGCTTTCCACTTTTGATATTCTTTAACCTTACAGGAACTGTTGCATATTAATATCCATATATCATTCCAACATTTAGATGATCCAAATTTATATCAAGTAAAATAAATAATAACCTGAAAGTTGACTTACTAAACCGTGTGTGTTTGGGGGGGGGGGGGGGGGGGGGGTTAAGGGTTTCAATTTGCAGGGAGATGTGTTTGTGTGTGTATCAATTTATTTGTTACGGTATCGATTTAGTAAAATAAAAGGTCTTTGTTTTGCGGTATCGATTTATTTGTTACGCGTGTGCCCTTTTTGGTTTATCGGGTGATTTGTAGCAATCATAGACGGTAGATATCATGATTTTTAATTGAGATCGTGTTCGGGGACGAGATGTGCAGGGAGGGGAAAAGAAAGGGGGTATAGTTTGTGGGTGGCTTCGTGGAATGTAGGAACCCTTAATAGTAAGTTGTTGGAGATCATAGATACACTTAAAAGACGTAGGGTAGAGTTAGCGTGCCTTCAGGAGACTAGGTGGAAGAGACATAAGGGGTATGAGCACAATGGGTACAAGTTGTTATATTCAGGGTCTGATGGGGTAAAGAATGGGGTAGGATTTCTAGTGGCTATAAACTTGTACAAAAATGTGGTAGAGGTGATACGACACGACGATAGGATCATGGTGTTGAGATTAGTACTAGGAGAGGAAGTAGTGACAGTTGTTTGCGCATATGCTCTACAAGTGGGATTAAGGAATCAAGAGAAAAGAGATTTTTGGGACTGCCTAGACGGAGTTGTAAGGGCCATACCTAGGGAAGAAAGAATTTTCATAGGAGGCGATTTTGGCCATATTGGTAGGCATAGTGATGGTTTTAGTGAGGTTCATGGGGGTTTTGGCTTTGGTGATAGGAACAACCCTGGTAGGGATTTGTTAGAGTTTGCGGTGGCTCACAACCTAGGTATTTTGAATTCTTTCTTTAAGAAGAAAGAATCACAGTTGATTACTTTTAGTAGTTGTGGACGTAACACTCAGATTGACTATATTTTGATGAGGCTAGGAGATCGAAGGTGGTGGAGGGATTGCAAGGTTATACCAGGGGAGACAGCAGTGACTCAACACCGCTTATCGGTGGCGGATATAGTCATGAGAGGAATGCTGACCAAAGGAGAGAGGGTAATGCGACCTAGGGTTGGATGGGGGATGTTAAAGGGCGACAAAATCGAAGTTTTTAGAGATAAGGTCCTCTTAATGACATCGCCTAGAGTAGATGGGGACGCAAACCAAATGTGGGAGGACATGGCAAACACCATTACTAATGTGGCGAAGGAAACGCTAGGGGTCATAACAGGAAAGAGGTGTGGCCATAAGGAGTCATGGTGGTGGAATGAGGATGTGCATACTAAAATAAGGATTAAACAGGGGTGCTTTAGGGATCTTTTGAGGTGTACAGTCGAGGAGGAGCAAGTGGTTTTAAGGGAGATATATAAGGAGGCCAAGAGAGAGGCGAAGAAGGCAGTGTCAGAGGCGAAGAACGCAGTGTCAGAGGCGAAGAACGCAGCTTACAAGCAGATGTATGATCGACTGGAAACAAAGGAGGGGGAGCATGACATGTTCAAGATCGCAAAAGCTAGAGAGCATAGAAGGCAGGACTTAGGAGCAGTGAAGTTTTTAAAGGGAGAGGACGGATGCGTTTTGGTCAAAGAACACGACATTAAGATGAGATGGCAAGTATACTTCTACAATCTTTTCAATGGCGGGAGGGATTACCAACAAGAAAATGAAGAAAATGATGATTCACCTACTCAAAGGCGACTACGGAATAACGGCTACTGTCGACGTATCACACGGGATGAGGTGAGAACAACCCTTAGAAAGATGGGAAGGGCTAAGGCAGTTGGGCCAGATAACATACCGATTGAGGTATGGAAATGCTTGGGAGAAGAAGGAGTACATTGGCTAACTATTTTATTCAATCTTATTTTCAAATCTTGGAAAATGCCAGATCAATGGAGGAATAGTGTAGTAGTACCTGTGTATAAGAACAAAGGGGACGCCCAATGTTGTGGGAATTACAGAGGGATTAAGCTGCTAGGACACACTATGAAATTATGGGAGAGAATAATTGAGACGAGAATCCGAAGAGAAACTCAGGTCACGGTAAACCAATTTGGTTTCATGCCAGGGCGATCGACTACGGAAGCAATACATATTCTAAGGAGATTGATGGAGAAGTATAGGGAGAAGAAACGGGACCTACACATGGTGTTCATTGATCTTGAAAAGGCCTATGACAGTGTACCACGTAGACTGATTTGGGATAGTTTGGAGAGTAGAGGGGTTTCTGGGAAGTATATAGACTTAATTAGGGATATGTATGTTACGACTGAGACTGGTGTCCGAGCGCCTGTAGGGGATACTGATTCTTTCCCGGTGGAGGTAGGACTTCACCAAGGGTCCGCTTTGAGCCCTTTTCTATTTGCAGTTATCCTAGATGAGTTGACAAAGTTAATTCAAGAGGCTCTTCCGTGGTGCCTGCTTTTTGCAGATGATATTGTGTTAGTTGCTGATAGTAAACAAAGCCTGAATGCGAGGTTAGAAGAGTGGCGAGCAGCTTTAGAGGGCAGAGGTTTAAGGATTAGTCGATCTAAGACTGAGTACTTGTATTATGACTTTAGTGGAGTGGACAACAATGAGGACATTCAGATCACCATTGACGGTCAAGTGGTTCCGCAGGTGACTAAGTTCAAGTATCTAGGATCGTTTGTTCAGAGGGATGGGGAGATAGATAGTGACGTTGCCCACCGCATCCATTTGGATGGTGTAGGTGGAGAGCAGTGGCGGACCCAAGAATTTTTTCCTGGGGGTGCGGAATATTTTCAAAGATTTTAGGCCCCTAGCTGTATAAAAATATCGGTTCATAGCGGGGCGGGTCGGATCATGTTGTTAGCCAATAATATCTTTACATATTATTGATTGTATATTTTCCATTCATAGGTCCTAGAATTACTCCCTGTAATTGCTCCACTCATCGTGTATTTATATGTCTGTATTGTGTAAATGAAAGACAAGCAATTGAGTGATCTCACACATGTAAGACAAAAGAACATCAAACTAAAATTTATAAATCATCAAAAACACGTCATTACAAATTACAAACGTATTTAAAATTGTGGCCTACAGGTTTTTTTTTTAAATATATCCAAAATATCATTTAAAGATACTAAACACGCTATAAGTTCATTACATTCTTACTCATTGTTCCTAACACATATAATTTGCACCATATGTTCATAAAACAACACTAAACACTTAAACAAAATAAACAATAATGTTCAACCATAGCCCATAATTTTCAATTATATTTTTAAACATTCAAGCCCTAATATTAAATGTTGATTACTTGTAACTAATCATTTATACAAACAAAGCTATAAAACAACAGAATCATTTAACTACAAGTATAAAACAACAAAAAAATATAAAAAGATTAAACCCTTACACATCTATATTTTCTCCTAATCATCACATAAAACAAAATAAATAAATAAATAAATAAATAAATAAACCATACTAGTTCTATATTAGAATTCTGACGTAATATGGGTCAGTCCAACCGGAATTTTGGTTTTTCCTGTAAAAAAAGCCACCAGGTCGTGAGCAGTGGCGTCAAGTCGCTGGGAGTTTTTTTAGGGGCGGGATTTGGAAATGGAATGGGTGGATGGGTTTGGGTTATTTTATTTAGTTCAAATTTCTTTAGGTTGGGTTTGGGCTTGTGTTAATAAAAATTGATTGCAGATTGGGCTTTGATTGGATTAAATAATTAACTGAATAAGTGGTTAATAATTATTTTTTTTCTAAATGGGGCGGTTGAAAATTTTCAAGGGGTGCGGGTGAAAAATTCCAAGGGGTGCGGTCGAGATTTCCAGCGAAAAATAACACTAAAAAATATTTTTTCATGGGGTGCGCCCGCCCACCTTTGGCTTAGGGTGGGTACGCCCCTGGTGGAGAGCTGCCACTGGGGTACTGTGCGATAAGAGGTTCCCAACAAAATTGAAAGGGAAATTTTATAGGGTTGCAATTAAAGCTGCTATGTTATACGGAACCGATTGTTGGGCCATTAAGGAAGTACAAGCACGCAAGATGGAGGTGGCAGAGATGAGAATGCTAAGATGGATGTGTGGGCACACAAGGTTAGACCGGATAAGAAATGATGTTTTTAGGGAGAGGTTAGAAGTTGCTAGTATATTAGATAAGATAAAAGAGGGAAGATTGAGATAGTTTAGGCATGTGAAGAGGAGGCAGACAACAGAGCCAGTTGGAGTGGTTGAAACTCTCGAGGTGGAGGGGAGGAGGAGTAGAGGCAGACCCAAAATTACTTGGGATGAGCGGATTAGGCAGGATTTGCAAAGATTGCACCTCTCTGAGAACATGGTCCATAATAGGAGCTCGTGGAGACGTAGGATTAAGGTTAAGGATTTCTAGGAGATGGTACAATTGTGTTTTTAGGTGTATTGTATGGTCGTAGATATGTAACTATGTGAATAGGCTATTTGTGTTGTTATACTTGTCTTGTTTACCATGCACTCTTTCACCACTCATGTTATACTGGTAGCTTCATACACACACACACCTCATTTTCTATTTAGTTCTTTCTTTCCTGGGTGTTTTGGAGCCGAGGGTCTCTCTGGAAGCAACCTCTCTATCCTTAGGGGTAGAGGTAAGGTGTGTCTACATCCCACCCTCCCCAGACCCTGCCAATAGCTTTGCTATTTGTGGGATTTTACTGGGTATGATTGATTGATTGATGTGTTTGTGTGTGTGCCAGGTCATAACTCATATTTACTAAAAATGGCATTTCAGCACAAAAATCTCTAAATCAGCATTTACCTTTGTAAGAATATAGTTCTCTCATTTTGGTGTGATTGTAATTTCAGATTTGAAGGGAAACTAAGGACGAGCGAGGAAGGTGCGGATACTGTTATTTGGTTAGCTCTACAACCGAAAGAAAAGCTAGTTTCCGGTGGCTTTTACTTTGACAGAGCCGAAGCCCCAAAACATTTACCGATGGGCGCAACCAAAAGCTCCCATGCTGCTATAGATTCCATTGTAGATACCCTTAACTCTTTCATGTGAAAGTTTCAAGAATAATGTATAAAGATTGGTCTCTGATCTACCAGCTTATATGGGAACATCAACAATTGTATAAGTGTTTAATGTTTGATTATATACATGCACGCGGTTTAGACAGTTGTCTTTTGTTTAAGTGTTTAATGTTTGATTATATACATGCACGCGGTTTAGACAGTTGTCTTTGGTTTTTTATCTTTGACAAACCATCGCGCTTATGCAAAATAGCAATAAAAAAAATCCATCACCACGCTCCACAAAGGAATGAGCCATTGTCATGATCTAATGGGAGACTTGATTACACAATTTAAGCCACTGATCGAACTTATGAACCTTGAAGGTCAATAGGAGTGACCTACCTTCGACGTCCACACCCTGTTAAGAATATGATTTGACCTTTGACCTAAAGGTATCCAGGCATGTAAAATGGTGCCCCTCCCCAAGAGAGGGTTCAACTCCTGCGGTGGACAAATGGTGTCCAAGAAGGAGAAGATTAGATTGACGTTCAACGATTAAATAAATAAAGAGAAAATCATGAAACTAGTCATTGTTTGGGATGTAAATTCTTGGTTAAATATGCTCGAGAGTCAAGATGCACTAAGGCGACAAGGAGGGCCGAGGTGAAGGTGCACGCATCACGCAAACGAAGCAAGACGTATATATATACTTTTTGAAATTTAATTCTAGATAGTATTTACTGTTATATACTAATGTTAATCCTTGAAGGATTTAAATCATACAAACTCTATATAATATATACAATTTAATATATAAATAATCTCTGCCCAATCTGAAAAGCTATATGTAGAATCCAAATAAGCACAAAATTTGCCCATATACAAGAGTTGCTGAAGCTATCGCCTCGTACCTCCTCTGAGTTGCTCCCAAGGCATGTGCCTCATGTAGTCAGAAGCGCCAACCAGCTCATCCAAGGGTGCGCTTTTTAAAGCCAAGGATATACTCATATTTCCATGGGAAAATTCGTTTCATTTGTAATATTCACAATCTTTATACCTTACGAAAAATAAACTTCTTACATACATATAGACTACATGCATTCACTTTGGCACACTAAAAAATGTGACATATTTAAACCTGAAACCAACAAAGTTTGAAACCCTCATTGATGGTTTTAATAAAGTATGATCATCAGGTTTTTATGCCTGGTTTAAAAAAGTGGGAATAATGGATTTTAATAATCCTAACTTTTAGCCGTTGGCCGGCAACGGTCCCAACTTTAAAATTAATCAGTGGTGGTCCCATCTTTTCATATATTGTAAACTAATGGACCTTTACTAAACCGAAAAGGATAAGGGAACAAAAAGAAATTAAAATTCTGTTAGTAAAGGTCCATTAGTTTACAATATGTGAAAAGGTGGGATCACTACTGGTTATTTTTGAAGTTGGGACCGTTGACGGCCAACGGCTAATAGTTTGGATTATTAAAATCCATTATTCCAAAAAAGTGTGAGGCACTCCAAGACATGTAGGTCCTGAGCGACGTGACGCGAGCAAGAGCTTCACATACATTATGTACAACCAAACAAGCTTTACATACAACCAAAAGCTGCATCATTCAATCTCTTCACACTAAAATCACCAACATGAAAAAAAGGGGTGAAATGATTTTGCTGTGACTGTTTTCAATGGAATGAAATATGTATGACCAAACTAACTTCCAGCTAAAATTTAAAAAAAAAAACAGTACATATCGAAAGGCATGATGCAAGGGTAACCATTTTTTAAAAAAAAGGTGGAAATGTTTCATGAGAAGATATTGGTTGTTTTATCTACACCCATTAAAATGCTTTGGTTGTTATACAAAAGAATGGTCTCATTTAGTGGTTTGACTCAGGTGTCACTAGTCAAGTTTGCAAAGATGGGTGATTGTTTAAGATACTTAGAGGCTGTTTCTTTACCTCTTAATGGGGCTCTTAGTGGTTCAGACCTCTTACTGGTTCAGCACTTAATGGTTCAAACTATTTGTTTCGCGAGCATATGTCTGAATGGTTCAGACATTTACCTCTGAATGGTTAAGAATTATACTAAGGGGCTGTTTGGCAACATCTGAATGGTTAAGTGCTGAATGAATAAGAGGTCTGAATGGTTAAGAGACTCTGAACCAATACGTGCTGAACCAGTAAAGTGCTGTTTGGTTGCACCTCTGAATGACTGTGTAAAATGACATTTTTACCCCTCTGAACTACTTTGTGCTGAATGAAATATAGTTGTTTGTTTAGTGCTTTGTACTGAATGACGAATAACTTAAAAAAAAAATACTTAACATAATAGAAAATCCAAGTTACACATAAATTCTTCAAAGTACATGGAAACATACTATAATCCAAATAGAAATTCATACTATTCGTACAATTTTAATTTGAACCATTTGATCATAGTTGACTAGCAATCTGATTACGTAAGGTATTCATATACTCAATGCCTTGTGAACCCCATTCTATGTCTTGAACAAACAGCCCATCACTCTCTCCACCTTGTATTTCGGAAAACAAAGTGTTCTCGTCGTAGTCCATAAATAATTGATCATGAATATTGCATTTCCTTATAAAATTATGGACGGCGAAACAAGCAATCACGATGTCTCTTTGTATCGGAAAAGAAAAGGGAACCATTTGCTTTAGGATTGGGAATCTTGCCTTCAAAACACCATATGAGCGCTCAATAACATTTCTCAGTTGTGCGTGTGCATGATTGAATTTTTCTTCCTTAGTTAATGCACGATGTCGTCGAAAATCGGCTAACCAATACCTCGTATTACGGTAGGGAGTCATAAATCCACGTGTGTTGGTGTATGCAGCGTCGCAAAGGTAATATTTATCTGTAAACGTTAGTATCAGAACTATTACATAAAAAGCACATAATGTATTGAATAATCAGTGTTAAGAATGGAAAAAACCTGGTGGGGGGAAAGGAAAGCCGTAAGTCTGGTTAAATGCTACTTCTTTTAAAACTCGTGAATCATGTGCAATGCCCTCCCATCCGGCCCATACGAACGTGAATATCATATTGAAATCACAAATTGCTAGTACATTTTGAAAGCATTCACCTTTTCCTCTTCCCCTATAACGTGTCTGTTGATCAGCAGGCACGATTGCATGTACAAGAGTGCCATCTAACGCGCCTATTGCTCCAGAAAATACTTCTTTTAGCTTTCTATGTCGTTCTGATGTATTGGCGTTTGCATTGGAAGATGTTGGAACTATAACTTCTCTTGCGAAATTCATCATTGCCCTTAACACCTCGTGAAAACATCTATGAATCGTTTCAGTCGAGTGTTGAAACCTTCGCTTAACCATTCGAAAACGTTCATTATGTCCTATGACCATAAAAAACATAGCCAACTTTTCTTCAAAGCTTATGTACTTACTACTTTGCAACCAATTTTTTTGTTTAAAATGGTTGCACAAAAGTACAAATGCCTCACGTGAAAGACGCATCATCTCATGACATTGTGTAGAAGATCCATGCAACAATTCTTGTGTGTATGCATGACCGGTCAATGTCGAATTCAGATCTCTTTTCCTTTTATTACTTTTTGAGCATAACGATGCCACATGGCATAAAAGGATAAAGAAAACTAAAATCTCATCATCCGAATCCATACGAAAGCTGTCATAAAAATTCAAACACAACAAATAGTTTCAACAAAAGCCATAACAATAGTTCAACAAAAGGCATAGCAATAGTTCAACAAAAGCCATAACATTAGTTCAACAAAAGCCATAACAAACAGTTTCAACAACAGCCTATTAGAACATTCCGTACTTCGCTCCCGCGTTCTCAACCCATAGCTCGCAACTCTGCGGCTTCAGTCGCAACCACACTTTCCTAACATCAGCACTTTCACCAAAAAGCAAAAGCGTTGTTTGATGTCTTGCATCTGATTCTTCCCATCCCATTGATTCCAACTTCTCCATGCATGCATCAATATCATTAGAGAGTTCATGTTTCTCAATCAATATCTTTGCCACCTTGGTAATGCAATCCCTAACTTCTAGTAGTGTTGAATCTTCGGATGACTTTTCCTTTCGTTTATCCCTTTTTTTAGACCTAACAGTTGACTCGTCACTAACACCTTGAGTCGGGGGCTCCTGCTGAGTACACTCGAAAACTGTGACAACCCTCACTAAACCAGGTATCCGTACAACTTAATTAATAATTAATTATTGCTTAATCACTGTGCTTGCTTGAACTTGTGAATAAACTGCTACTTGAACACTGATACATGTACTTACTTGCATCATACTTTACTTGCTGTCACTACATTATTTACATGACTGAACCTTAGTGACAAACATGATGCACAAAAAGCACAGTAGCACTATAACGGATAACCTATTGAACATGCTGATAAAGCCAGCATCAGGCAAACACTGCCTCTAAGGCCTGTAAGAGCCTGAAATATTTTGCTACACTAGTGGTGAGTGTAGGGATATAAGGGTTGTAGAACTGCGTCTCTAGGAATAAGTTTCAATGACTGGATGTGCCTAAAACGTACTCTAAGTACAAAATTCAGCACTTTACATAATAATTCAGCTTTTAGCTAACTAATAAAGTGCCAAAACATGAGAAAAATATTACTAGACACTTTCCAAAGTGTCAGAAATGAGTTGTGTCACAAAAAAGGGTATTAACGACACTTTAAAGCTTTGTTAAGCATTTTAACGGATTACTATCCAACCGAACAACCGGACTATACCCGAAACATGAAAATATTGTTATTTTCATTATTTATCTTTTTCTGAGCCAGTTAGGGTCCCTGAATACCCTAACACCCATTGTAACGCATGACACACTACTAACCAGGTTAATCCCTAAACTTAACTATATTAACCTAACTATTTGCCTAACTATCTAGTTGGTTTCGAACTCGACCCCCCCCCCCCTTAACCAAACCGTCCCCATGTGGGGGACATACCTTGTACCCTTGTGATTATTATAATCTCTCATGTTTAGTATCTACTAGACACTTAATCCTTTGGATAATACACATGAACTTTGTCTATAAGTTAGAACCATAACACACTTATCATTCACACTACACAACTCAACACACTCACACCTCTCTCTCTCCCTTTGGCTCTCGGCCGAACCCACACCCACACACCCATCCATTTTCGAGTTTGATCTTGCAAGTTCCAAGCATCTACAAGTGTTAAGGGTCGCATATTAGGAAGCTTGGTGCAATCGGAAGGCGAAGGACCTCTCTACTTTGCTTTTATCCACGCGTTTTTCGCATAGATTCTTCCCTAGCCTCGAGCTAGTGGTATGTTGCTTTAATCACCTTCTTGAACTATTCTAAAGTGGTTAAAATGATTTGTACCGGTTAAAACTCGTTAACATACAAGATGATACACAAAAGTCTACTTAAAACACATATATTGATGGTTAAAAGCTTATAAGTTGTGTAAAACTTGTAGTATTTGAATTGTGTGATTATTTGGACCCGATCTATGTTGTGGTAGCTCGGATCATCATTTAACCCGGTTTAGTCATGATCTTGGATTATGACATAAAGCTTGTTTAAGTGTAACAAGGGTTAGAAGATGAAACTCTACCACACACATATCATGAACTTGTGTAAAAGTGTTTTAGTTTGTACAATAGTGTTTAAAACTAGTAGATCTACGGATCTACGGGTGGTATTTTCAAAGGACCACGCGTTAAAGAAATCATGCTTTCTAAAAATGGATCTTACACTAACAAGAATGGTTTTTAGAACACACAAGTGTGTAAACACTTGTGTAACACAAAGTTTCGACAAAATAACTATTTTTGAAAAAGATGACGAGAAGTTGTAAAAACGGAACTTCCATAAAAACGAGGTTTTTACACAATCGGATAGTTTTATATAAAGATCCACTAAAAGTAATGAGATTTACTTCACAGTTTGGATAAATCACAAGTTCATGAAATTTATGCGATTTATATACATATTTTGACTAGTTTGTGATTTGAACATTGTTTTGGTTGAATGAGAAAATTGTTGGTTGATTTGTAAAAGAAAATGATACGTTTGAAAGCGTGGCCACCTCCAGTTACAGAGGAAACTCTGGCAAAATTTTTCCAAAAACCTAACACTTAGAAATATTTTCACTATAAGTGTTAGAAAGACATTTTGACTTGTTTTCAAAATATAAGTTTCGCCACGACCATATTTACAAAACATCGGAGGTGGGATTTCACAAAATAAAACGTGATACATATATATATTTAGTATATATTTTTCACAACATCACTTGTATAAGTGTTTATGATTATTTTGTGAACTACATAAATATTATTTTTAGAGTAAAAATAATATTACTAAGTATTATTTTGGGAAAATCACATGTATTAAAATATAATATTTTTTAGAAGAATATTTATATTTTGGGAGATAAGAATAAAATATATTAAGTGAGACTTAATAGTGTAATCCGAATTATACGAACGCACATGTATCGAATCCCCCATCCTTGGGAAGGAAGAATAACTACCAAGTATATACAGAACGTAAACACGAAATAGTTGCCTAACTATTTCCCAAAAACTTAAACCATAAAGCTAAGGCACGGCCGTCCGTCTAATAGAGTTAGCACGTGTAGGTCGTCATTCAGCTGATCGATTTGGAGGCATACTTGGTAGAGACGCACCACTGTGAGTTCATGTCCCCCTTTTCTCTAACTGTTTTCAGTTTTCTTAACTGCGGGGGTGAAATACATGTTACTTTGATTACAAGTACTTTATACACGGTATGGTTAGCGTAAGGAGGTTTACTACTTAGATCATGTGAGTGGGTAGGAGCAACATGAGGCCATTAGTCCTCATGGCGGGACCGAGGGACAGGAGCGGTAGATCTATCTGGGTGTAGCGAGCCCATCCCCAGGCCAAACTAGAAACGGACCTTGGGGTGACTTTGTCCACATACTAATGCCGTGGCGAAATCTGCTAGGTTTGAGTCTCCCTATTTGCACTTCACATATATCAGTGGCCTTGCAAACCATTGGTGATCTCAATTCCCTTATTTGCTACATACCAAGACTATTTTTATACTCACAACGGTTTACTTACTTACTTACACATGAACTCGCTCAACATTATTGTTGATTTTTCAACTTACATGTATTTCAGGAAATTAAAGATCTGGCGCGGTATGTTATGTTTTCCCGCTGCATAAGGGTTCCAAGGTCATCCCAGTTTAGGAAATGTGACTCTTTCCTGGACAAGTCACAAATCTTAAACTGCGTTTATTTCAAGTTGATGTTTATGTTTTTCAAGACAATGTTTTAAGTTATGATGTTGTAAGTCTCTAAGACAATGGTATGTTACTCTGGTTTTAAAACTTAATCAAATGGATGATCTTGCATAATTTTATTTCATATAGCTTTGTTATGGTTAAGCTATGGTATTAAGAAGTCACACCAAATTAACCACGCTTCCGCAAAGCCAGGGTGTGACAAAAACATCCTCAATGCCATTTAAATTTTGCTCAAACACTTCCTCATTAGGGTGAGGAAGTGTAGAAGATGGCCCCCAACTATCAAAACCAGTCGAAGTAGATCCCTCAAACAGTTGACCACAAAGCTCCGGGTAAGATAGGGGTACTCTTCTCAAGGCTTCTACGTATTTGTTGGACTGTGGGAAATTATAGAATGCTATAAGATTTTTGAAATGTAATAATAACCATTACTTAGGAAAAAAAAATACCTTAATCTCAATTTCCCATTCTTCTTCTGATAAGTTAAATGTGTTCGTTATGGGATCATAAACATTACCGGTTTTGCTTTTAAGCTTTAACCATGCCGCAAATTTTGATTTTGTATAATCATAACGATTCTTCGTCTGCTTTTAATCCACTACGAAATTGTGTTCTATTTTCAACTTTTCACCTACATTCTTCCATGAGTGTGGTTTAAGACTGCTCCCTTCACGTCCACGAAGTGTGATTTCTTGAAGACATGTTTCAAGAAATGTTTTCTCAACACCCTTTAGGTTCCAATTAGTCCTACCCCTTTTTTGTGCCATTTCTTTGAACAATTCAAAACACACAAAAAATAGCTACTTAATACAAACCATACCATTAAACATCACAATATCGTATCACTAAACTATCACATCTTGCTTCAAAATATCGTATCACAACAAATGCTTCAATACCATTAAACATCACAATATCTACAAACAATACCATTAAACATCACAATATCTACAAACAAAACCATTAAACATCACAATATCGTATCACAATATATGCTACAAAACCAAATTCAAACTATACTTCACAAAGATATAGCACCAAACATACAAACAGTACCTTAATCGATAGCTTCAAACAGAACATATAGCACCAAAATCAAATTTAAAATCAAATTCAACATCAAATTCAAACTCAAACAGAACATATTATTATTCAGTTAACATTAACTTTAGGCTACAATAAAAATCACTAACGTGCAAAATTTTCAACAACAGGATGATGACAAAATGAAGCTGGCACAATAATTTACTTTTTTGAATCCTAAACTCCAAGGTCCAACAATTTAATTTTTTATTTATTAATCTTGTGAGTGGAGATTAAACAAATGAAGATGATGACAAAATGAAGCTGGCACAAGCATGACATCGGAACAGAGATAAAATCGAACAACAAATGAATAAAAGCAAAGGGAACAGAGATATATCAAACAATTATAGGTGTCTGTTTGTACCTTATAGAGTTATAGTTGATTGTGGAAGAAAGTCGACGGTATAGAGTGGAGGAGATCGACGGTGAAGAAGGGCGGCCGTGGAGATGGCGGCGCGAGTGGAGAAGGCCGTTGGTGAAGAAGGTCGCCGCTGCAGAGTCGACCTCCGATTAAGGGGGAGGGCGTTGCAGAGTGGAGGAGCTGGATGGTGGAAGAAAATGAGGGGAAGTGCGGCTGAGTGTTGAAGAAGAGATGTGTCTAGGGTTAAAGGGTATACATGTAATAATTTCTATTCAGATCTCAAAAGTGTCTGAACCATTCAGCTCTGAATGGATTCATTAAAAGGTCCTGTTTTGGTCAACCAAACACCTTGCCTCTGTCCGATTCAGAGGCTTGCCTCTTAATGGGGCCATTCAGACCTAAACAAACAGCCCCTAAGTCTGAATGGTTAAGACCTCTAATCTGAATTTGTCAGAAATGTGCCTCTAAACGGTTAAGCATTATACTGCCTCTTAATAGTTCAGATCTCTTAATGGATCAGCACTTAATGGTTCAGACTGGTTCAGCACTTAACCATTCAGAAGTTGCCAAACAACCCCTTAGATGCAAATGCATACACCAATAATATAAATTGTAATAGTTTATTTTTCGAAACCATGCAAATGAGAATATAAAACTTAACAAAGCTGAGTTGCCCCTGCAAATGAGAACTTCAAGCTTCAAAAATCAAACATTTATTCATGGATCCAACAACTCTTTTGATTTGATACATAAACAACAGCAGATCATCGTCGTCATCGTCGTTTTCATCAAACTTCACGAGAAAATGATAAAAACCTCAAAATGAGCAGATTAATTATTGAAGCAAAACCCGATGCTTCAGACTTCAAAGCATGTTTCTAATATCCAGAGACTTCACGTCCGGCATTTCCTCATCATTGAACTCCTCCCTGCAAATGTTTTTGAAATCTGTAACTTAAAAAAAATGTGTGGTTAAAGGTTGTCATTTTCATGGAAGTAAAAAACATACTGTTTCTTTTGTGTTTCCATAGCTTCTAGAGCATCCTTCTTCAGCTCTTCAAGTTGTGCTTTAGCGATCTTTTTCTCCAATTCTTCTTCATATTTAGGCAAGTCTTCCTTTCGTATGCCAAGCCTAAGACATCATAGATAAACACCATAAATTTGACTTATTTTAGATTAAATGCTGGTTAACTGACTTTACTGTTCACTGACCAAAATAGAATCGTAAAGTCTTTTGGAAAGTCGAGTTCTTGAATACCGACTGTTATAGTATAGTTTTTGTAAACACACTTGACACATATTTTTCATTAAAAGTTAAAAATTTCGAAGAAAAGGGGTTTTGGGTCAACTGGACCAACACAATTTGTCTTGTTACACAACCTGCAAGACCCAACAACTGAAGTCGATAAATGAAAATCTTATTTATCTGAACAGTAAAAGCTTACTTTTGGTTGATCTTGTTGAATTCTTCTGTGAGGAGAGCCATCCCCTTCTTGTCATTCCTCATAAGCGGCTTCTTAATTTCCTTCTCAACTTTCCCTAGTGCATCCATCATCATAGCCTCAGCACCTAGCTCATCTGTAAGCCCTCTCCTGCAAATAAGATTTATATGTCAAAGTTCAAACAAAAATTACATATGTGCCACTCAAATCAAAACCATACAACAGATATATCAACTATCATAACTAGTAGGACTCATCTTTCAAATAAAAACCGAGTATACCTTAGATTAAGACTAGATCATTTAAAGTTAAAGAAATGGTAGTGGTAATTATTAAAAACGTATATAAAGACATACTTGAGACGAATATCCTTCAAAGCCAAAAGATAAGATCGAGCATCCTGGATACCAGCGGTTCGTTGCTTAATGGTGAATTGGATCCTTTGAGACTCTGAGAACAGATCTGCCCTGTAGACGTTGAGAACAATAGTGGCATGTAATCATTTAACAGTATCTTAAACGATCAAAAATGACATATGCATGAAAAACAAAATGCACATAACGAGAAAGAAAAATGAAAAAGATGTTGCCAATCTTAACATGCAAAATATCTTGTCGAAATACTTTTTGATTTCAGACACCGTGAACAGCTAATATGAAAACTCAAAGTTATAACTCTTGTATTGTGAGAACTTACTTTTCTCTTACAGTCTTCATGACTTTAGCATACTGTTCAACTGCAGCAGGATCTTCAGGATCAATAGTAATTTTCTCTTTTCGGAGAACCCCAATAGCTGTCTCAAATTTCTTCTTCACATCAAGAAATATGCCTTTCAACATTTCTACACACGTGTAAAAGTATAACCATTAGTATTTTCATAAAAAGCTTAAGCCGTAATTTTCATGTAATCTAAATTACTTTACAGAATCTGAATTCTGAAGATTATAAAGTGGCATGTTTATAAATTGCTGAAAATGATGTGAAATTCCATGTAAACTCACCATCGCCCTTGAGAGCTTTAGGAGTGGCCTCTTTAGCATAGAAGCGAATTGGGACTGCTTGCTGTTGTGGTTGAAGAACAGATTGACTGCCATATAACTGCATAACAACAGATCCATATGTTAATACACACACATTATGACGAAAACCACATGTTCTACATACAAAGGCACATTCTTGATTAATCAGAACAATCAAAATCCACACACTTCAAGAAGAAAAAAAATATAGCCTGGTTGTCATTTCAAAGCCATAATTCTAATTGCTCCCTTACATCAAAAGCTCAAAAAAAAGAATTATGGTAGACTTCTACAAGCTCTGACTAAACTAAAACTCCCGAAGGAGTACAATATGAAGATTACGTACCCAACTTAAGTAGAGTTGTTAAGAGTTAAGACAATACCACGTCATGAGTTCAATACCATAAAATAAATTATTTCATTGGCTTGTTAAACAAGCATGTCAAAGGTATGCTCACCTATGACCAACAAGACCACAATGCATGACAGATATGTTACTTTAACTGCTATGCTGCCAGAAATCAGGTGCAACGGGGTTGATTCATGGTTTGACATGATGGGAATACATCAGACCATTAAAAGGGAGAGCAAGGAGCACAACAAAACTATATCGAAGAATGATGAATCTTAAAAGGGATCACCATATGTCCATATGCATAGGTCATGTTGTGCAGCAAGTAGCAATGCATTTCTTCAAGTTCAAGCAATGTAAATTAAGTTTCTACGTAGCAACTCATTGTTTACTACAAGGTTAAAAGTTCATAAGCATTGCCAATTTACTATACACATCAATTTCGTTCAAAACTAAAATCACTTACTTTAACAATTTAACCATAAATAGGTTTCTTCAAACAACAGACAAAATGCATTTCCACAATTCTTAGTAGAAGTATCACTAGAACTGAAGAAAGCATTTTCCTCGAGTTCTTTAAAAATTAATGACGCACGTATAGCGTATATGTACATACTACACTACATAGCTATTTACTTTAACCCATCATACACATTTCAAACCAATTATAAACACTGCCAACCACTTCTTTTCCAAAAAATGTTACCGTACCGCCAAATCTAAATTGCAAGCAAGCATACATACATCTAGTCAAATATCAACTTTACCAAACTAATCAGCACAATCAAAATCCCCAAAAACACAAATCAACATCCGAAACCTAATAACCTAATTCTAAAACTTAAAAAAGCAGATATCCTGCACACTCGATTTATAAATATAATCATATATTTCTATACAAACATCTTCATTTATTTCAACAATTTCTAGATCCTAATACTCAATCCAACACAAACAATTAACGAAAAGTCAAAACAAAGCTTCCGATACGTACAAATCGATCTAGCACATATAAGCAATAAAAATACGTTAACAACAACATCAAAATCATAGAAATACGATAAATTTGAAGAATCGTTTATATATAGAAGGTAAAGGTGTATAATCAGTGATGTGTGAATCAAAGTAAAGGATAAAAATTTGATGAGGAACATGAGAGATTAGTACCTGACGGGCGGATCTGGATAAAGCACGAGCCATGTGAGCGATGTGTAATTGCGGTGATTTTGGAAAATGTTAAGCGGCTGCCTGCTTAGGATTAGGGCTCAGACTCGATCTAATGCTTGTGGAAGAAGAAGAGGAGGTTGAGCGAAATGCTTGCTGAGTGGAACGATGTCGTATTGGATTATGTAAATTAGTGAAAATAATTTTTATTTTTTTAAAGCCTTAAATAGTTAAATTACTCAAATCTGTCTTTGGTGGACCTCGAACCCTTAACTTCAGCGGGAGTAACACCTTAACTACAATGGTTTTGCCAATTGGACACCCTAGTGTAATAATCTTATCATTATTTCGTCATATTACTGCTTTATTACCTATGTAAATAAATAAATTAAGGGTAAAATGAATGAGATTGTAAATGTGATTTTTCATTGCTTTGATAGAAGAATACAAAGGCTTATATAGGCATAGCATTTACATTTTAACACTTTGATATATTTAATACTAAACATATAAAAACATATTATCTAACATCCCCGCAAGCTGAACGGTGGAAAGCCAAGTCGAAGCATTTGTCGAAACATATTAAATTGAGAACTTGGAAGACTCTTTGTGAAGATATCCACCACCGGAAGCTTGGTAGGAACGAACATAGTTGTAAGTTTTCTAGCAGCAACCAACTCAAGTATAAAACGATTTCGATATGTTTTGCCCCTTTTTGTGAAACCGGGTTCTGAGTTAGAAAAATAGCACTTTGATTGTCACAAAGAATTGTTGGACGTGTCGATGGTAAAGCATGAAGTTCTTGTAGAAGATGAGTCAACCAAACAATTTATACAGTTGTATTCGCCATGGCTTGATATCGGATTCACAAATGGAACGACCAACAGTTGGCTGCTTTTTGGCACTCCACGAAATTAGATCCCCCCCCCCCCCAAAAAAATAGAATATCCATAGGTAGATCGTTATGTTTCCAGACAGCGTGCCCAATCAGCATCTGAGTAACCAAGAAGCGAAGTGTGAGTGGGACAACTGTAGTGAAGACCAAATGCAACAGTGCCCTTGAGATAGCACAGAATCTGTTTTACTTCTTGAAAGTGAGCAGTGGTGGGAGCATGTAGAAACTGACTGACTTGATTTACGGCATACACAATGTTAGGTCTCGTGATCATTAGATACTAGAGAGCTCATACGATAGAACGATAATGTGTAACATCCGAAAATGGGGTGCCTGCAGAAACAAAAGATACATCGGTGCTTAAAGGTGTTGGTGCAGGTTTAGCATCCAATATCTTAGCGCGAGTCAAAATATCCATAGTATATTTAGACTGATTTAGAAAAAGACCATCGTGAGTGTAGGTAACATCCAATCCCAGAAAGTAGTTGAGTTTCCCAAAATCCTTAATGGCAAATTCTATGTTGAGAGAGGCAATGAAAAAGTTCATGACTGAAGTCTGATTACCAGTGAAAATTAAATAATCGACATAGACAAGCAGATACATGATACCAGAGACACGTTTGAAGATAAATAGAGATGGATCGGCACGACTACATGAAAAACCATTAGCGCTTAGAAATAGACTAAGACGATGAAACCAGGCTCGCGAAGCTTGCTTGAGCCCATAGATAGCCTTATTTAGCTTGCAAACATGAGATGGGAATTTAGGATCAATAAAGCCCTTAGGTTGTTCCATATACACGTTTTCAGAAAGATGCACATGTAAGAAAGCATTGTTAACATCAAATTGACGAAGCATACAACCATTTATAATGGCTAAAGCGAGAACAGTGCGAACAGTGGCCGCTTTAACAACTGGGCTAAAGGTATGAGAATATTCAAGACCGGGACCTTGTGTGAATCCTTGCGCAACAAGTCGCGCTTCGTAACGATCAACAGATTCATCACTCTTGAATTTGGTGCGAAAGATGCATTTGGAACCAACCACATTACTATTTAGAGGACGAGGGACAAGCGTCCAAGTATTATTTTTGTTAAGAGCAGAGAATTCAGTTTCCATAGCCCTTACCCATTTGGGATCTTTGTCACGGTTTTACGCCCCCGCCACAACTCTGGGGGCTTAATACTAGTTTAACTTAAAAGTTATTACCCAAAACCTAAGGGATGAAATTGTAAATGCAACTTTACTAGTAATTCAACCCGCTTCTCAAACTCTAGAACGACCGCAGTTGAGCTACGCGTTTCGTCAAACACTTAACCTGCAAAAAAACAGAACGAGATCATTGTCATGGATAATCAGAGTGACCTCATAAAGGAGTTGAGATCTAAGTTATCTTCGTTCGAAAACAGAGTAAAGGTATATTCACTTCATATTTTCGATAAATCTCCATCATTTTTACCTGTTATTCGGTTTCAGTATTAGTTTCATTCGCAGGAATTGGAAGCAGAGAATGCGAAATTAACATCTATAGTTTCAAGCTGCACTTGCCGCCACGAGGTTCGTGTTTTTGTTCAATCTACAAGTAGTGTTTGGAATTTAGGATTGTTCAATACTTCAAGATACTCAGATTAAGATTAGTTACAAATTTAAGATTCAGTTAGTGATAAATAATGAGAAGTTTGGTGATGCTGGGACTAAAACCGAGTGTTTTTTTTTTATTTTTTAGTGGAGGTAAATTTGAGTTGTATTTCACTCACAATTGCTCTGTACTTTTTGATAAAAAGATTATGCTGGTAAGACTACAAAGTTTAATATGGTTAGAATATTGATAAAAGGAAGAACAAGATTATGCTAGCCATAGTTATTAAAGGCGCTAAGCGGACTTAAGGCGCATAGGCCTCGCCTGGGGCCTAGGTGCAAAGCGCAAAAAAAGCGAGGGCTTGAGAAAAATTAAGCGCATAATGAAAAAAGTTAAACAATATTATGTATTAGAAAAAGAATGCTATTCTTCAAATAATATAAACAAAATCTATTATATAAAACTATATATCATCTATTTAGAACCAAAAGTTCTAAAAATATTAGTGTATTAGTGTAGAAAAGTAGTTTTCCTTGGATAAAAGTAGAAATCTGGTTAGAATCTTGTCGGAATTTAGAGAATTTGGCCGGAAACTCTCCGGAATCTAGGAATCTCGCCGGAATCTGCGCCTGAACCATCACCTAGAGAATTAAAGCGCAATTTCCTCGACTTAAAGCGCAACTACCTCGCCTCGCCTGAAAAATGGGCCTAGGCGCAGGAGGCGATGACTTTTAACAACTATGATGCTAGCAAGACTACAAAAGCTAACTTGTACCAATGTAATGTACGCCTCTTGTCAGATCAGTTATTTCATCTTTTTTAAGATGGGCGTATAAGAGGGCGAATGGGGTTATATGGGCGTTTAACAGGGGAGAACGCGGTTACACTGATGCATACATGGTTCGTTATGGGCGTATAGGCATTTAAAAAAAATTAGCTAACGTCAACTGCTACTTTAAGAGCCCGCCGCATTACGAATAGTGTTGCAATGCGTATAGAAGTCCAGTGCTACATGAAGCGGTCATAATAGCATATTTATCTGCTTTATTCATGTAGGTTAAGCATGCCACTATTTTAATTTAAAAAGTAAACTTGTTAGCAAGCAAACGTAAGTGAGGATATAGAGATTTTGGAAGGTTTTTTTTGTGTTATTTTGTAAATCAAGTGATACTTTAAGAGCCGCATTATGAAAGTTGGTTTCACCCTTTGTGCAGGTGGAAGAAACTCTTGATACTGATGTTTCAGACAAAAATATGTCTGCTATAAATTTGGAAAAGTTGAAGTTAGGAAACTGTGTCGGGAATGGAAAAAGGAAGCCAAAGAAGAAACAAACAGGTCTGTGTTTGCTTTATACTAGTTGCTGAATTTGATAATGTTTTTCTTCTAGTAAATAACTGTGAATCACTTACAATACAAAGCACGTGATGATCCATTACAAAAGATTGAAGAGGATATAACTTGAACTGTCTTTTTTACAACATGCACTTTTTTTTTCCTACAGGTTATAACTTGAACTCCATGAATCATCACTCACAGAGACTCGTGGCTTTGAAAATTATGTATTTTGGGCCGAGGTACACAAATGATGCTTCCGCATAATCTCATCTTTAGTAGTTAACTTACATTGTGCAACATGACAGGTTCTATGGTTTTGCATCAGAAGCTCAGATGGATCCAACTGTTGAGGTCTGTCTGCAGATATATGACTTAATCTGATTGCTAATATCGTAATCACACAAAAAGTAACAAAGTTTGCTACTTTGTTCTCCATTAATATGCCACCACTTGTATGAAGTTTAGGAAGATGTTTAAGCGACATCATGTGCTAAGCCTTGGAAGTCTGAATACTTGATATTGTATGTTTCTTATAAAGTCTTTTAACAGTTTGGAACACTATTTTCGGTCTTTGTTGCAGTCGGAACTTTTCAAAGCCCTTCAAAAGACAAGACTTGTACTTGGTGAGAGGAAAGATTTGCAGTATTCAAGATGTGGTAGAACCGACAAGGGTGTTTCCTCGGTGGGCCAAGTAAGTTGACAAAAGAAGTAAGTTTCATATTCTTAGATTATTCATAAACAAATACAGTAATGCTAGTGATAGGCAGGGGTGAGTAGAAAACCGAAAAAAACTGAACCGAAACCGAAAGAGTCTATTTAACCAAACTGAAAAACCAAACCACACAAAAAAACGAACCGAAGTTTACGGTTCGGTGACGGTTTTGCATTTTATGAAACCCGAAAAAAACCAAACCGAACCGAATAACCTTAAACATCAAATTTTTAATGTTTATTTATCTTTGAAATGATTTATCCATTGCCTACAATAAATAACAAAATTTAACATAAAAATTAAATGATTTTTGGATTATTATAAAAGAAAATGTCTTAATAAAAACCTTTGGAGAAACATAAAACTAGATTAGAGGGTTAGGTTTATGTGAATAATATTATTTAAAAAGGTTAAATATAATAACTTAAATGTAAACATCTAAGAAAGATTATTAAATATTGGATTATACTTTTTTTTTTGAATCTTACGTAATTTTGTCTCAGAAACTGAAAAACCGTCCAGCACCGAACCGTCATTGGAACGGAAAACACTGAAACCGAAAACCGAACAGTTCAAAAAAAAAACAAACGGTTTTTAAAGAAAACTGAACATTTCGGTTTCGGTTTTACCATAAAACGAACCATGCACACCCCTAGTGATAGGTGCTGCAATAACCAGTTGCTCATCCAGTTATGTATTTGAGTTTATTTGTTTTGTCCCACATTGGGGACATGAGCTTTTATAATGTTTTCTGTGCATATCTATGGGCTAGGACCACATGTATAATTCAGATCTAACGTTGTTTTCATTTATATATTGTTGAGATTCCATACTTGGGGAGCATCTTCTTTTTGTTACGGTTCTAATTACGATAATTGTTTTTGATGTAGGTTGTTGCTTTACTATTGAGGTCAAAACATAAGGAACCTGGAGGCGATACCTCTGAGGAACTTTTAGACGAAGGACCAGATGGTATTTTACACTCCCTTAAATTAAATTTCTATTTTAAGTTTTGATCCAGTGTTGATTATGCTATTCATACCATAAATATTAGTCTCGCCTAAGATTGTAGTACCCCCTTCGAGTTTTTCATGTTCAGTTTTCTGTTGGCACTTGTACTGTTGCTGTGTTTGCACGCTCACGTGGGAAGTCCGTATCCATACTTTGTCAATGATTTGTTAACACTTTTGTTTCGGAATTCTTTTTTCAGAAGGAGAGCTGGATTACGTAAGGATACTGAATGGCGTTCTTCCTGATGATATTCGGGTATTAGGCTGGTGTCATGCTCCCGTCAATTTTAGTGCACGGTTTGTTGTTTTGCCTTTCATATCTTCCCGTTCATGATCTTTGGTCATTGTTCCTTTTATAGGTTGCAGACAAATTCTAATCTGTTATTTAATTTATTTAAATACTATAAATTAGCAACTTGTATGTGCATATAGGTGTTGTACTTAATGCTTGGGGAGTTTAAAAAAATGATTTTTTTTACTTTTAGTCCAAAAGTATTTGATAAAATACTTTTAACTCAAAACTATTTGAATTTTTTACTTTTAACCCAAAACTTTCCATCTTTTGCAATTTAACCTCACAACTTTTTTACTTTCAACTTTGGTCTCTTGTACTTTTCATCTTTCGCAAATATTTCGTTTTACGCTTTGTTCTAAATTTTGAGAGTTAACACGGCGCAACGTGCGTGTGTGGTTCAACATTTTTACGTTTCGTTCCAAGTTTTGCGAGTTAATACGACGCAACGTCTGTGTGTGGTTCAACGTTTTTACTCGTCTATTTTTTCCCGTTTGACGGGTCCGTCATAACGTGTGGGTCCTAGATGGACTTGGTTATTATGTTCTATGTTTTACGTTTCAGTATAATTTCTTCGCATTAAGAGGCCGCAAATTCAGTGTCGGTGGTTGATCGTGGCGGTGTGACATTGATGTTATTTGGCACGGTTTTATGCCCCTGCCGCAACGTGGGGGTGCTTAATACTAGTTTTTATCTAATTAATAACAATTCGGTTTTTAATTTACTGATGAGAGAAGCTATGGTCTAGAGTAGACATTATACATATACTTAAAAGGCTATTTTGTCAACATCAACCAACTTTGGCCCTTCAACTTTGGTAATGACATACTTAGCCCCTCAACTTTGATAAGGTTTTTGTTTTTTCATTTTTTCATTATTTACCCTTACACTTTATTATAGTTACTATTTAGACCCTCAACTTCTAGTTTTTTTTTTTTTCCTTTTACTTATTTTCTTTGGTTTCTTTTTAGTTTTTTTTCTCAACGTAATGTTTTTATAAATTTTCCTTATGTACCGTCGTAAGAAGGTTATTTCAATTACATTTCGAACTCGCCGCATATATTCGCTTTTATGGTTATAACGAGTGTCGATACCGTAACGAACCGAGCCGATAACTTTTCCGTGACTTTTGAATACTACTGCGACGTGTTTTTTTTTTATCTTCACGTATACTGGCCCGTCGCAATTTGCTTATTTTTATTTACGTTTTGAACCCACTGCAGAGCGTGGGTGGTAACCCACTAGTTATATGTAAAACACTAAAACAGTAAAAGTAAATGGTATTTATGTGTTGTTTGCAGGTTTAGTTGTCTGAGTAGGGAATACAGATACTTCTTCTGGAGAGAAAACTTGAACATATCGGTAATATGGTACTTAAGTACCCTTATTTCCATCCATCGTTTATTATGAATTTATTGTAACGCTGCTGCAATTACAAAACATTTATGTTACTCTTTTTGACCCTTCTATGGTATATGATCTCTCTAGGCTATGGAAAGTTCATGCAAACGGCTCATTGGTGAACATGATTTCAGAAATTTTTGTAAGATGGATGTGGCAAATGTGCATAATTACAAACGACGTATAACATCATTCGATATTTGTCCTTGCAATGGAAGGTTTGAACCACATCCCCAACTTTATTGATATTGATCTTATGTTGTATGTTATTTGTCTTCACTTTTTCTCCCAACTTTAATTTATTCCAACATTAATTAATAACCCTGCATTTTTGCGTGTTTAACATTAACAGTGACCAACTCTTGTTTATGAATATCAAAGGCAGTGCTTTCTTGTGGCACCAGGTTCGGTGCATGGTTGCTGTGTTGTTCTTGGTTGGCCAAGGTCTTGAATCTCCCGATGTGCGTAACTGATTTCCTTGTTCATTGATTTCATCCTCTTTTAACTTTTAGAGTAAAATGTCATTTTCGTCCCTGATGTTTGGCCAGTTTTGCGACTTTCGTCCAAAGGTTTGTTTTTCTGCATCTGGATCCAAAAGGTTTGAAATCTTTCCATTTTCATCCAGCTCGTTAACTCCATCCATTTTTCTCCATTAAGTCAGGGGTATTTCCATCTTTTTTGTTAACTTAAAGGGCAATTCGGTCCTTTTCACTTTATGTATAAGCATTTAGCATAATGTACAAGTATGCAAACCCTTACTAAACAAAAAACAAAAACCAAAAACCAGTAGGTAAAAAGACAAAAATACCCCTGACTTAACGGAGAAAAATGGATGGAGTTAACGAGCCTGATGACAATGGCAAGATTTCAAACCTTTTGGATCCAGATGTGGAAAAACAGACCTTTGGACGAAAGTCGCAAAACTGGCCAAGCCTCAGGGACGCAAAATGACATTTTACTTAACTTTATTTATGTTGACAATTGACAATAAAATAAATACAAGGGACACGTGGATGTTTACTCTTTGAATTTCGTAGGTTATAGATGTTTTGCTCGATGTCGACAAGACACCTAGGAAACCTCAGTACAAAATGGCTCCAGAGGTTCCGCTAGTTCTATATTCTTGTGAATTTGAAGGTCTTTATTTTAAGTGCTCCTCAGGTACTTGATCACTTATATCATTTCTTAACTAATCCTGCTATTTTTTTTCGTATAATTATTTTCTATCGTGTTTATGTACGTTGAATCGCTTAGATGCCAGACGAGCTTTGCAGTTGCATTTAGAAAAGGAATGTCGGGGATACAAACTTCAAGCTGCTATTTTCCAAGAGGCTCTACCGAGTCTTTCGAGTGCCAAAGATGGTATTTTGAAAAGTTTCAGTTGGTTGGATTAAAATTTGTGGAACCTTCCTATAATTGCTGATCGAGTATTAAATGTGTGCAGATGAGAGCATAACTAATATTACAAAAAAGAAAGTTTCTTCTCATGTTCCTCTTATGTCACGTCCTACTGAACGTAAGCCCCCTTTTGACCCTATTGTACGATATGATGTTCTTTGTTTCAAGAACTTCATTCTTGGCATATGTTGTTTTACTAATGATCCAACTATTACAGCATCTTACGATGAGAGGCGCGCGAAGTTGACTTTTTCAGCAGCACCAGCACAACACGAATCTGTTGTAACCAAGCAAGATATGAGATGCTTGTGAAGGTAAAGCAGCATCTTCTATATGTTTGGTTTTGTATTTCCATCTACCATTTATTTCTCTGGATTTTGATGCTTGTAACTTCATTTTTATCGAATCCATGGTTTATTTAACTTGCATATGCTTCCCATGTTTTGAAAACATACTTTCTGCATGGGCAACATGGCTAAGCATTCTTACAGAATCCGTACATCGGGGCGAATGCATAGTCTTGTTCTTGTACTAGTGTTAAGCATGGTAGTGTATATCTGTTAGCGCAATTCCCCCTTGATTTGTGATCTGGTGTTGGTAACCCGTTGGATGGTCTTAACTATCAATGTGAGCTGTTTTTCGTTATCCAAGCTTGAAATATGCCCCGAAAATAACCGGAAGCCTTTAGAAACGGACCAACGGCCAAAGCCCTAAGTATGATGATGATGATGACAACTGGAAGCAAACGAAAAACCACTGATGCAATGAAATAAAGAAGTGATTAGGAGACTACCGTCCAGGATAGAAAAGAAGCGATTGCATTTTGAGTCTCATCTGTGAGAAACCCATCCGCCCATTTTGACTTGTGTTGTGTTTTGTTCTGCCCAGTCCGATCCGAATAATACTCTTTTCCCTCTTAGTTCACCATGTATAAACCATGGAAAATTGTCTATGGTCCAAACTGAAATAATATGCCATTTTAAATACCCATAATGAGCTGAGATCAAGTATATGAGTTTATTTTCCCTGGTCTAGGTATGTTCTATTTTATAGGAATTTTGATGAGATGAGCTCATTGAAGACCCAAGTGTTCGAGAATTTATTCTAATATAATAGTCTCGATATGTTTTCTTATCTTATATGAAAACTACTTTTTAAAAGTAATGTTTTGATCCTTTAGATGTATAGATGTCACAAATTCGACTTTGTAAATGACACTACTGGTATATTATTCAAGTAAAAACTTAAAAGAGAGATTGCAAGATAGGTTGTGTGTTCTGAATTTTTGTATGTTTTTCAACCATGAGATAGCATTATTATTTTGCTAGTCTTATACAAATACTTTGCTAAAGTATTTGTAATTAGTCATTCCAGAAAACGAATATAAAATTTTAATAATCCCAACTATTCGTCGTTGGCCGCCAACAGTTCCAACTTTAAAAATAACCACTGACAGTCCTAACTTTTAACATACTGGCCTCCACTGGACCCTGACTAACAGAACCCTGATGACGTTAGTCTCCGGTCACCGGAAAACGTTTTTTTGCCGGAAAACTCAACATTTTTGTCCCGAACCTCTTTGTAACCTTATTATGGACCTTTGCGAACTTTTTTCTAGTAAAAGCCCCAATTATTAAAATCGCCGGAAAACTCAACTTTTTGGCTGGAAAACTCAATATTTTCATCCCAGACCTCTTTGTAACCTTCGATCGGACATTTAGAAACCTTTTTCTAGACAAAAACGGTTTTCCGGAGACTAACGACGTTAGGGTTCCGTTAGTCAGGGTCCATTGTTGGCCAATATGTCAATAGTTGGGACTTGCAATTGTTGTTTTTGAAGTTGAGACTGTTGGCGGCCAACAGCGAATAGTTGGGATTTTTAAAATCCAATATTCCTCCAGAAAATTGTTATTTTATACATGGGCGAAGCTTTTAAGGGGTGGGAGGGGGCGGCCGACCCCCCCCCCCCCCCACACACTTTTCGATCAGTAGTGGAGAATATATAGTTTTCGTATAGAAATTTTTGGGTATATACGTTTTCGACCCCCCGTTTTATTATTTTAAAAACAAGTATTGACAAAACAAAATCAAAACATAAAGCTAATATCAATTGAAATGTGGATCCAAGCTCGTGCCAAAACTGTGAAAACCGTTTACAAGGCCAAAAAATATATTTATTTCGAAAACAACTCAATTTTTGTGAAAAATTATGTAGGAATGTTCAGAAGAAAAACAAAACAAAAACGTGTACTTAGTTTTTTTTTTTTTTTTTTTTTTTTTTTTTTTTTTTTTTTTTTTTTGAACCTAATGAATTTTGAGTATAAATTATTTGAGAAAAACCAAGTTAAATGCTAAATGACATATTAGTATTATAACCTAATTCACATGTCCTAAATTGTATTACAACTTAAACTTGAATTCCTTCGTTTTTAGTTTAGATATCTATTTAGATAAAAATATGTTGGTAATGCTGAAATCGCTAGAAATCCATATGATGCTTCACATTTCACACGTCTTATCATTATGTTGCACCTATTGGAAGACGAACCTATTTTAGGTATATCTTCGGCGGCTACATTGTTGCACTTTATCATCTTAAATGAGACTACTTCACACACTTATCTAATATACTCGTAATTCTATTTCACGGTCCACAATGGGATTCGAACCCTCGATATCTAGGAGAGGGCACCATTTAACACACCAAGATACCATTGGGAGGTATATCATCAAATTCTATCGCTCTAGTATGTTTTGGTCGTGTGCTACATAGTATTCCTGTTGATGATTAAACACAGTCACCACTTGCATAGGCTAGCTACCCAAAAACCGAACCAGATTTGCAAAACAGTCTCATTATGCTATCGAGTACCAATGTTTGTATTTCTACAAAAATATTGGTCCTCAAAAATCAAAGGGTCAGATAATCATACAAACCAACAATCTCTCTTGTTATTTGACCCCAAAAATAACCCAGGTATCAAACGCAAACAAAAAAAGCTAGCCAAGTCACACATCTACAGTTTAACATTTAACCACAACTTGACTGCTGCTGGCACCCGGTTCACTGCTAACAGTTTGCTCCTCCGTGATACTCTCTGTTTCTTCTTCGCTATCACTCTCATCATCATCTGCAGACGAGGGCAAGAATTTATTATTATTTAATTTGTAAAAGGTTGGCAATTTTGACCTATAAAGTATAAATGGGTTGATTCGGACTATATTAACTTATAAGCAAAACGGTTAAACAGAATGAAGGCCGTATTTTTCATGGATGAAACCTCCTAAATCATTGTATTATAAGAAGTATGACTATTGTTGAAATTATGTTTTTTTGGCAGACTAATACATACAAAAGTAGACAACGTGTTTCTGGTGACTGGTCAATCAACCCAACCCAACCAAGTTGACCAAAATGTTGGTACCTGCGCCAATCTAACCCGCTTTGATGCGAATCTGTTTTGACCTGTTACCCAACCCATCTTTTTTCACCACTGGGGCCCCCAACGTGTAAGGGGATGATGCATATACTGATCCTGAAAAGGATATAATGTTTCATTGGTTTGAGATCTCCTTACCTTCATAATCTTCTTCTCCGCCACCACCAATGTTGAGACTCTGTATAAAAACGAAGAAACCCCACGTTAAATCTCCCGACGGTTGTTAAGAAAAACATAAATAGACACGGTTCAATACTAACCGAGAAATTAACGTCATCATATTCCATGTCAGGTACAGCTGCTAAAACAAAAAGTTAATAATCAATCAGCACACATGCTCTGAGAAAATCTACATTTGCATTCTCATTTAAAACATTTTTCAGCGGTGAAAAAGCAATTAACAGTGTAAATGAATCAACCCTTTTCATCCTGTTCATCTTCATCCACCCATTTGTTCCAGTCAACCTTGATGAACACAGGGGTTCTTCCCTCTTCCTTTACAAGTCGGTTCCACCATTTACTCTCTTTCTTCTTTACAAGGTACAAAATATTTCTTGACCCGACACTAGCCTTGCTCTCCTGTAAATTTTGATATTACGAAATTACTCCCTCCATTATAATGATGAACAAACAAAAAATCTTACGTTCATATGGGTTAATTCGAATCATAGCAACATATTTTCATTCCTTTACCAATCATAGCACACGTTTTTCATTTTTTTTTACCAATCATAGCGATATATTCTTATTTATTTTAGAGTTAACTTTCGTTTTGCTCCCAGTGGTTTGGTCATTTTAACGGTTTTACTCCAATAGTTTAAAAATAGCCATTTTCCTCCCTGATCTTTCGAGTTTGTCGCCAGTTTGCTCCCTGGCTCTAACTCAGTAAAAAACGTTCAAGTAAAAGTAGAGGTATTTCGGTAGTTTACTCCCTGGCTCTAACTCAATTAAAACGTTTAGGTAAAAGTCACGGTAGTCGTGGTCGGCAGGTGGTAGTTGTAGGTGGTGGTGGATGGTGGTGGCCGGTAGAAAGAGTGGTTGGAAAGACGGGGGATCAGAAAAGAATTACTTACATACATGTAAATAAACAAATTATAGGTTTATTTAGGTGAAAGACTTACATGCCCTTGCTTTTATCTATAAAATTACCAAAATACCCTTCTAGTTAATGGGTTTTTTGGATGGAGTTAGAGGCGGGAAGCAAAATGACGATAAGTTAGAAAAATCAGGGAGGAAAATGGCTATTTTTAAACTATTGGGGCATAACCATTAAAATGACCAAATCACAGGGAGCTACCTTATGGTTGTAGCAATTGGTTAAAAAAAATGAAAGTGTATTGCTATTTGTACGATTATGCAATCTTGTATGGTACTTACATTGACATCCACCTTGTCATAAAGGTTGATATCTATTTCATAAGGTATATTATCAGCGCCACTTGTCGCCGAGAAGTGAAACTTTCCCTCTGGCTCCAGTTTCAGCTTCACATCCTTAGCATCCGGCAGATCAATTGTTATATAAACCAAATCGTCCCTCTGTGCCCACTTTAAAATAGGATGTCGACTACAGTTAAAAATGTGAAAACCGGTCATTGCAGAATAAAGTACACTACAAATAGAACATACTAATGATTTCAATCAGTAAAAGAAACAAACTAATTTCATGCCATACGTAATACGTTAAGCATGTATGATGCAACATGACTAGTGGATTTATAACACTATCAACAGATCCTTTGTATTGAGGCTGTGCAGTATCTTAGATTTTTTATTTATTAATGTGTTCAAATATTTTAGAAAAATTACATAACAATGGCAGGTAAACGGGCAACAAGCAACGCTGCAACCCCCTTTTGAATAGCAAATCCGATTCTACAAGATACCACCCATATTTGAGCTTTGAGTGTAAGTTTAAGGTACTTTATAACCATAACATTTCACAAGATTTTATCCAAGCCAAAAGTAACTAATTCTTATATGTAAACACAAGTGATGTAGCCACATTTTGTCAAAAAAAAAAAGAAAGCAAAAGTAAATACTTTTACCCTAACCATCCAAACCCTAAATGACCGTAAAACCCTAAACCCTAAACCATATGGTTCAAATGGTGCAATTATAGAACCAAATTAAAATCTTGTATAGTTGGGTGTGGCCAGTTGAGCTGGATACAGCTCAATTGGGATATAGCAAAACTTGGGCCCGCGATTTCACTCGTTTTTTAAACAGGGCCCAAGTTAAGATTCTTTGGGCCGGGCCATTGATGCCCACTTGTAATACCCAAAGATAAATTTCCTCTTTCGGGCTATTCTTTCTACCTTTGTGGAAATGTCCGAGAACGACTACACTTTTGTATTCTTTCATTCTTTATCAATAATTTTTGTCACGGTATCAACATATCAGTATCAACGTATCGTCCCCTTTACCCAAACAAACCGACCATTAACCGAAACCACTTTTCAATAACCGACGTTTTCGGTTATGGACTTATGGTTTCAGTTTTAGGCAATAACTGGCTCATGCTCACCCCTAATTTACAAACCCTAAAAAACCAACATTAAAAGTAACCCTAAAATCACATTGAAAACCAAAACAACTATAAAAAAAATCAATCACTCCAAAGTAACGTAAGTCAATACTTATCGATTTCTAGTGTTTTGAGTAACCTAATTATTCCCCAAGACTTTCTAAATTACATATGGTTGGAATAATAAGTTTGATTTTGGGATAATTTTCAATTGGGACAACAACATAGAAGCGATCTTCACATGAAATATGCAGCTAAAAATCGAAGGAATAGTGGTAAAGTAGTTGCAAATCAGATAAAAGAAGAAAAACGGTACCTCATTCTGCTTGATCCTTGAGGTTTCGGTTTGGAAGTTGGAACAAGGAGAAAGGTATGAGGGGGGTAGAAGAAGAGGAACTTATTAAACCCCACTTTAACCCACTACCCTATCATTTTATTAGTTATAATTTAAATAAAAAACGTATTATTTCTATTAATTAAAATATTATTTACAATAATTAAAAAATAGAGTTAACTTCTTTTTCTTCATGAGGTTGATCATTTTAACAATTTTGTTCCAATTAGAATTAAGTTTTCCCACATTGCAGCGGAGCATAAAATTATACCAAATAGTACTAATGTCACATTACCGCCACATTTAGTCGATCCAGGACACGCGCGTTGCGACAAACTTATCAAACAAAAAAAACGTAAAACATTGGACCACACATGCACGTTGTGTCATGTTAACTTGCAAAAGTTTGAACGAAACAAACAAGGACGTTAAACCACGCACGTTGCGCTGTGTTAACTAGCAAAATTTAGAACGAAACGTAAAACAAAAATTTGCGAAAGATGAAAAGTATAGAAGACCCAAGTTGAAGGTAAAAATGTTGTGAGGTTAAATTATTCTTACCAATATTTCAATTTCAAATCTAAGTGCTACCATCTTTCATTTCTTAGAATCTGTTATATTCTTACTAATATTTTAATTTCAAATCTAAGTGCTACTATCTTTCATTTCTTAGAATCTGTTACATTCTTACCAACATTTCAATTTCAAATCAAAACGGAAAGGAACGTTTGAATGTGGTTATAGAAAAAGGCAAAAAAATAAATAAATTAATAAATAAGCGTGAAGCTTCAATTGAATCATGAAAAGGATTATGTCAATCGTCGGTCCGAAAACCGGGTAAAAGATGTGAGTTTATATTAAAAAAAAATTAAAAGACCTCGACTTCTCCGAAAACGTTGAACCGATCCTGCCATGAATTAAACATCTTGAAAGGATGTAGCCTAAGTTTCAACACTTTAGATAATAAAATAATAGGAGGATAGTTGAATCATGAGATGTTTAAATACATGAATGGGAAGTCATGCACATATAACATGTTAAGAGTTATATTACGAATCGTGAGGTGTTTAAATACATGAATAGGAAGTCATGCACATATAACATGTTAAAGAGTTATATTACGAATCATGAGATGTTTAAATACATGAATGGGAAGTCATGCACATATAACATGTTAAGAGTTACATTACGAAGTTAACATTATTATATCAAAAAGTTGTGGTCTAGTAAGCACTAAAGCACCTGTCCATTCTGTTTGTGCCTTGTCCCTTGCACAACGAAAACCGGTTCAAGAATGCCCAAATAATGCACCCGCGCACTCCCTCTCACATAAGTTGACTTTTGGCGTTATTGTACATGAACGTTCATTCCACATCTCTCCTACACACCATCCTCTCATACACGGACCGGATGAGCTTAACAACGTTACCAAACAAGTTCTCAAGTCCGTAGTATTGACACGAACGAGAGAAAGCCTGCATTGTGAGTGTTCTTAGTATAGTTTTTTAATAATAGCTATGTATTGTTTTTACATTTTACCTTTTCTCTAATATACTTTAATAATAGCTATGTATTGTTTTTACTTTTTACGTTTTCTCTAATCAAATAGATTAAAGATTTCCCCCAATTTGAGCTGCAATTTAAACAATTCGATTCAAATTCTCTGTCTGTTTTTCATCCTAAGACAACATATCTGTATCTGTTAATCATTGTTTTATTCCTACTGAAAATCCAAATTATTTAGTGGTAGTTTCATTAAAAACTGCTGCTAATTGATGATTTCACTCTGTCGGTTATGTTAGGCTGGACGGTATGGAGGTCCATCCTCCTTCGTCCCGGTGCGGCGCCCTTCCTCCACCCATTTCGCCCCCCCCTCCCCCTCCGTCGCGTCCTCTCCGGCTTCTTCAGGCCGTTCAAGCCGTTCCACATGAGGACAAAACCTCCTCACACACACATATATACATACAGCATATACATATATTTTAGGATCATCTCCCATTTCCTTACCTCCATCCTCTTTGCCCCATCCTACGTGGCGTTTACGTGGCGGACCATCCTCCAAGGGAGGACCATCACCATACCGTGTAGCCTTATGTCCTCCATAGACTCTTTCATGTTTGTTTTGTTATTATATGTTATAGAACAAAGAATGTTGCTTGCGCGTGTTAAATTGACGCATCATTCCCAGTGTTGTACTTCAATTCTGTTTGTCCTAGCTTTGTGTAACGATAAGCATATGCTATTATTCAAGATTACATGAAAAAGATCAAATTGGCAATGCTCCAAACATGATTGTTTTCAGATTACATTAACCGAATTATATTAGGATGTGACACTAGTTTTGCAGCCAGGCTAGCCACTTGAATTTAATTATTTGTATTGTTTTTTTTTTAAAGTTTATTTTAAGCTTTGATGACTATAATTTTTAACTTGATTTAGATTCAAGATTATAAATTTTTGTAATTTTGATTGTTTATACTTGTATGATTAACTAATTACCGGAGAAAAGTACGTTTTTAAATTTGCATATTGCTTTATTTGATTTCAAACCGTTCAACTAGTCCGGCCTAATTGAAAATTATTAAAAAGTTGATTAAAAGGGACTTGCATGGTACACAGACACCATATGACGTCATCATACGATCATATGACAAGCGAAAATAATCATACAGTCAATATGATTTTGTCAGTGGACACGTCACATAATTTTAGTCACTTTTGTGCCAATTTACCTGTCATACAGCCGGCTAATATACTTGGGCAAAAGCTAACTCATACATCCTGTGTATAACATTATGGCCCGTTTAATGTGCCAATCTAATACATTATACTACCCTCAATGATCATTTCCGCCATGTCATAATACACACAAAACATATTAGTGATATTTTATAGTTGTTAGTGATGTTTATTATCAACAACCATTCAATATTTTTTAGGAATATTGGATTTTTAATAATTCTAACTATTCGTCGTTGGCCATCAACAGTCCCAATTATTAACATATTGGCTTCAATGGACATTAACTAACAGAACCCTAACGTTGTTGGTTTCCGGTCGCCGGAAAAACGTTTTTGGCCGGAAAACTCAACATTTTCATACCAAACCTCTTTGTAACCTTATTACGGACCTTTAGAAACTTTTTTTCTAGTAAAAACCCCAATTATTAAAGTCGCCGAAAAACATCTTTTTGGTCGGAAAACTCAACTTTTTGGCTGGAAAACTTAACATTTTCATCCCAAACCTCTTTGTAACCTTAAATCGGACCTTTAGAAACTTTTTTCTGGCCAAAAACGGTTTTCCGGCGACCGAAGACTAACGAGGTTAGGGTTCTGTCAGTCAGGGTCCATTTGTGGCCAATATGTTAATAGTTGGGACTACCAATGGTTATTTTTAAAGCTGAGACTGTTGGCAGCCAACAACGAATAGTTAGTATTATTAAAATACAATATTCCTATTTTTTAACCTATTCTTATATTTCACTAGTAGTTGCCCCGCCCGCGTTGCGGGGCGATTGCCGAATAATTCTCAATCAATTAAAAAAACACTACTATAATTTTGCTAAGAAAAAACTAAAACGATGATAAGACCGTAATTTTCTGCTCAGATCAAAACTGTATTTTTTCAGGACTAATGAGCGAGTCTTAGGTAGCTCCTTAACACGGGAAAAAATTAAATGGATTTAACCAATGAAAAAAACTTTTATAGTTTTGCTAAAAAAACAAAAACGATGGGAAAAACGTAATTTTTAACTGAGGGCGAAATCATAATTTTATTTCAGGGATAAAATCGTAAATTAATGGACCAATGGGGGAGTGCCAGGCAGCTGCCGGCATGACTGTAATTTTACACTGGGGGCAAAATTGTAATTTAACCAGGAAAACAAACAAAAACGATGGGGAAAATGTAGATTTAAGTTGAGGGCAAAATCGTAACGTAGCTGTGAGAAAAAAAAAACCAAATGGAAAATCTGTAAATTTAAATGGGGCAAAATCGTAATTTTGATCCGATGGCAAAATTGAAATTTTAGCTGGGAGCAAAAGTGTTAATTTATTTTTAAGTGGGTGTAAAAACATAACTTTGAACTGATGGCAAAATCGTAATTTTAAGGGAGAAAAACTAATCGCAAAAGTGTAAATTTAAACGGGAGTTAATTGCCATTTTAGTCCTTGTGGCTTGGGCCATTTTGCCAGTTTAGTCCAAAGGTTTCATTTTTAACATCTGGATCCAAAAACGTTTCTTCGTTGCCATTTTGGTCCAACTGACTTAACCCCATCCAATAAACTCTGTTAAGTCAAGGGCATTTTAGTCATTTCCCTTACTATTTTAATTAATCCTTTTAACATCTCCCTCCCTATTTATATATAATGAACAAAGAAGTATGTATATTATACACACAACAAAACCACCAGACCATGCATCCCCCACCACCTACCTCCACCCGTTACCACCACCACAACCACCCACCTCCACCACGCCACCCACCTCCGCCATCCTCGTCACACCACCGCCATCATCTCACCTCCGCCTCCCCTCCCTCATCAAAGATTTGCTTCTCTCTCATTTCATAAAACCCCCAAATTCACAGAAAACCCCCAAATTCACTGAAACACCTCCCCAACCCAAACAATCACAACCTCCAAGTTCAAATCGCACATAGATCTTCAAAGCAATCACCACCTACAAAACCCACAACCCAGCGCCGCCGTTTATCACCATCAACACCCACCTCCGCCATCATCACCAGCAACACGCCACCTCCACTGTCATCACAATAAACATCCACACCATCAAACCCGTCGAACCACCATTTTTAGAGAGATAGAAAGTCAAACCTGTTAGGGACGATGGTGGCTTGTGATGGCCTTGCAGTAGTAGTGGCGGTGGTGTACAGTTGAGACGGTGAAGGTGGGGGATTTTAACAAAGATCAAGCAATGGTTCAGATCTGTTACGATGGTGATTGGGGTTTAGAGACAGAGACGGTTCAAATATGCAACGACGATGGTGAGGGTCGCTGGCGGCGGCAGTGGTGGTGCTTACAGCGGTGGTGAGGTTGTTGATGGTGATGATATCATCTGGTGGTGGTTGGTTATGGAGAATAAAGAGAGTGCATAGAGAGAGAGAGAGAGAGGAGTGTATGTGTGTGCAGTGGTGGCTGATAGTGGTGGGCGGTGGTGAGTGGTAGGGGGCGATGGTGATTGTTGTGGTGGATGAGAGAGAGAGACATGAGAGAGTGAGAGATGAGTGGTGGTGGTGCACAATATCTGTGTATATATATATATATATATATATATGTTATTATAATTATATTATAATTATTATATATAAGATAAATCTTATATAATGATTAAAAGAAAAAAATAAAGTGGAATTAAAAAATAATATATGAAATGACAACATTGCCCCCTGAGTAACAGAGTTTATTGGATGGGGTTAAGTCAGTTGGACCAAAATGGCAACGATGAAACGTTTTTGGATCCAGATGTTAAAAATGAAACCTTTGGACTAAACTGGCAAAATGGCCCAAACCACAGAGACTAAAATGGCAATTAACTCTTTAAACGGGGAAAAATCAAAATTTTAAACCGAGGGGAAAATTTAAATATTTAGCTGGGAGCTAAAACGTAAATTTATTTTTATGTGGGGGCAAAAACATATTTTTAAACTGATGCCAAAATCATAATTTTAAAGCGAGATAAAAGCGTAAATTTATTGGACCAAATGGAGAGTGCCAGGCAGCTGCCTGGCACTATTAACTTAGCCGCCCATTTCAGCCAATAATGGGCGAGCACTGTTACCGCCCATGAAGATGCTGCCTGGCACTATTAACTTAGCCGTCCATTTCAGCCAATAATGGGCGAGCAGTGTTACCGCCCATGAAGATTGTATATGTTGAAATTGAAATGAAATGTCCAAAACGTATTTCTTTCTTTATTCTTTATTCTTGTATAATATACACAATACCTCAAGGAAAGTAAGACAAAACCACCACTTATTGAAAGCTTCATGGCGTCGTTCCACCGGAACGTCACCGGCAGACTACGGTTAGCTTGTTCTTCATCTGAAGTCGCCTTCCGCCGTCCGCGCCTCCAGTTCCTCTCGCCTCTTGTCTACCACCGCCACCACGTGTAACGCCCCGCTTAATTGCACTTTCCTTTTATAGCAAGTCTTATTCGTATTTCTATTTTTGGAAACCTTGTGTCCTTGTAATCGTTCTTTCTTTGTAACCGTTGTAAAATCCGAGACTTGGATCATAAATAAAACTCGTATTTTGTTAATTACACGTTATACATACTTTATATATGCTCACACGTTCAATTTCGTGGAACAATTGATACTTATTCGTAATTCTTGGAAACTATGTGCTAAACTTGTAAATACATGAAACTTATGCCTAAAACGTGTTTTGAACGTGAACGACACTCTATTTTGATGCTTATACGCTTAATCATAATTGGTTTATACTCCTCATACTTAAATGTGCCTCAAACTATGCTTTTGTAACAAGTATAGTCCTTAAATACCCTAAAAACACTAAAATAATAACTCTAGGGGCCAAATTGTAATATTTGAAACTTTAGTTCCGGAACCTTAAGGGCGGGCGGCCTGCGTGAACTTCCCCTGTCCCCTTACGCGACCCGCATGGGCATCAGTTACGCAGAAAACACAATCAGCTGCTGTTCTACGCGAATTGGCACGAAATCCTATGTTCTAACACTCCCAATCACCTCTAATCCACCTCCAATCATCCCTAACCTCTTCCACTATAAATACAACCCTTCACCAAGCATTTTTTTACACTTTCACAACTCTCTACAACTCTCAAATCACTTGCAAATTCAGAATTCGGGCAGATTCATACTCTTGCACTAAAGTGAGTATAACTTGCTCATTTCTTAACGAAATCACTTGATTCTTCTTCCTACTTCCTTGGATAATCATGGGGTTCGATTCCTTGACTTCTCCTTGGAGAAATCAGACCTGGAATTGCCCTGAAATAGTCCAAAAACTTTCTGTTTTGTTACATACTCTTTCAAAGCTTGTTTAAACTTATCCAACTTGTGTCTAACACATCTCATACCTATGTCCCAATGCTTACAACCTCTCTTATGGTTGGTTAGGCTTAAAAACAAGGTTGAGACACTTGAAATCAGAGGATTAAACCTCATAATTTTCTGTTTTGTTTAGGGTATTTAACCCACAAGTCATGTTCAAGCTTAGTTCTTGATGAATGAGTGATTATGGAACAACTTGGGTTGTCCTACATACAATCCTCACATGATTTGATGATTTCTCTTTAGTTAGATTATTTATATTATTGTACTAATCCTAGTTCGTGACCCTCCTTGGTTGTTTTTACATCAAGTGAAGTGGTGAACATTCAAGGGGTTCCTAAATGGAAGCATGTTCTTCCTACCCCATACATGACATCTATGATAACTTGAGGTGCCTAAATGAAGATCCTAATCTTCTACCTCCTACATGAATTATTGGACTAAATAATATGTAATACTTAACCTAAATATGTACATACACTCATTCGAACCTTTTAATGTTGAACTTGTGTTTATATGTTAAGAGTAGTAGAATATCATCTAAGACTTTAAAACCATGATATGATTCTAATGGGTGTACTACCCATGAAATACAATATAACCCTAGTGGTTACATAGTGTCATACAAGGGTTACTAAGTTAAAGATGATTATTTTTCGTATCATATTTTATACTTTATGCTATATTAAACTCCGAATTTATAATCTTCCGTTAAACGCCAAACTCACACACCTATGTTTCCTCGTGTAGAAGGACTAGGTGCTCCAAACTAATCCATCCACCAACACACTCGCGGGATTTCAAGTAGGAAAGCTTGCAACCACCGTGAGTATACTCGTATTCCCCACTTTACTTTTACCACTTTTTGGGGTGTAACATGTTTACTTATAAAAAACTTACACATGAACATTTTGCTTAAACACATGAACATTCCTATAACATGCTTGTATACGTGATTGCTTGATACTTTGAACTTGGGTGAAACTTATGTGTTGAACTTATCATTAACTTCGTACGAGCCTAACCGTGACATATGTAGCGCTATAGGATTGACGACCCCCCCCCCGTAGACTTGTGGTTATGTCATGAGCATCTTCCGTCTCATTATTGGTTTGATATGTTAGACACATGCCAAATTTATTGTTTATCTTGAATCACATGCTTACAATGATGAATTGTTTAAAACTTATCTTTTGTTATGTACGTACCAAACTTGTATACTCGCCATTGCTTTTGCATTGAATTGTATTTTAAACATGTTACAGGTTGATGATGACGATGCTATGAAAAGAAGTAGCGTTGATGCCTAGTTACACATATAGACCTTTAGGTTTAATATGTTGTATCAATTTTGCTTATGTTGTTATGTACTTCTCTGAACTTGTTGTATTTGAATTTCTTGTAATGTTGACAATTTACTTTATGAAATGAAATCGGTTTATTAAATATTGTCACACATAGCGTTATGAAGTCTCTTGCAATCTTCACACTTCGTCTCATCCCGAAGTTTCCGCCATTGGTTGGGGTGTGACAGATTGGTATCAGAGCCATAACTATAGGGAATTAGGTAGAATTGCCATGTTCGACCTAGTCTATAGTAGGAACCATATTTTTGACCATTCTTGATACTTGCTTAAAACGTTATTCTTCCTTCTTTGCTCCTTTCGCTTCTTTTGGTCTTAATATTTACATAATGTCTTTCCTAAGACATTTTACACAATACACTTGAAGACTTGAAGACACTCTCATACAAAAGAGACGAGTTTACCAAAATAGGCGTGAAACCCACAATTTGGTAAACGACTCTCATTCTACCTTAAACTATTTTTGCACGAAATTCCACCATTAAGCTAGGAGTGAAATCCACAACTTAATGGTAATTTCCAATTCAAACTCTAGTGGACCCTCGTCAAAGCGTTGAAATTATATTTTGACCCGACGAGTACCAACCACATTTAGGCTACGAAATCGTCAAGTTAGGGGTGAAACCCGCACCTTGTCGATTAAGTCCCACTCCTCGATTTTCGATCTCGCCAAAGTCCCGATTGTTTTGATCGATTAGAGACGTGTAGTAACTGGAAGGGTAAGATACCGTTAATCGCTTCTCGACGAGAGTATCTTACCTATAGGCCAAAGCACGTTTTCTCTAATTCGAAAGGACTTTCGACCCACTTTGGAATAGCCGACGTTTCTCTACCCGAAACAATCCAATGTTTTATTGAGCCTCTCTTTTACGTATCTCAATTTATATGCGATTTTATACTTGAACGTTCATCATTTCAAACTTTTAAACTCGTTTCGCACGTCATCGCAACCAAAAACAATAATAATTCTCGTGAACAAACTAAATTTATACCCCCCTTTACGCAATCATATGTGTTTTACTTGTTGAATACGTGTTGGAAACTTATGCTTTATGTGAACTTTACATGATACATGAACACTTACCTGTTTTACATACAAAAACCTTGTTTTAAAATTAGGATCAAGTCTCATCCTTTCCTTCTCTTTCCATCCTTAGATGTCGTCCAGCGGTGCATCAAAGAAAACCAAGTCAAAGAAGGGTTCGACTTCCAACACCATGTCACAAAAGGATTGCATGAGATTCATGGCCAAGCAATTTGCTAAGGTCCTACCTGACATTGTTAGCAAGATTCAGCCAAACCCCGATTCACCGCATGGCTCTGTCGACTCAAAGGCAGACAAACCCAAATCGACCTTCCAGTTTAAGCAATTCATGGCTTGTAAACCCTTGGAGTTTACTGGCAAAAATGGCACTACCGCCATGATGAACTGGTTTGATGCAATCGAGCTTACCTTCCTGCAAAGTGGCTGCCCTGATGAACTCAGAACCTTGAATGCAACTGGGGTGTTTTGTGAAAAGGCACTCGAATGGTGGACGACAGAACGCAACAAGAGGGGAAACGAGGTTGCACATGCTATGCCTTGGGGCGATTTCAAACAGCTTATGAGAGACCACTTCTGTCCTCCCCACGAACTCCAAAAATTGGAGAACGAATTTTGGAACCTTACTCAGAAAGGGAGTGACATGGATGGCCTGATTACGCGCTTCAAACAGCTCAGTGTCCTCTGTCCTGGACAAGTTGAGACCGTCCCCAAGACCATAGCCAAATTCGTTCGTTGTGTTGCACCTTCCCTGACAAACCACCTTGCCTCTGCCAATCCCCAGACCATTGAAGATGCTTTTCGTATAGCCACCGAACTTAACAACAACTGCGTTCTTCATGGAGCCTTTGACAAGGTTTCAACGAAGAATGCACGCCAAGCTACAATTGACACTGCTATTGATGAGCCCTTACCCTCCCGACCATCCAAGAAAAACCAGGGCAAGAAGCGGAAGGCTTCTAGCCAAAATTATGCGGTTGTCACTCCGCCAAACCCACAACCCCTAGAAGCCATGCCTGCTATTGCCAACGATGAAACCCCACGCAGAAATTATGTTGGAACGCAACCTAAGTGTGGTCAATGCCAGTATCATCACCCTCCAAACGTTCAGTGTCGAAAGTGCGTCAAGTGTGGCCGATTTGGGCATACTTCTCCATACTGCCGCGTCTCACCGCAGGCTTATCAAAACCAAGCCCTTTTAGCTCCAAATCAAGTCACCCCTGTGCGAGCATGTTTCACGTGTGGTGATACCAACCATATGGCCAACTTCTGCCCTCAACGACACCAGCCGCAACAGCCTCGACAGCAACAACCACAACCACAACCACAGCAACAGCAGCAGCAACAAGCTCAACAGCCTACTAGAGGCCGAGCTTTTCTTCTCACTACTGCTCAGGCTCAAAACGCGAACGACGTCATTACTGGTACGTTCCTTGTTAACCATATTTATGCTTCCTGTCTATTTGATACTGGCGCCGATAAAAGTTTTGTATCGATAGAATTCGAATCCTTGCTTAAGTGTAAACGCTCCAAGCTGCCAAAATCTTTCGCGGTCGAGGTCGCTAATGGTAAAACCGTCTCTGTCGATTCCGTTCTCTCCGATTGTTCTTTAATCCTTAACGACCATACGTTTTCAATCGATCTCATACCTATGCAAATGGGTAGTTTCGACGTCATAGTAGGTATGGACTGGCTTAGGCGAGTTCGTGCTGAAGTTGTCTGTTCTGAGAAGTTTATTTGCCTACCTCTTCCAAACGGTGACTCCCTACACTTCTATGGTGAAAAGCCTTCTCAAGGCCTTAAGCTTATGTCGTGTATCAAAGCAAACAAATGCTTACGCAAGGGTACCTTCGCCTTTCTCGCCCACATTGTGGAAAAGAGGGACAAAGGCCCAAGCATAAGCGACGTTCCCGTTGTACGTGACTTCCCTGATGTATTTCCCGACGATCTTCCTGGTCCGCCTCCTGCTCATTCTGTCGACTTTCGCATCGATTTAGTGCCTGGCGCAACGCCCGTCGCTAAATATCCTTACCGTTTAGCACCCTCAAAGATGCAAGAGCTCTCAAGTCAACTTCAAGAGCTTCTTGATAAAGGCTTTATACGCCCTAGTACTTCTCCTTGGGGCGCTCCCGTTTTGTTCGTCAAAAAGAAAGTTGGGTCATTCCGAATGTGTATTGACTATCTTGAGCTCAACAAGCTTACCATCAAGAACCGATACCCTCTTCCGCACATCGATGATCTCTTCGACCAGTTGCAAGGCGCGACCTGCTTTTCAAAAAATCGATCTTCGTTCTGGATATCATCAACTTCGAGTTCTCGAGGAAGATGTGCCTAAAACCGCCTTCCGTACGCGTTATGGGCATTATGAATTCGTAGTTATGCCCTTTGGTTTGACCAACGCACCTGCTGTATTCATGGACTTGATGAACCGCGTGTGCAAAGCATATTTGGACCGTTTCGTGATCGTTTTCATTGACGATATTCTCATCTATTCCAAGACACAAGAGGAGCATAAACAACACTTGCGTCTTATTCTCGAACTTCTTCGTGCTGAACGTCTATACGCCAAATTCTCCAAGTGTGAATTTTGGTTAAAAGAGGTTCAATTCCTTGGTCATACTGTCAACGAACTTGGTATTCACGTTGACCCCGCTAAAATCGAAGCTGTGAAGAATTGGATCACACCTAAATCTCCATCCGAAATTCGTTCATTTCTTGGTCTTGCTGGTTACTATCGTCGCTTCATCTCCAACTTTTCGAAAATCGCCGTCCCTTTGACCTCCTTGACTCAAAAAGAGAAACCTTTTGTTTGGGGTCCCGAGCAAGAGGAGTCTTTTCAAACGCTTAAGGACATGCTATGCAATGCTCCTATCCTCACACTTCCTGATGGAAACGACGACTTCGTCGTATATTGCGATGCTTCCCGCCTTGGTCTTGGTTGTGTGCTTATGCAACGAGACAAGGTCATCGCTTATGCGTCAAGGCAACTCAAAATACATGAGAGAAACTATACTACTCACGACCTTGAACTTGGCGCAGTTGTTTTTGCGTTGAAGATTTGGCGACACTACCTTTATGGTACTAAGTGTGTGGTCTTCACCGATCATAGGAGCCTTCAACACATCTTCGATCAAAAAGAACTGAACATGCGTCAACGTCGTTGGGTGGAACTATTAAACGACTACGACTGCGAAATCAAATACCACCCGGGTAAAGCGAACGTAGTAGCAGACGCCCTCAGTCGTAAAACTCATGTCAAAAGTATCCGTTGTTTCCAACTCGTCCACGACCTTCAGAATCGCATACGTGAAGCTCAATATTCATCTGTTAACGAGGGTAACCTCTACAACGAGATGCAATGTGGTGCCGAAAACAGTCTCGTGTCCAAACCTGATGGTATTTTATACTATCTCGATCGTATCTGGATTCCTAATCGCAATAATCTTCACAAGTTCCTGATGAAGGAGGCACATAATACGAAGTATTCTATTCACCCTGGTGCCGACAAGATGTACCATGATATGCGTACGTCCTATTAGTGGCCTGGAATGAAGAAGGATATAGCCACTTTCGTCTCGAAATGTCTCACGTGTTCAAGGTGAAAACCGAACATCAACGTCCCTCTGGCTTACTCGAACAACCAAGGATTCCTATCTGGAAATGGGAGAGCATTTCCTTGGACTTTATCACTAAGCTCCCCCGCACTTCTTCCGGCCATGACAGTATTTGGGTGATCGTTGATTGATTAACCAAGTCGGCTCACTTTCTTCCCATCCGTGAAGATTTCAAAGTCGCGAAATTGGCTAAAATCTACACTGATGAGATCATCTGCCGCCATGGTATTCCCGTTGACATCATTTCTGATCGTGACGCTCGTTTTACGTCTCGCCTTTGGAAAACTTTTCAATCTGCTATGGGTACTGAACTTAACCTTAGTACTGCCTTCCATCCTCAGACAGACGGTCAAACCGAGCGTACTATCCAAACCTTAGAGGATATGCTTCGTTCATGCGTAATAGATTTTGGTGGCAACTGGGATAAACACTTGCCCTTGGTCGAATTCTCGTACAATAACAGTTATCACACGAGTATTAAAATGGCACCTTTTGAAGCATTGTATGGTCGCAAGTGTCGTTCGCCTATTTGTTGGCACAAGATTGGTGACGCTCAAATCACTGGTCCCGAGCTCATACAAGAGACGATGAACAAGATTTTACAGGTTCGAGACAACTTACTGAAAGCCAGGCACCGGCAAAAGATCTACGCCGATGAGGATCGTAAACCAATGGAATTCGAGACAGGTGACTTCGTGCTTCTCAAGGTATCCCCTTGGAAGGGCGTGGTTCGATTTGGCAAGAAAGGGAAACTCGCATCTCGCTACGTTGGTCCTTTCAAAATTCTCAAAAGGATTGGCAAGGTTGCGTATAAACTGGACCTACCTGAAGAACTCAACAATGTACACCCTGTCTTCCACGTATCCAACTTGAAGAAGTGTCTAGATGACGAAGGACTACACGTCCCTCTCGAATACTTACAAGTCAACGAAACACTTCACTTTGTGGAAAAACCAGTCGAAATCATGGACCGAGGAGCCAAGCAATTGAGGCGCAGTCGAATTCCTATTGTCAAGGTTCGATGGGAAGGAAAATGGGGCGCTGAATTTACTTGGGAACTCAAGAGTGATATGAAGGCGAAGTATCCACATCTTTTCCCTAAGTCTTCCTTAATTTCGGGAGGAAATTCCCTAAAGGAGGGGAGACTGTAACGCCCCGCTTAATTGCACTTTCCTTTTATTGCAAGTCTTATTCGTATTTCTATTTTTGGAAACCTTGTGTCCTTGTAATCGTTCTTTCTTTGTAACCGTTGTAAAATCCGAGACTTGGATCATAAATAAAACTCGTATTTTGTTAATTACAAGTTATACATACTTTATATATTGTAACACCTCGAAAATTCGTTTTCAATGATATAACGACACGTGTCATGTAAGACAAAACGCGTTGTAAACCCGGATTTAATAAAGATGTTTTTGGCAGGATTTAAAAGTGGCGTCATGTTAAATTTTTACCTCTGAACGACCTCATTTATAAATCCCAAGACCCAAGTACATATATATCAAACGTCTAATATATCTTAAATCCAGAAATTCGTTGACAATAAATGAATTCGAAGTGCATGATTGGTTCCTATTAAAATTTCTACGGTAAACCTTCTTGTTTGGCACTTTTGAAAAGGATCCAAGCAAACATAACTAAATGGTAGGGTATGCAACTGTTAAAGACCCATAATTGAGGCCCCAAACTGATAAATAATGTCCCAAATACGGAATATGAGGTTGCCCTTTCGAAACACCAAGGAACAACAAGTTTTTGGCTGTTGAGGGAGGCTTGCGCATCGCAAGCATTGATCCTTACGGTGCGCAAGCGTGTTGCCAGCGACAGAAAAGTTGTTGTTTGCTGTTTAAACGCTTGGCACTGATTTAAAACGATTTTCCCCATATCCCTTGGCCCCTAAACAACCCCTAAAACATCTAGGACACCTGTGGGAATGTTGTGGTCAGTGCTAGACTTAGATGTCAACACATTGTGGTGCCTTGATCACTATATAAAGCTCCAATGTGCAAACACTTTGATCATTCCTTCCTCAAACATCTTCTGATCAATTGTGGAACACAAGAGCACTCTCCAGGCCTTCCTAATCAATCCTTAGACACTTGTAAGTTTGCTAAATCTTTCTTTAATTAAATTTAGCTTAGTTATTTAGCTAAAAGTCAAACCATCGTAATTACGGTTTGACTTCGAGATTAATTAATAATGGCTCAGTAAAATCTCAAATTAAAAGTACCTTTAAGTAGGTAATTATGTGGGTAATAAAACCTTAAAAGGGTTCCCCCTGATTCCCATTCTAACTAGGTCAAACGTCGGGTCAAACTTATTAAGAAAAAGTCAACAGGATACTTAAATTCTAATTTATGCATGATTAGCAATTTAGAACACATACAACCTGTTTGATCATTAATATAACTTGGTAATTAGTGTAAGAACATGTCTAAACATGTTCAACCCGACAATTTCCTGTTTAGACCCGGTTCGGAACCGAAAGTCTCATAGTTTGACTTTTACTTTGACTTTCAGTTCTGACCCATTATGGTATGTTTTAGAAATACCTAAGAGCTTCATTTGGACCAGGTTACATGCTAGTATAACCCTCTGTGATTATACACCTCAGATCATTAGTTATCCAATTAATACGCATGAATCCATTAATTGCTCATATGTTGACCATTATGCCCTTATTACCTTAAAACGTGATTTTTGGAAATGTAAAAGAGTAGAAAACTTACTTACTGATATTTAAACTTGCATACAAAATTTGACATCAGTTTGAGGTGTAGAATAAGAGTTATGCTCATTAGCGTAAAGTAAAAGCTTTATGTTAATTAAACGGCGTAATTAGCATATAGCCTAGTTAAGCCTACTTTTTGATACCAAACTCTTTACCCACTGATGTAATATATTATTTTGGTATTTTTGAAGATTTTTAATTAATTTTAGGCTGAGCATAACTTATAGTCGTAGGCTTAATCCGGTAATTGTCGGTTTTGCCCTTACGGGCCATAAAATGAGTTTTACATATCTAAACGACTCCAAACCTTTTGCTACTGATCAAATATGTTAAATAAATTATTTTAAGCCTTCTGGAATAGTAAAAATATCAGATTTAAGTATCAAACCCGGAAATGGCCTCTAATCGCCTTTTTTTAAGCGTTTTTAACGCATAGTATGTGCTATAACTATATTAAACATACAAGGGTTGATACCTACTGATATTTGAGGCAAATTATAATATTTTAACAGTAAACAAAGGTTGTTAAACTCATACTTCAGTTTTGAGCTTTACGGCTTATGTGAAATTACCAAAATGCCCCTACGGTGCATAGTTTGGTTATAATTGATAAATTTCACATATATACTTTACCCTACTGTTATAACTTGGTAAAATAAGTATTTTTGCTGATTACATCAGACCTGTAACCCAGGTAAATACTTAAACTCTTTTATAACCTTTTGAATGACCAAACTACCCCTACGGGGCATAGTTTGTGTTTAAATTCCTTTCGGGAAAAATAAAAGACATCTTACTGATGTCACAACACATATGGAGCATATTAACTTAGGAAACCTGTAAATGGCTCATATGAATACCCGTTACGCTTATTACGCGTTCGGTTCGGTTTATGTAACTAGTTTACATAAACTAGCCTAAACGGGTCAAACCTTATCGTTTTATCTCAAAATCCAGAATGTGTATAATATACCCATATTAAACAAGTCTTCAAACTTGTTGGGTCCAAAACACACTCTATCCGGTCATCGCTTAATCATGCGTACAAACCGTATCTTTGAAACTAACCGGTCTAAGCTTAAGCTTAATTAAAGACCCGTTAGGATTCTAATAGGTTATTAAAAACCTTCGTTCCAGATTAGGAGCCCAGTAAAAGCTATCTGTACTTGCTGAATTAATATACGGCTGGGATTGAATTTATATTTAGCTCAGGTAAATACTTTTAACTTATTTTCCCTATACGGGCTTGGGTTACGGTATATAGAATACCGCTTGATCGAGCATCAAAACTTCCATCGTTGGGTGGTTAATTGAATAATTTGATCGGCTCGTTTAAACAGTCTTGTTTACTTAAAAGCCTTTGGGGGGTTAATGACCATGTCCCGGATATCCTTGGCATCATTCATTAAATGGCCACGACCTAAGCACGGGGTGTAGGCGTACACCTGACAGCTGCATATGTAAAAACTGGTACCCCACTTAAAGGAATCAACCTTGTTGGCATTATACCTGTGGTGTGTCTATTGATCTTTAACCCGGTACGTCCGGGCTACTGAACGCATAAGGAACATGTAATTCTTTCACAAGATTATATATTTAAATAATTCTCCCAAGTTATAAAAAGGTTAATCTTGCCTCTGTGCATTTTAATCAAATTATAAAAGATATTTTGTGCCACGTGCATCCAAATCAATTTTCTTAAACCATTTTCAAAATGAGTCGGTTAATTGTATTTACCAGTGTAAACTGACGTATTTTCCAAAAAGGCTAAATGCAGGTACTATACGAAATTGGCTGGACATTTCTCCTTAGCGTCAAAAGAAGTCTCGCAAGCTTAAGATGCCTAAAAGTCTGTTGAACTATTGTTACTATTTTATTTTCGATCCGTCTGTGGATAAACAATCGACAGTTGTGATATTTGATATTACAATATTATATTCGGTTGAATTATATCTTTCATTTGCTTCCGCTGTGCATATTAAATATTGTGTTGTTTGACTATTATGTTGCCAACCACGTCACGAGACCTCCCACCGGGCCCACCGGTGACACGTGGAAATCGGGGTGTGACAGGTTGGTATCAGAGCCAACATTGAGTGAATTAAACACTAGCTTTTTGGTGTTTAATCTCAATGACACAGTAGCACATTCCTTGACCTTCTGAGTCTAGACTTAACATAGGAGTATTCTCAATCCTCATCTGGAAATTTTGCTTCCAATCTTTATTGGATACGTCGCCAAGCGAAGAAGCCGTAATAAGAGTTCTCCACACCCGGAGCCTTGAAATGCTGAGCTTCGTACCGCGACTAGAATGAAACGAGCATCCAAGGAGAAAGCATTCAGAAATAAAATGAAGAAGAAACTCCTTTTACTGAAGATCGTTTCCCTAATAAGTCCTTATAAGGACATATTTATCTTTTAGTCCCCTCGAGGGCAACATTATTCCTTTCAAGTCCCGTTTAGGGCAACCTTGAACTTTTTAATTTTATAATGGAATGACTAAATATTCATCCTAATCAGGAAATATTAAATAAATAAAATAACATTCCTTTTTGCAAGATCTACCATTATAATAAAATGGCAAAATCTAAAAGGACAAGACCTAGCCTCGTGTCATATTAAGACCCGGCCAAGATGGCAGTTCCTCAATTTAGATTCAGATCCTTATTAACATTTCGATTTAGAAATTGTTCTGCATTAATTATTAACAAGAATCTTAAAGGTAAAACCTAGCCTAAATGTCAATGCTGACATGGCCAAGATGGTAAAACCTAGCCTAAATGTCAATGCAGACATGGCCAAGATGGTAAAACTTAGCCTAAATGTCATTGCAGACATGGCCAAGACGGTAGAACCTATCCGAAAGATTCCAAACCCAATTTCATGATCTCTGAATCATGGGTTTAAATCATCAATTAAGATGATCATATTTAGACCATACGTGGTAATATGGTGCCTACAGGCCTTGCTCATTTCCATATGAGCCAAAAGACAGTGGTAGCTATGACTCCCTGTCAGAAAAAGGTAATGAACTAGGTTCAAACCTCAAATGCTTTGATTCTCTGAAATCATAGCATATAATTTATATATGTCCTTGTGACTAAGCTTGTTGTGCTAATATACTTAAAGGCCTTGATTCTCAGAAATCATGGCTTATAATTTAAAATTGTCCTTGTGACTAGGCCTTTTGTGCTATTAAATAAAACTGTTATTGTTGCCTTGATTCTCTGAAATCATAAGCTTATAATTTATAACTGTCCATGTGACCAGGCCATTGGGTGCCACTAATAAAACTGTTAATGTTTTATAATTAGGATAAATTATAATAGAAATCCTAAATATATATGATTAATAAATTAACCAAATATGGTCTCTGTTTACCATGGTTAATGAATTTCCCTAAGGGGCAATTCCGTAATAAACATCCCTTAGAAGGGAAGTGCCTACGGGCTATAGTTAATGTCCTCTGAGACTAAAGACAGTGGTAGCCTACAGCTCCCTGTCAGGAAAAGGTAATGAACTTTGATTCAAACCTTAATGCCGCGATTCTCTGAAATCAAGGCTTATAAATTAAACTTGTCTACGCGACTGGGCCATTTGTGCTATTATTAACTTATAAATTAGGATTATGATAAAAATCCTGAATAAAATAAATATCCTTCCTCCCCTGCCAGCATGCATTTTAAAAAGAATCTTAAAGGTGAAACCTAGCCTACGCGGCCAAGATGATGAAACCTACTCAAGGGATTCAGATCCTTGTTAACACCTAAGAACGTGTTAGCACCCCTGACAAATGTGATTCGATAAAATCACAACAGTCATCCCTATGTCGGAAATTTTAAATTCCTAATTTGCCTTATGATTTAGAAATCATGGCTTATATCATCTTATAAGATGATCATATTATAAACATTCGTGAGTGATGAAGTGCCTATGGGCTAAATTTATTGTCCGATAAGACAACGACAGTGGTGGTCTTTGACCCTGTCTAAAGATGTTGGAATACTTCCAAGCATAATAGTCGGTAGGGTCCATACGATCTCAACTAAAATCATCTGAAAAGATGATCATACCATAAATATCCCTTAGGAGGGAAATGCCTACGGGCTATAATTAACGCCCTCCGAGGCTAAAGACACTGGTAGCCCACAACTCCCTGTCAAGAAAAGATGTTTTGCCTACGGGCTATAATAAATTGTCCATCTGAGACATTGACATTATGATCTTTATGATTCCTTGTCTAAGGTGGTGAGCTATGCTCAAGCCGAATAGTCAATATGATTAATGCAATCCTGACTTATATCATCTAAAATGATGAATCCATTGTAAACATCCATTAGTGATGTTTCGCCTACGGGCCATATTATATTGTCCAATTGTGACACAAACATTACGATCTCTATGATCCCCTGTTTAAGGTTGTGAGCTGCACTCAAGCCTAATAGTCTATATGATCATTGCGATCCTGACTAGTATCATCAGTATGATGATCATAAATTCATAATATTGACATCCCTGGTGATGAATTGCCTACGGGCTATGCTTTATTCTACTGTCGATAAGACAAAATAGTGGTGATCTTTATGATCCCCTATTCAAAATGGTGGGATTATACCCAAAACCTAATAGTCAATATGATCGATGTGATCATGACTAATATCATTAGATACGAAAATTATAGATAGACATCCATTAGTGATGTTAATTGGTTTACCTTTCTGTCAAAAGAATCGCCTGTCAAGACGATGACAGTTGTAGTCTATGACTCCCTGTCCAAAGGTGAAGAACTATGTTCAAGCCTTAAGACTCCTGATCTAATAAGATTGCAGCCTATGAATTGATGTCCTTGTGACAAATCCACAAGTTATATTTCAAGGCACCCATAACAAGCCTCCGTGCTATAATTCGTCGTTCGTGACAAGTTAACATACTAAATGTTAACATCGCTGGTGACAGGCCTTAGTGCCATATCCTATAACGTCCTAGAGACAAGGCCATTTGTGCCGCATCTAAATGTCATTACGACAAGGCCTTCGCGCCATATGATTACTAATGTCCTTCATGACTGGGCTTATTGCCATATCTTTCTACGTCCCTCGCGACAGGCTTCTGTGCCATTTATGTATATATATATATATATAACCAAAGTCATGTAAGGCTAGCCTTTGAGCTATTTATAATTGTCCTTGTGACAAAGACAGTTGTGACATTATGGTCCCCTGTCAAGCAGGTATTGGACACGCTCCAAACCTTGAATGCCATTGATAGTCCTTTTGTGACCTAAGCTAAATGTAATAGATATACATTCAAATAGCATTCATTAAGAATGTTCGGAACATAATGGCCTATACGGTTCGTGGATGCCGTGGCTAATATATGTCAGGTCATCAGGATGATGACTTGGTTTAATTTGGTATTTAGTACCAAGTTTTGAGTATGGAAAACTCGGATGAGATAGGCAATAGTCGCGATGCTACTGATGCGTGCGAAGTGTTATATATATTAGGTGTATATTTTAAGCCCTTTTTAACACTTATTTTTAGCCAAGTTTTAAATTTATAAAACACGATATTTTACTAACACTAAACACTCATATGGGCAAGTGCACCCATCGTGAGCGTAGTATAGCGTTGGTAAGATACCGAGGTCGTCCAAGGACACAAGAGCTTTTAGTACCGGTTTATCCTCAACGTCTAATCAAAATAAAAAGTTTAGAAAAAGGTTTTAAACTAAGAAAAATAAAAACTAACTAAAATGCTAAAAATAAAAATAAAATAAAAACAGATAGACAAGATGAATCACTTGGTTCCGACTCGTATCTAGTATAACCTTTGATTATTTCCGCACTTTTGCACATAATTTAGAGATTATCTTAGTTATTGTAGTAGGCCCCTCTTTTGAAGGTGACGTTACCCTCACCCCAGTAGTTTGAGTCAGCAAGGATACAATCCTAAAAGGGTGGATTATTGGAAGATAATGAATTAAGTTATTAATGCAGTATTATGGTAGGCCCCGCTTTTGGCGGTGACGTTACCCTCGGCTAAGTAGTCTGAGTCAGCAGGGATACAGTCCTAAATAGCCGGGTTATAGTATTAATAGTAGTTAACTTATGAGGGGATCAAAGAGTTTGGACCCCCGCCATCCAATACCGTGAAGCATTGAAGGAGGTCCTACTAAATTTGACCCAGGTCCATTGCAGGACCTCTAAACGCTGAACAATGGCAAGACCTTTACCAAACCGTTCCCTTAACCCCCGACCAGGTAGCCAACATACCTCCATATAGACCGTGGAGATATGAATGGTGAAAATCCTTTATTTTATATAGACAGTAAAATAATGCCAAGACACCACGGACAAACGATAAGGAAAGATCACCTTCAACATAAGTAACTAGTTATTAAAGTAATTAATACAAAACCAAATAAAAAGTGCAAAAGATTAGAAATAAAAAGTATTATACTAGACACTTTGTCTTCACCAAGTGATGTAAGAGACTTAGGCAAACATGGCCTTGATTGTCAAGAACTCTTACGATCAATCTTGGATCCCGAGACGACTCACACACTCTACAATGGACAATGGATGATAGTGGTGGATGATGGTGTTATGGTGGTGGTGGGTGGTGGATGAAGTGTGAGAGAGGTGGTGTGCCAAGGGATGAGTTAAAATGAATCCAAGCACTCCTATTTATAGGCTGAACAGAGAGCTGGGCACGGCCCCATGTCCGTTGGGCACGGCCCCGTGCCTGTCTGACACTCTCTCTCCTCATTAATTGTAATTCGCAATTACAATTAATGCGCCTGCTGTACTTTCGCCATGCCCCCGTGTTCACTGGGCACGGCCCCGTGGTGGGCAATAGAAGCTTCTATAGGTTTGTTTTTTCTGCTGCTTCTTGGGCACGGCCCCGTGCTGGCTGAGCACGGGGCGTGTTCAGTCTTCTGCCTTCTCTATTTTGCTTGGGAAGATGCCGTTGAGGGGTCAGGCAGTCCACTTATGTTCCTTTCCTTGTATTTATGTTGGATTTAGCTGTCTTTTTGCTTCTTTTGTGTTTTTGAGCTCATTTAATCCTGAAAATACAAAAGGAAGACAAAAACACTCTTTTTCCAATATTAGTACTTAAAAAGGTTTAGTTTTATGCCTCATTTGATGTAATTTATATGTTGCATTTTACACACATCAAATACCCCCACACTTGAAATTTTTGCTTGTCCTCAAGCAAAACTCTTTAATATGTGGCTTACACTCCCAAATGGAATAGGTAGAAGAGAAGGTTTTGGGCTTGTCGTAGAGTGTCGGGATTTCCAAGATTCTTTAGAAAGTTCTATTTTTATTTATTTACAATCCTATTCGTCATGATTTATTTAAAACTTTCATAAGAGAAATTATTTATTTGGGCATAACATGCCTTTTTTAAAATTCTATTTATATACAAGTTCACATACCTCACGGGAGAAATCACTCACACTCGGCCGAAGGTGTATTTTTAGTGAATCACTCGAGAGCGGCATGGAACTTACTCCTACCATAGGCTTGCCAAGCAATCAATCCTCCTCCTTTTTAACTTTTATACCTTTGTAAATATCAAGAGGACTTTGTGGGTTAAGGGTTAGGCTTAGGTTAAAGGTAGGTGGTTGGGTTAGTGGTTAGTAGAAAAAAAAGGGCGAAAAGCGTAACAAGTGTCGGTCTTCATAAGACTTTCTATTTTTGTAACTTTTTATTTTGATGAAGCTTTTATTCAAACAAAGTTATTTTTGATAAACTTGTTTGTTTATTTTCTTTTTGCTTCATCATCAACATTTTTTTTTTTATCATCTTACGAAAAACCGAACTTGTTACTAAAACAAAGGGTTAAAAATAAAAAGGTTTTGGTGGGTAAAAAGGTTTTTGGTTTGGGTGATGAAATGAAAAGGTTTAGGCTCAAAGGGGTTAACTAGGGGGATTTTTGGGTAGGTGGTAAAAGAAAAAGAAAAATAATGGTGTAGAAATAAAAAGGGTTAGTCCTAATGCCTCCATCATTTACTTACTCGGGTTTTAGTTGATAAGGACCGGGAATGTATCGTCAAGGCAAGTTCTAGAGTTGTAAGAACCAAGCGGCTATTCACACAAGAAACGAAAAATGTGCATTTAGTCTAAAGATGTAATTTTGTATGCTCAATAAAGGCTCAAAACTCACTTTTGTGGGAATGGGTTTTTATGTGATCAAGTATATATAATCAAATTTTAACTAAGTTTGCCATGCCTTTTCATAATTTTCTTATGTTGGTTCTTTTTATCACTACGCTATCGGTTGTAAATTCGTAAAAATATAACCTTTTTGAGAACTTGAATTTCCCGAATTAAACCTAGACAAGTAAGAAAAATGAAATTTTCGAAAAAATTTGGGGTGATTAGCGGTTCCAATAGAGTTTTGTGTAAGGCTTGTATTTAGGACTTACAAAATTCAAGGTTTTAGCATCCCCCCCACACTTAAATTACACATTGTCCTCAATGTGTCCCAAAAATAAATTTTTAGGTTGATTAGATGTGTAAAATGGTGTTAAAAAGCAAAAATTTTGTGTTACTGGGTGCTGAACACGGCCCCGTGTTGTCCGGGCACGGCCCCGTGTTCAAGTTCCAGTAACAAAATTAAAACAAGAGAAGCAGAAGTCTGGACACGGGGGCGTGTCGGGTGAACACGGCCCGTGTCCAGTTACCTGAACTGGGCGCTTTTCTGCAGGTGGTTCAGCACGGGGCCGTGTTGGTTGGGCACGGCCCGTGTTGAACCTTCTGAACTGGAGAGAATTGTCGGGTTGCCTTGTTCTTGTGCATGAGGTCATTTTTCTCGTTCCCCTTTTCATCCCTTACCACCATGAGTGTGTTTTATTCCTGAAAATTAAAACTAACTAGAAAACATAAAAATTAATCTAAATTAAACTAAGGATAGTTCCGCGGAATGCCTCCATGGTGCGCCACGTTTATAAGGGTCCTTGGCTAGACCCAAAGCCGGTCATATGTCACCCAAGTGGGATGTATTGCATCCCATGTTACACCGTCGGAGAGCATCATCCAAGCTTGAGTCTATGATCTGCATGTAGTTGACCGGGTCTTCATCCTCAATTCTTTTTCCACATTCAAACTTCACCTCCTCATCCCCAAACTTCAATGTTAACGTTCCGTCATTCATGTCTACCACCGCTTGGGCGGTGGCTAGAAATGGCCTCCCGAGGATGAGAGGGACATCGGTGTCTTCTTCCATGTCTAGGATGACAAAGCCGGTTGGGAAAACGAAGTTGTCAACTTTTACCAACAAATTCTCAGCGACACCTTGTGGAAATTTGACGGATCTGTCGGCGAGTTGTATGCTCATCTTTGTAGGGCTTGTTGTTCCTAGGCCGAGTCGTTTGAACATTGATGTGGGCATGAGGTTAATGCTAGCCCCAAGATCGGCTAATGCATTACGAACGGGAGATTCCCTAATCGAGCAAGGAATTGTGAAGCTTCCGGGATCGATTTTCTTTTGTGGAAGTTTGTTGAGCACTAAGGCGGAGCATTCTTCGCCTAAGTTAACTAATTGCAATTATTCAATTTTCCTTTTGTTTGTGAGGAAATCCCTCATAAATTTTGTGTATTTAGGCATTTGGGTTAGGACCTCGATAAAAGGAATATTAACATGCAATTGTTTTAGTAAATTTTCAAATTTAGCGAATTGCTCATCGGTCTTTTGACGATTTAACCTACCGGGGTATGGAATTGGAGGAGTCTTGGTGGGCTCTTTAGTTGGTAGAGAGGCCTTTTCTGGCGCAGGAGGAGTCACAGGCTGGCTAGAATGGCTTCTTTCATTTGGCGGCAATGGAGCATCCTCGGGACCCACGGTTCGATTTCTTAATGTGATGAGATGTACTTGTGCCTTCGGGTTGGTTTCGGTATTACTAGGTAACGCGCCTTGTGGTCTCTCGGAGAAATTTTGAGCTAGTTGATTTAATTGTTTTTCAACGTTTTGAATGCTAGCTTGTTGATTTCTAAAATTCGATTCCAATTGTTGAAATCGATCCGAGTTTTTCTTTTCAGTGTCAGAGATGAGGCGAGATACAGTATCTTCAAGCCTTTCTCTTCCACTTTGTTGTTGAGAGAAATTTTGTGGTTGTTGAAAATTAGTTCGTTGGTTTTGTTGGTTACTACTATTGCCGGGATCTCTCCAACCAAGATTTGGGTGGTTACGCCATCCTTGGTTGTAGGTACCCGTTGGAGGACCCGACGGCCTAGGTCTATTATAAATGTAGTTTACCGTTTCTGTTTGTTCATCTAATTCTTTCATACAACTCCAATTTTCATGTGACCCACCACACCCTTCGCAAGCCATAACCGAGGCCGTTTTTGTCATTTCTAGCTTTTTGATTTTTGAAGAGAGGGCCTCGATTTGGGCTTGTAAAGAGGTGCTTTCATCAACCTTATGGGCGCCCGGGGCAATAGATTTATTACCTCGGGGAGTTTGCCATTGAAAATTGGTTTGAGCAATTTCCTCAATTTGGTTATATATTTCATTTGGGCGACGATTACCTAAAAGTCCCCCGGAGCTTGAATCAAGTGTTTGTCTTGTGTGTGGCAACAACCCATTGTAGAAAGTGGATACTTGTTGCCATACCGCTAGACCGTGATGAGGACACTTTCTTAGAAGCTCCTTGAACCTTTCCCAAGTTTCATATAAGGATTCCCCATCCTCTTGTGAGTATGTATTAATTTCAGTCATTAATTTAGCCGTTTTAGCAGGAGGGAAATACTTATATAAAAACTTTTGGGCAAGTTCATCCCAAGTGTTTACCGATCCAACTGGGAGGGTGTTAAGCCAAGCCTTAGCTCGGTCTTTTAGTGAAAATGGAAACATTCGAAGGCGGATGGCGTCATTTGATGCTCCATTGATCTGAAAGGTATCACATATTTCTAAGAAGTTAGTAATATGTAGATGGGGATCCTCGTCCGCAAGCCCGTGGAAGGTTGCGGAGTTTTGGAGCATTTGTATCAAATGCGGCCGAAGTTCGAAGTTATTGGCTTCGACATTCGGTGCATTGATAGCGGCGCCGAGATTGCCTACGGTGGGCCGTAGGTAATCCATGAGGGTACGTTGGTCCGCCATTGGAAGTGGGTCCCCCGAAACTTTCTCTTGATTTTTGGCTTTAAGTCTTTTTCTGAGAAAGCGTTCGGGTTCTTCTAGAGGTTCTTTTATGTCTCTACTAGAACTGGAGCTCATGCACTACGTAGGAGGTTCAGACGTGGCGCCTAGGTTCCAAGTCCTGCAATAAAAACAGAAAAGAACGTTGGTCAGAATATTCACCACGGCCCCGTGCTCAGTGAACACGGCCCGTGGTCAGAGGCACAGTGATTGTTTTCTGGATCCCTGTACTGGGAGTTGGACACGACCCCGTGTTGCACCGACACGGCCCCGTGTTCAGCTCTCTGTAACTCAGAAAATAAAAACTGCCAGTGATGATGCTGGGCACGGCCCGTGTCTGACCGGGCACGGCCCGTGCTGAGCGTTGCAGAAGCTGAAAAACTAAGAAAATCCTAAAAAAATTAAAAAGAAAAATAAAAAATGATTAGGCCGTTGATTCCTAACTTTCTTAAAATCCTTGTGTCCCCGGCAACGGCGCCAAAAACTTGATGCGTGCGAAGTGTTATATATATTAGGTGTATATTTTAAGCCCTTTTTAACACTTATTTTTAGCCAAGTTTTAAATTTATAAAACACGATATTTTACTAACACTAAACACACATATGGGCAAGTGCACCCATCGTGAGCGTAGTATAGCGTTGGTAAGATACCGAGGTAGTCCAAGGACACAAGAGCTTTTAGTACCGGTTTATCCTCAACGTCTAATCAAAATAAAAAGTTTAGAAAAAGGTTTTAAACTAAGAAAAATAAAAACTAACTAAAATGCTGAAAATAAAAATAAAATAAAAACAGATAGACAAGATGAATCACTTGGTTCCGACTCGTATCTAGTATAACCTTTGATTATTTCCGCACTTTTGCACATAATTAAGAGATTATCTTAGTTATTGTAGTAGGCCCCTCTTTTGAAGGTGACGTTACCCTCACCCCAGTAGTTTGAGTCAGCAAGGATACAATCCTAAAAGGGTGGATTATTGGAAGATAATGAATTAAGTTATTAATGCAGTATTATGGTAGGCCCCGCTTTTGGCGGTGACGTTACCCTCGGCTAAGTAGTCTGAGTCAGCAGGGATACAGTCCTAAATAGCCGGGTTATAGTATTAATAGTAGTTAACTTATGAGGGGATCAAAGAGTTTGGACCCCCGCCATCCAATACCGTGAAGCATTGAAGGAGGTCCTACTAAATTTGACCCAGGTCCATTGCAGGACCTCTAAACGCTGAACAATGGCAAGACCTTTACCAAACCGTTCCCTTAACCCCCGACCAGGTAGCCAACATACCTCCATATAGACCGTGGAGATATGAATGGTGAAAATCCTTTATTTTATATAGACAGTAAAATAATGCCAAGACACCACGGACAAACGATAAGGAAAGATCACCTTCAACATAAGTAACTAGTTATTAAAGTAATTAATACAAAACCAAATAAAAAGTGCAAAAGATTAGAAATAAAAAGTATTATACTAGACACTTTGTCTTCACCAAGTGATGTAAGAGACTTAGGCAAACATGGCCTTGATTGTCAAGAACTCTTACGATCAATCTTGGATCCCGAGACGACTCACACACTCTACGATGGACAATGGATGATGGTGGTGGATGATGGTGTTATGGTGGTGGTGGGTGGTGGATGAAGTGTGAGAGAGGTGGTGTGCCAAGGGATGAGTTAAAATGAATCCAAGCACTCCTATTTATAGGCTGAACAGAGAGCTGGGCACGGCCCCGTGCCTGTCTGACACTCTCTCTCCTCATTAATTGTAATTCGCAATTACAATTAATGCGCCTGCTGTACTTTCGCCACGCCCCCGTGTTCACTGGGCACGGCCCCGTGGTGGGCAATAGAAGCTTCTATAGGTTTGTCTTTTCTGCTGCTTCTTGGGCACGGCCCCGTGCTGGCTGAGCACGGGGCGTGTTCAGTCTTATGCCTTCTCTATTTTGCTTGGGAAGATGCCGTTGAGGGGTCGGGCAGTCCACTTATGTTCCTTTCCTTGTATTTATGTTGGATTTAGCTGTCTTTTTGCTTCTTTTGTGTTTTTGAGCTCATTTAATCCTGAAAATACAAAAGGAAGACAAAAACACTCTTTTTCCAATATTAGTACTTAAAAAGGGTTAGTTTTATGCCTCATTTGATGTAATTTATATGTTGCATTTTACACACATCACTATTAATGCGACAAAAGCAAATAATGTCTCAAACGTAAACCTCAATATTAATGGAGTAAATCTCCAAGTGGTGGTTAACGCAGCAGTTTGAAAGGCCAAGGGGAAAAGGTCATGAAACAACCCAAAGAGCCGAATGCTTCTCGCTCTAAATTTCATCCAAAACCACGTTCAAATGCTCGTGAGAAGAGCTTTGTTCACACTTCGGATATGAAGGATGAACCAAAGGAGGAGGATAACTCCCAGAAATCTAAGAAAGAGAGCAAGTACAGGCTTAATAAAAAGCAACGAAAGTTCAGTAAGAAGCCTGTAAGAATTGCTATCAAAGACACTAGGGACAGTGTCGAATAGAACCAGGACCAAAGCAGTGTGACATGTGCTAAGGAACAGGTCATCATTTCCCCGGAATGTAGGGACATAAAGAATGCAGTCTATCACGGTTGTGGTGAGTAAGGCCGCATCAGAACTAGATACCATAAAGCTGCCAAAGAAGGTGCAGCTAAGCCTGGAAAGGCTAAAGGAAGAAATGCCTGAACTCACCTAATGAACGCCAAGAGGCAGTTCACGATGTCATCAAGTGCGTTCATTATCATTTACCAATGATAATTTTCTGCTAAGTGTCCTGATTTAATACAGGCAATAATAAATCTTCATAAACCATAAGCTTAGCAAACTTTTATATTATCCACAAGGTATAACTTACCAAGGAAACCATAGTAACCGATTCTTCTCGTATCGGCAAGAAATCCTTCCGAAAAATATAAGAGTACTCTTTCTTCGCATAGATACGACAACATATGTTATTTTAATTATTTTTCTCATTGTTTTTCTATCGCCTGCGAATGCCAAACTATGTTTGATAAAAGTGCCATATGAGGATTTGCGTATCCTAGTGTGTCCCATAGATTACTTCCACGCCTGATCAGTATGGAGGTTTAATACATGGAACCCCTGAGATATCCCAATGGTCATATTGTACTAAAGTCGACTAGTAGTATTCAAAGAAGATATCCAGAATGGAATTGTCCAAGTAAATGTTCCCGATTAAGGAATTCGTGGACTTATAACATAAATGTATCACTTATTTGACACAAGCAATGATGGATGAACTGGAGCCTGAGATATGGAAAATCTCTGTAGCCTCCTTGTATCTTGATTATCTTCTCATAAGTTTTCCCTGCTTACCTCCTGGGAGGCAGGTAGAATTAAGATTAACATCCCGCTGTGGGCTGGAGTATTGTGAAAACTCCATATTGATTATGGAATAATCGAAACCTTGGTTAAGTAGGTTTTAAGACAAAGGCTCATATAGCCTGACTCAATATTCTGAGGGTTTTATGTTATTAAATAAGAAAGACGGTTCATATTGCTTATGTATAAATTGCCGCAACCCTAATTAGGCAACGATTAAGAATTTGCCATCAGCTACCCAGGATCGTCGAATTGTTCGACTAACGACAAGGATTAGATATTCCTTAAAATTAGTTAAGTAATGGTTGGAATGACCATCTCACCTTAAGATAAGCTTTTATATCATAGTTGATATGCAAGCATCAAGGCTGCTCCCTTGGAGACCTTGTAAAGATGGAATGTAAACATCTATTGTTAGGACAATAGATTGGTAAGTCCACTTATCAGGATCTGAAAGTTGCATTTGAAACAACGAATAAGATCATACAAACCCCTAATTATTTATAAGTTGCCATTATTCGGCAGAAAATCAAGGATTAATGGAAAGTAGTAACCTTCCTAAATTCTTGTTAAGAAATAAGGCTCAACAAAAGATATCACCCAGGAAGGGTGTGCCAAATTTGTTAAATTACCAGGCTAGTTAAGCCCTGAATATATGAAATCATTCGAAGGAAATCGAGTGTATCAAGATCAAGTAGCTTATAAGCTAAAACCAATTTAAGGAGCTTGGCGGAGCTCACAATACATTGCACACCAGTGATTGAAGGATGTATTTCGCCCAAAGACAAGGGAAGGCAATGATACGATATGAGTTATAGTTGATAGACTGACTAAGTCAGCACATTTTCTACCCATCAAGAAGACTTATAGCTCCGATATGTTAGCCCAGTTGTACGTGGATAAGATTGTAGCTTTACATGGCATACCTGTGTTTATTATCTCTGACAGAGATACTAGATACACGTCCCATTTTTGGAAAAGCTTCCAACAATCTTTGGGCACACGTTTGAATTTTAGTATGGCTTACCATCCTCAGACAGACGGTCAGAGTTAGCGTACTATTCAAACTTTGGAAGACATGCTACGTGCATGTGTAATTGATTTGGGTGGTAGTTGGGATAACCACCTACCTCTGATTGAATTCTCCTACAATAATAGCTACCACACCAGCATAAAGGCTGCGCCTTTTGAGGCCTTATACGGTAGAAAGTGTAGAACGCCAGTTTGTTAGGCGGAAGTTGGAGATGTCCAATTATCAGGACCAGAGATAGTCTTTGAAACGACAGACAAGATTGTCCAGATTTGTGACCGTCTCAAAGCTGCCCGAGATAGGCAGAAAAGTTATGCAGATCCAAAGCGTAAAGCTTTTCACTTCGAAGTAGGTGACAAAGTGTTGCTTAAAGTATCACCCTGGAAGGGGGTGATGCGGTTTGGTAAGAAAGGCAAGCTAAGCCCGAGATACATAGGACCTTTCGAGGTTATCGAACGTGTCGGGTCAGTTGCCTATAAGTTAAACTTACCTGAAGAGCTCAGTGGAATTCACAATGTGTTCCACATCTGCAATCTGAAGAAGTGCTTCGCTGATGAATCACTGGTTATACCACATACAGATGTGCATATAGATGAGAGCTTAAAATTTGTGGAAAAACCCTTTTAGATTGAAGATCGACAGGTAAAGAAGCTTCGAAGGAAGCATGTACCTATTGTTAAGATCAAATGGGATGCCCGTAGAGGTCCCGAGTATACGTGGGAGGTTGAATCCACCAAGAAAGAAAAGTACCCTTATTTATTTCAGTAAATCTCGGGTCGAGATTTATTTTAAGGGGGTGAGGATGTAACACCTCGAAAATTCGTGTTCAATGATATAACGACACGTGTCATGTAAGACAAAACGCGTTGTAAACCCGGATTTAATAAAGATGTTTTTGGCAGGATTTAAAAGTGGCATCATGTTAAATTTTTACCTCTGAACGACCTCATTTATAAATCCCAAGACCCAAGTACATATATATCAAACATCTAATATATCTTAAATCCAGAAATTCGTTGACAATAAATGAATTCGAAGTGCATGATTGGTTCCTATGAAAATTTCTACAGTAAACCTTCTTGTTCGGCACTTTTGAAAAGGATCCAAGCAAACATAACTAAATGGTAGGGTATGCAACTGTTAAAGACCCATAATAGAGGCCCCAAACTGATAAATAATGTCCCAAATACGGAATATGAGGTTGCCCTTTCAAAACACCAAGGAACAACAAGTTTTTGGCTGTTGAGGGAGGCTTGCGCACCGCAAGCATTGATCCTTACGGTGCGCAAGCGTGTTGCCAGCGACAGAAAAGTTGATGTTTGCTGTTTAAACGCTTGGAACTGATTTAAAACGATTTTCCTCATATCCCTTGGCCCCTAAACAACCTCTAAAACATCTAGGACACCTGTGGGAATGTTGTGGTCAGTGCTAGACTTAGATGTCAACACATTGTGGTGCCTTGATCACTATATAAAGCTCCAATGTGCAAACACTTTGATCATTCCTTCCTCAAACATCTTCTGATCAATTGTGGAACACAAGAGCACTCTCCAGGCCTTCCTAATCAATCCTTAGACACTTGTAAGTTTGCTAAATCCTTCTTTAATTAAATTTAGCTTAGTTATTTAGCTAAAAGTCAAACCATCGTAATTACGGTTTGACTTCGAGATTAATTAATAATGGCTCAGTCAAATCTCGAATTAAAAGTACCTTTAAGTAGGTAATTATGTGGGTAATAAAACCTTAAAAGGGTTCCCCCTGATTCCCACTCTAACTAGGTCAAATGTCGGGTCAAACTTATTAAGAAAAAGTCAACAGGATACTTAAATTCTAATTTATGCATGATTAGCAATGTAGAACACATACAACCTGTTTGATCATTAATATAACTTGGTAATTAGTGTAAGAACATGTCTAAACATGTTCAACCCGACAATTTCCTGTTTAGACCCGGTTCGGAACCGAAAGTCGCCTAGTTTGACTTTGACTTTGACTTTCAGTTCTGACCCATTATGGTATGTTTTAGAAATACCTAAGAGCTTCATTTGGACCAGGTTACATGCTAGTATAACCCTCTGTGATTATACACCTCGGATCATTAGTTATCCAATTAATACGCATGAATCCGTTAATTGCTCATATGTTGACCATTATGCCCTTATTACCTTAAAACGTGATTTTTGGACATGTAAAAGAGTAGAAACCTTACTTACTGATATTTAAACTTGCATACAAAATTTGACATCAGTTTGAGGTGTAGAATAAGAGTTATGCTCATTAGCGTAAATTAAAAGCTTTATGTTAATTAAACGGTGTAATTAGCATATAGCCTAGTTAAGCCTACTTTTTGATACCAAACTCTTTACCCACTGATGTAATATATTATTTTGGGATTTTTGAAGATTTTTAATTAATTTTAGGCTGAGCATAACTTATAGTCGTAGGCTTAATCCGGTAATTGTCGGTTTTGCCCTTACGGGCCATAAAATGAGTTTTACATATCTAAACGACTACAAACCTTTTGCTACTGGTCACATATGTTAACTAAATTATTTTAAGCCTTCTGGAATACTAAAAATATCAGATTTAAGTATCGAACCCGGAAATGGCCTCTAATCGCCTTTTTTAAGCGTTTTTAACGCATAGTATGTGCTATAACTATATTAAACATACAAGGGTTGATACCTACTGAAATTTGAGGCAAATTATAATATTTTAACAGTAAACAAAGGTTGTTAAACTCAGACTTCAGTTTTGAGCTTTACGGCTTATGTGAAATTACCAAAATGCCCCTACGGTGTATAGTGTGGTTATAATTGATAAATTTCACATATATACTTTACCCTACTGTTATAACTTGGTAAAATAAGTATTTTTGCTGATTACATCAGACCTGTAACCCAGGTAAATACTTAAACTCTTTTATAACCTTTTGAATGACCAAACTACCCCTACGGGGCATAGTTTGTGTTTAAATTCCTTTCGGGAAAAATAAAAGACATCTTACTGATGTCACAACACATATGGAGCATATTAACTTAGGAAACCTGTAAATGGCTCATATGAATACCCGTTACGCTTATTACGCGTTCGGTTTGGTTTATGTAACTAGTTTACATAAACTAGCCTAAACGGGTCAAACCTTATCGTTTTATCTCAAAATCCAGAATGTGTATAATATACCCATATTAAACAAGTCTTCAAACTTGTTGGGTCCAAAACACACTCTATCCGGTCATCGCTTAATCATGCGTACAAACCGTATCTTTGAAACTAACCGGTCTAAGCTTAAGCTTAATTAAAGACCCGTTAGGATTCTAATAGGTTATTAAAAACCTTCGTTCCAGATTAGGAGCCCAGTAAAAGCTATCTGTACTTGCTGAATTGATATACGGCTGGGATTGAATTTATATTTAGCTCAGGTAAATACTTTTAACTTATTTTCCTTATACGGGCTTGGGTTACGGTATATAGAATACCGCTTGATCGAGCATCAAATCTTCCATCGTTGGGTGGTTAATTGAATAATTTGATCGGCTCGTTTAAACAGTCTTGTTTACTTAAAAGCCTTTGGGGGGTTAATGACCATGTCCCGGATATCCTTGGCATCATTCATGAAATGGCCACGACCTAAGCACGGGGTGTAGGCGTACACCTGACAGCTGCATATGTAAAAACTGGTACCCCACTTAAAGGAATCAACCTTGTGGGCATTATACCTATGGTGTGTCTATTGATCTTTAACCCGGTACGTCCGGGCTACTGAACGCATAAGGAACATGTAATTCTTTCACAAGATTATATATTTAAATAATTCTCCCAAGTCATAAAAAGGTTAATCTTGCCTCTGTGCATTTTAATCAAATTATAAAAGATATTTTGTGCCACGTGCATCCAAATTAATTTTCTTAAACCATTTTCAAAATGAGTCGGTTAATTGTATTTACCAGTGTAAACTGACGTATTTTCCAAAAAGGCTAAATGCAGGTACTATACGAAATTGGCTGGACATTTCTCCTTAGCGTCAAAAGAAGTCTCGCAAGCTTAAGATGCCTAAAAGTCTGTTGAACTATTGTTACTATTTTATTTTCGATCCGTCTGTGGATAAACAATCGACAGTTGTGATATTTGATATTACAATATTATATTCGGTTGAATTATATCTTTCATTTGCTTCCGCTGTGCATATTAAATATTGTGTTGTTTGACTATTATGTTGCCAACCACGTCACGAGACCCCCCACCGGGCCCACCGGTGACACGTGGAAATCGGGGTGTGACAGGTTGGTATCAGAGCCAACATTGAGTGAATTAAACATTAGCTTTTTGGTGTTTAATCTCAATGACACAGTAGCACATTCCTTGACCTTCTGAGTCTAGACTTAACATAGGAGTATTCTCAATCCTCTAAAGTGAGTATAACTTGCTCATTTCTTAACGAAATCACTTGATTCTTCTTCCTACTTCCTTGGATAATCATGGGGTTCGATTCCTTGACTTCTCCTTGGAGAAATCAGACCTGGAATTGCCCAGAAATAGTCCAAAAACTTTCTGTTTTGTTACATACTCTTTCAAAGCTTGTTTAAACTTATCCAACTTGTGTCTAACACATCTCATACCTATGTCCCAATGCTTACAACCTCTCTTATGGTTGGTTAGGCTTAAAAACAAGGTTGAGACACTTGAAATCAGAGGATTAAACCTCATAATTTTCTGTTTTGTTTAGGGTATTTAACCCACAAGTCATGTTCAAGCTTAGTTCTTGATGAATGAGTGATTATGGAACAACTTGGGTTGTCCTACATACAATCCTCACATGATTTGATGATTTCTCTTTAGTTAGATTATTTATATTATTGTACTAATCCTAGTTCGTGACCCTCCTTGGTTGTTTTTACATCAAGTGAAGTGGTGAACATTCAAGGGGTTCCTAAATGGAAGCATGTTCTTCCTACCCCATACATGACATCTATGATAACTTGAGGTGCCTAAATGAAGATCCTAATCTTCTACCTCCTACATGAATTATTGGACTAAATAATATGTAATACTTAACCTAAATATGTACATACACTCATTCGAACCTTTTAATGTTGAACTTGTGTTTATATGTTAAGAGTAGTAGAATATCATCTAAGACTTTAAAACCATGATATGATTCTAATGGGTGTACTACCCATGAAATACAATATAACCCTAGTGGTTACATAGTGTCATACAAGGGTTACTAAGTTAAAGATGATTATTTTTCGTATCATATTTTATACTTTATGCTATATTAAACTCCGAATTTATAATCTTCCGTTAAACGCCAAACTCACACACCTATGTTTCCTCGTGTAGAAGGACTAGGTGCTCCAAACTAATCCATCCACCAGCACACTCGCGGGATTTCAAGTAGGAAAGCTTGCAACCACCGTGAGTATACTCGTATTCCCCACTTTACTTTTACCACTTTTTGGGGTGTAACATGTTTACTTATCAAAAACTTACACATGAACATTTTGCTTAAACACATGAACATTCCTATAACATGCTTGTATACGTGATTGCTTGATACTTTGAACTTGGGTGAAACTTATGTGTTGAACTTATCTTTAACTTCGTACGAGCCTAACCGTGACATATGTAGCGCTATAGGATTGACGACCCGCCCGTAGACTTGTGGTTATGTCATGAGCATCTTCCGTCTCATTATTGGTTTGATATGTTAGACACATGCCAAATTTATTGTTTATCTTGAATCACATGCTTACAATGAGGAATTGTTTAAAACTTATCTTTTGTTATGTACGTACCAAACTTGTATACTCGCCATTGCTTTTGCATTGAATTGTATTTTAAACATGTTACAGGTTGATGATGACGATGCTATGAAAAGAAGTAGCGTTGATGCCTAGTTACACATATAGACGTTTAGGTTTAATATGTTGTATCAATTTTGCTTATGTTGTTATGTACTTCTTTGAACTTGTTGTATTTGAATTTCTTGTAATGTTGACAATTTACTTTATGAAATGAAATCGGTTTATTAAATATTGTCACACATAGCCAGTGTTGTAAAAATCGGAATTAATCGGCGCCTAGGCGCTAGTCGGCCGTTAACTGATTAATTTTGAGCTAGTCGGACCATTAGTCGGTAGTCGGTCAAGTCGGTCCTAGTCGGTCCAAGGCGGACCTAGTCGGTCCAAGGCGGACCAAATCGGCCCACTCTTTTTTAGTTTAAATCTGGCCCAAACAAATGTTTTTAAACATTAAATACATGGACCAACTTGTTTAGTTCCAACCTGGCCCAAAAAAACATGTTTTTAACCCATTAAAACATATTCCATGAGACCATGACTGATATGTTAATGTTTAAATACTTAAATTGCTATGTTTTAAACTTCATTGTTTAAATTTTGAACTATTTTTAAGTATTATAGTGATATTAACGTGTGTATTGAATGTTTAAATACTTGATTAGCTATGTTTTAAACTTAGTTGTTTGAATTTTGAACTATTTTTAAGTATTATATTGATATTAATGTATGTGTATATATATAAATTTAAAAATTATATATATATAAATTCCGATCCGATTAATCCTGATTAATCCCGATTAATCCCTAGTCGGTACTCCACCGCCCGACTAGCGCCTAGCGATCTCTACAACACTGCACATAGCGTTATGAAGTCTCTTGCAATCTTCACACTTCGTCTCATCCCGATGTTTCCGCCATTGGTTGGGGTGTGACACCACGACTACCGCAGCCGCGAAGACAACTATATAAACTTGACAATATTGCTAACATGCACCCTGATGACAGGATAGCGCATATGCCTATTGTACATCCTATCGCTACCACATCCCTTCTTTCACTAGAAGATCCCATGCATATTCAAAAGAAACTATGGGGTTTAGCAAAACTAAAACTAAAAGGTCCCGACTGGCTATTTTGCTAACATGCGCCGTGCTCTTTCCTCATCCCTGCTTGACAGACATGTATGTAGTAACAAAAAATTTAAAATGAGATAAGGGCATAAGGTTTCTCGTTTATTTTTTAAAATGGAGAATTTTAGATATAATCCATATTTTTAAATACAAAACCAACCCCGGCAGCACCAGAGAGTAAAATGTCATTTTAGCCTATGTGGTTCGGGTTATTTTGCCAATTTAGTCCAAAGATTTCATTTTCCGTCTGTAGGTCCAAAAAAGTTTCACATAGGTTAACTTCATCCATTGTTTCTGTTCACGAGAAAGGCAATTCTGTTATTTTCTATGCCCGAATTGCCCTTCTAGTTAACAGAATTACATCTACAATGACCGAATTGCGCTTCTCGTTAACATAAAAAATGGATGAAGTTAACTCAGTAGACTAAAATGGCAACGCTGAAACCATATTGGACCCACAGGAAAAAAATGAAACCTTTGTACGAAACTGGCAAAATGGCCCAAACCACAGGGACTAAAATGACATTTAAATCTTGTACATACATACATACATATACATACATACATATATATACATACATATATATATATACATATATATATATATATAGGGAGGAGATCATGCGAGAACCACCCTTATTGCAAGAACCGCGAGAACCAATGTGAACACCACCTAAAATAGCTAAAAAAACCTAACCCCCCCCCCCCCCCCCCCACCAAGCTAAATGCTAAAAACTAAAACCTAAAAAAAACCTAACCCCCCCCCCCCCCCAAAAAAAAAAAAAAAAAAACCTAAACCCCCCCAAAGCTAAAATGCTAAAAACTAAACCCCCAAAAAACCTAAAAAAATCTAAAAAAAATCAAAAAAAAAATATAAATTTTTTTTAATATTTTTTATGCTCAAATCGCTACTTTTAGTGGCCAAAAATTTTTTTTTTTTTTAAAAATTAATTTTTTTTTGCTTCGAAAAGTTGCGATTTTTATATAAAAAATATTAAAAAAAAATAAAAAAAATTTGTGTGATTTTTTGCTATTTTTAGGCATTTTTTGTTGTGTTCACATTGGTTCTCGCGGTTCTCGCAATAAGAGGTGGTTCTCGCATGATCTTCTCCCTATATATATATGTATGTATGTATGTATGTAGGGGAAAGTTCATTGGGGAACACTAAAAAAGTGGGGAACAGCGGGGAACCGACTCAAACGAACTCCGATTGGACTCATTCCAGCAGCGTTGAAACCGGCTCGTCAAATCTAACTAGGATCTCTTAACCCTAATTCCTAACTCCTAAACTCTAAACCCCAGTGGCGGAGCTTGACCAAAAGTTTCGAGGGGGCGTAAAGTGATGGGACCCGATTTTTTTTCCTATCGTTATGTTTTGGGTCAGGTCGGGTTGGCTATTCGATTCGAGTCGGGTCAAATAATAATAGTTTCAAATAAAATAAAGTGTATATTTACCAAACTACCCATCATTTATATACAAAGTTTATAAATATTTAGGATATACAATTTAGGTAAAATAATCGGGGGGCGATCCTATATAATTTTAAAATTTTCGGACGAAAAATCGGAACTTATACACTTATAACCGAAACATTGGGGTGGGCGGGTGCACCCCCGAGCACCCACAATACTTCGCCATTGCTAAACCCTAAAGCTAAAAAATTAGGCTAAAACCTAAGCTAAACCGTAAACTTTAAACTATAAACCCTAAAAGCTAAAACCTAAAGCTAAACCCTAAAGCTAAACCATTGAGCAAAAGCCTAAAGCTAAACACTAAAGCTAAACCCTAAAGCTAAACCCTAAAAGTCAAACCCTAATATATTTAGAGTTTAGGGGTTGTGATTTAGGGTTAAGAGATCCTTGTTAGGGTTCGACGAACCGGTTCCAACGCCGTTGGAATGAGTCCAATCGGAGTTCGTTTGAGTCGGTTCCTCACTATTCCCTACTTTTTTAGTGTTCCCCAATGAAATCTATTGATAGATTTGTTACTTTGGTTTTAGTTATGGGCCATGTAGTAGGTTTGATAATGGATAATTTTAATACTTGGAATAATTTTTGAAAATAATTTTAGTATAATAGAGCCAATAAAATGTATTATATATAAAAATAATAGATAAAAATGAATTATTTTTATTCGAATTTCGAATCGAATTTGAAATTATAAATTCGTAATCGATTTACTTGACTCGAATTGAATCGAATTCGAATTCTTTTAATCGAAACGATTTCTTGATAATTGAATTTCGAATTTTTCAAATTCGAAACGAATTCCGAACACCCCTACTTATGGGGTTATGAGTACACGTGGCCTTGATAATAAAATAAATAGTTAAATGTCATTTTAGTCCCTGTGGTTTGGGCCATTTGGCCAGTTTAGTCCAAAGGTTTGAAACATTGCCATTTAAGTCCAAATAGTTTTAAACATTGCCATTTTAGTTCACTAGGTTAACACCATCCCTTTATTTTGTTAACTAGAAGGACATTTCGGCCATTTTAAATGTAATTATGTTAACTAGAAAGACAATTCGACCATATAAAATGATCGAATTACCATTCTAGCTAACATAAAAAATGGACGGAGTTAACCCAGTGGACTAAAATGCCGACGCTTGAAACTATTTGAACTAAAATGGCAACGTTTCTAATTTTTGAACTAAACTGATAAAATGACCCAAACCATAGGGACTAAAATCGCATTTAACTCTAAAACAAAAGACAAACCAAATCTTCACCGATTCCACCACGTACCGTCCAAATATCAACATGTTTCACGTCTTATAAATTAACACCAAACTCCACAACCCTCTGGATGTCGGTATCCTTCGTCGGTTAACCGTCGTCCGATTCCGATTAACCGGAAAACACTTTCACTCTATCATCATCATCATCAAGGCGTGAAAACGATCAATTTCTTTGTAAAAATGTCGAAAAAGAGGAAGTCGGTCGCTACGAGCCTAGACGAAGTCGATCGGACGATGTACGCCAATTTTAGCAGCGCCGCTAACTCTCTCTCGCAGCTTTATTCTCAAGCTATCAGCCAACAGAAACTCTGTTTTCTCTCCGGTGAACGTCATGGATTGGTATGATTTTTATATTAGATTTGATTACTTGTGTTGTTGATTTGGTGGAACCCTAATGTTTTGTTCGTCTGGATTTTGATTTGGTTTGTAGCGATTATACACTTATGCTATTGATTTTGTGTTGTTTTTTATATAATTGCTGAAATTTTGTTTTGTTTTGTTTCGTAGTGGTTATACACTTATGTTATAGATGTGAATATTGTCTTGCTAAACCCTAATTTATTTGTTCATGTGGATTATGTTTTGTTTATTAGCGGTTATACACTTATGTTATTGATTATCTGTTAGTGTTTTGCTAATTGCTGAAATTTGGAAGTGAATGTTAGCTTATTGTATGTATTGGTTTGAGATCTGAGTGCATGTGTTGATGATCTGATGAAATCCTAATTTTTTGTTCATGTGAATTCTGTTTTGTTTCGTAGCAGTTATACATATTTAAGTAATAACTAAATAAAATACTAATAATTAAAAAACAATTATTAAGCAATCATCAAGAAGCACCTCTACTACACCCAGGGCCGGCTCAACCATTTTGGTGGCCCAAAGCGAAGTAAAAATTTGGGTTTTTTTTTTCTTCCAAATTCCATTATTGTAAACCCACCTACTTTATCCGAGTGACGACCAGCTATAATAAACTAAAAAGAACTCACAGAGCACCTAATTAATATACAAAATAATAAGGAATAAGCACCTAATAAAAATTTAAGAAGAAAGAGTTTAGCAAATTTACCAAATGCTTAAAAGAAACAATTAACATACACATTTTTTACTAAAAATGGGGGTCTTGTGTGGTTGGTGGCCTAAAGCTAGGGCTTTAGAATACTTGCCGTAAGGCCGGCCCTGACTACACCTCTTTGGTAGAGTGAAGGTTGAAAAAAAAATGTGCCTATGTGTCACCTAGGTGGTGCCACGTGGCATCCTTTTTTTTTTTTTTTTTCTCAACAGAGCCCCCATCTGAAATTTGGATGTGAATATTGGCTTTAGTTAAGTATTGCTTGTTGTTTTTAGTTGATAACTGGATGTGTTTGTTTTGTGCAGGTATTACTTGTGTGATTGAGGAATAGTATTAAACTGGATTTTTATTTGGATTTTGGATTTGGACTAGGTTATTTAGTGATGAATGCATCAAAAGAATAGCTTATGGGTTTATCTGGTTTCAACTAAATTTTTTAAGTAATTGCCTATTTGGATTGTGTTAAGAAGAATTAGTATATATGCATATGTGGATTGATGTTTCTGTGATTCTTATTTGCACTGTGTAAGGGGTGAACCTTAGAGCAACGGTAAGGTTGCTGCCATGTGACCGGTTTTGAGTTGTGGAAACAGCCTCTTGCATAAAGGCAGGGTAAAGATGCGTACATCAGGCCCAAGTTGGTCAAATAGGCCAAACGTACGGTAGAGGTTCACTACCTACATGACTTCGCACATCTTCTGAACAAGAGGATACATACACATAACAAGAGTATATTATTTTGCGCAAAGCATAAAACAATTGATATCCAAAATAGTTAAAAACGTCAATATGTAACGAAGAGCCAACACAAAAGTAGAAAAGTATCAACAACTAAAACGCAATTAATATATAATTTACCTATTACTGATATAATATCCTTCTGTTTTGTGTTACCTATTGTTAATGTAATAACCTTACCTAATACTTGTGATTACCAATTTCTATTATGATAACCTGATACTATATTAGATACGTAGATTAATATGTCTTATTGTCTTCTTTAATAAATATCAATTACATGCACACCCTCTGTTCAAGTCTGTAACATGATTGCATCCCTAATTTGTAAATAATTCCCGAGTTACATGCATGTATCATGAACATGTTGAGCCTGCCTTTTCAAGCAACTTAGATGATACAACTATGTATATATCATTTCTGATTTCTATTCCTATAATAATAATGTAACAGATGTTCTTGTATTACTAATATATGAGTATTATTTGTTTTTACTTTCTATGACCGTGAGAAGCCATCACAAGAATACTCATGGCCCTACTAATAACTAGCTAATCAATGGGTAGTATCATTCGTATTGTTTTCTCTTTAAATCTGTTTATCAAATAGTATGTAATTTTTGTTATAATTGTTCGCTGCAAGTTTCTTATGTTGTTTAAAATTTGAATTGTGCAGGAAATGCTCTATCAATGGATTTCCAAGCAACACGCGGAAGGGCTGAGAGTCACAGCAGATGACATACTAGCCTACATTCAGGTTTGATTATAATATTCATGACTTACGACATGTTTATATGTTTTCTATCCATTTGCGTATTAATATGGTCCACGTCACCCTTGTCGCACTGATCAACCACTATTCTTGCCATTCACTGTAAAATGATTCGGCTTGTGATTATGACCCCTAATTTCTTTATTTGCTTTAACTATCTGCATGAAGCAATGAGAGTTCTCGGCTGATGGGATGATCAGTTTATATTGCCTAGAATATTAATTGGGGTATAATGACTAAAATTTTGAGATATCTGATTAAAGTAACGTACATTGTATGTATGATTGATGACATGTGTTTTATGGGGGTAGCCATAGTAGGTTCATCAGAGTGTGGATTTCAAATCTAGGACTTTCGAGTTATTACCATTTACCATCCAAGACATTTAGCTCAAATGACATTTGAACCAAATGCAGAGATACAAACAGTTTTTGTTTGTGTAGGTCAAAACAGATTGAGTTGACCCTAAACATCTTTTGTTTTTCTTTCTGCCTTACCATACTCTCAGATCTCATCAAATCCCGCCGGTTAATTTGCATTTAAGACACAAAAAACAGAAAGGGGAAAGAAAATATATAAATAATTAAGTGTCTTGGATGTATGACAACAAGAATGCTTTTTCTTGAATAGTAATAACAATATTTTGCTTGAATAAAGTTGTAAAAGGTTTCTATGCATTAAAATACAATCTGAGCAAGTCTAGAACTGTCATATAGTTGTAGCTACAATTTTGTATGTACAACATAATATATATTATTTAGTAATTTTTATCATATTTCTATATAGTAATATTTATTTTAATTATCTAAATAAACATGAATAGAAATAATATATCTTGGACCACATACATTGGTTTCCAGGCTGAGCTGGAATCATCAGGGGAGGAACCATCAATGGCAATGGCAATGGCTCCAAGAAGTTTACAGTCCGACTCGACTAATACTAGCATGGCCGCTAGCGATCAGCTCGCACCCAGGAATTATATATTCTCAAACGCGTTGTCAAGCCCAGTCCGTCGCAGCCTTCAGAACTATCACATATCTCAAGGACCAAGAAACAATGAACATCACTCTGATTCATCAATGGATATGCATGCGGATCATGATTCAACGAATCATTAAACGACATCATTCCTATCATCGTTAATGAAACCCGAGTGCTAGTGCATATCCTCACAGAAGCCTGGGACTTGTGGATGTCTTCATCTTATATGTAAAGTTGTTTTTACTTAAATATTCAAGAATTCTTGTTTTTTCTCTTTGATGTTTTGGCGTTGTTCAACATGGTTTAGGGTTGTTTTGGTTATGGTTTAAAATCGAACGCGTGACGGATGGTTTGCTTTTGAATTTCCGTAACTGGCCAGTTTTGTTAGTTTGCGGTCGAACTGGTAGTCTTGTCGTTGGATCTGGAATGAGCGCAGGGTATATTAGGTAGTTCGTTTAGAAAGAAATCATAAAAAATGGAAAAATGAAGAACGAGACACAAGAAACTATTGTCTCCTTGCTTCAACTTAATTTTTTACAGTTGTCGTCGGCAACCAAATATACACAGTAGGCAGGTAGTTTTGCTGAGAAATAAATGGAGAAATGAAGGATGAGACACAAGAAACCACTGTTTACTTGCTGCACCTTACTTTCTTACACTTGTCATGAGCATTGCTGCTTGCTATGTGAGAAAGAGAGGAAGGAAGTAAACTATAGAATTTGATTATAGTTAATTAGTTTTTAGGTTTTTTACATTGAGCCCACCGTGTTACAAGTATCGAAAGACTAAGGTGCTGTTTGTTTTTTCTGAAAAGCTCTGCACAAGCTCTTCTATCTGCGCCGCGCAGACATTGTCACGCGCATACTGTTTGTTTTTTCGAATACGTTTCATTAAAAACGTCTACATGAGCTCTTCTTGGTGCAGACTTGGCCCAGCCGCTTCTAAGATTTTCTAAGATCTGCAGAGTTAAACACCATCACTCACCACCACCGCCTTGTTTGATCCACCTCTTTTTCTATATATGTCTGCAGATGTGGTCCGCGGACTGCAGACATTTTACCTCTTAAAAAACAAACAACACCTAAAGGTGAATTGACGATACTTATATTGTTTCTTGGCACTCGATGAATGAATAGTTATGAGTTTTTTCTTGCCCAAAGTTATTAAACAGCTGTTTGGTAGCCTCTGAATGGTCATTAAGAGGCTACCTCTTAATGGAACCATTAAGAATTTTACCAATAAGAAGGTAGAAGAATGGGACATGTGATGATTTACCATTCAGAGGTTAAACTATTAACCATTCGGACTTGAGGTTACCTCTTATTCATTCAGAGGTTTTAAACCATTAAGAGGTAGCATCTGAATGGTCATTAAGAGGCTACCAAACAGCCCCATATAATTTTTTATATGTAAAGAATATTTTAGGTTGTTAAATAAAATAGATAAAATATGCATCCACTTGTTAGCGTCAGCAGATAAGGTTTCTAGAACCTGATTAATTCTACAATTTGTCTAGAATATTAGTTTCTTCTTCTATAAATAGCATGTACATTGTACATTGTAATCTTTTATTTTGAAAAATCACAAGTATTCTCCTTAGAAATTAGAGTTGTTCATTGAGTAGTCTGATTTTAGTTCATTTCATATCAGATTTCAGTTTGCTTCATATCAGATTTCAGTTTAGTTTATTTCTAGAACCTGAATTATTCTACAATTTGCTTACTAGAATATTAGTTTATTCTCCTATAAATAGCATGTACATTGTAAACTTTTATTTTGAGAAACCACAAGCATTCTCCTTAGAAATTAGAATTGTTCGTTGAGTAATCTGATTTTATTTCATATGATATTTCAATTTGCTTCATATCAGATTTCAGTTTATTTCATGGTATTAGAGCCATGAAAACTGATTTGTGAGAGCCATTTAGTATTTTATTTGAGAGTTGTACCCATTTGTATCATTCTAAGAGACCCATTTTTAAGACCTCGTTTAATCTCACATCCCACACCATCAGCTTCGCCACCCTTCAAAATGCCAAAACGGAAAATTTCGTCACTGGAAAGTCACTTATGCGCCACCGCCAGCCAGCAACGTGTCGCCACCACCGCCCCACACTAGGGATGAGCTCGGTACCGTCCGGTACCAAAAGAACCGGAACCGAAAATCCCCAAAAGTGGGTACCGGTACCGAATATACCCGATTCGATACGGTTCGGTACCGGTACGGTACCGGTATTTGAGGGCAAAAACCGGTAAATACCGGTACCGAAAATGCTAAAAGTCGGTACCGAATCGGTACCGAAAAAGTACCCGGTTCGGTAAATTCGGTACCGGTACCTGGAACGATATGCTCATCCCTACCCCACACGCCGGTGCGTGGGGGCAGTCTGGCACTGGTTCACCCTCGTTTTTAATTTCCGACCTCCTCTTTCCCTTCTCAGTGGCGTATCCAGGAATTTTTCCTGGGGGGTTCCTTTTCGTATATTCTCACTAATTTTTTCGAAATCGATCAAGTTTCCACTAACTTTTTCCATTTTTTTCCAAACCGAGGGGGTTCCTGGGAACCCAGGAACCCCCCCTGGATCCGCCACTGTCCCTTCTGACCCATCCCTCTGTGAAGTTCGTTTTCTGCTTCGGGTACTTTGATTTTAAACCAAATTTCGGTTCTGCTCATCTATTTCACATCAAATTTCATATTTATATTATATATACTTTGGTTTATTTTCTCACCTTATCCAAATCTGATACATCAGATTTTCGGGCTATCAATACTTAGATTCTCCCACCCCTTGTGGTGTGGTGGTGCGAATCCCCTTTGGTGTAACTAACTAAACTAACAATACTTAGTTTAGTTATCAATACTTTGGTGGATAAATTCTAACTTGGATAAATTCTAGATTTTCGGGCTATCAATACTTAGATTCTCCCACCCCTTGTGGTGTGGTGGTGCTAACTTTGGTGGATAAATTCTAACTTGGAGGTGGGGAGTTCGAATCCCCTTTGGTGTAACTAACTAAACTAACAATTAGCCGGTCAAAAAAAAAAAAAAAATACTTAGATTCTTTCTTGAATTTCTAAACATAAGAATTATGGTCTGACTTCATAGATTTCTGGTTTGACTTTTACTTCTGGTCAAACTTCCAGATTTCTGACTTTTGACTGTAACCTTACCTCTGGTCAATCTCCCAGATTTCTGACTTTAACTTGAATTCTGATCAACCTTTCCAGATTTCTTGTTGCTCTAATCGTTGGTTTAATATACCACTTTCCGTTGCTTTCTTTTGTTTAAATTCAGAAGGTTAAAGTGACTAAAACCAAAGATTCATGATCCATCAAGTGTTGTCAACAAAGTTGAACCAAGCTTTACTACCAACGCGACTTACCGATAAAAAACTTTATGGCTCAAATATCTTTGAATGGAGCAAGATTGTACGTACCTATTTACGAAGCATTGGAAAGGCTTCCCACCTCACGTTTGTCCCTCCTACTGACGATACCGAAGATCAATGGCTGTAAAATGATGCCCGGTTATTCCTACAAATTAGGAACTCCAGTGATACTTCCGTCATCTCACTGATCAATCAGTGTGAGTACGTCAATAAATTCATGGATTATTTGGATTTTATGTATTATGGACAAAGTAACATGTCCGGAATATACATTGTGTATAAGTCTTTTCATCGAGGGGGAGCAACTTGATCGATCTTTAATCGCGTATGTTATGGAGTTCAAGAAACCTACGAATAATTGAACACTCTTTTACTTATCAGTACCGATGTGCGGGTTATGCAAACCCAACATGAACAAATTGTTGTATTAAGTTTCTTGACTGGTTTGCGACCATAATTCAATGCCATTCGATCTCAATTCTTGAATGAACCAATTATCCTTCTCTGCAAGAGACATTTGCTTGTGTTATTCATCTAAACCTACCATTACATCATCACCTCCTTCGGCTCTTCCAACAAGTACTAGTGCCCTAGTCAGCCGAGGAGGATTTAAAGGTGGTTTTTGAGGAGGATCACGAGGTGGTCATCGAGGTGGCACACTTGGTAATTATGGAGATCAAGATCCTACTCAGAATGATCATACTACTACAACCGAACCATGAAAAATTGAATGTTTTTATTGTCGTGAGTACGGGCATACCATACCATACCAAATACAATTGCAAGAAACTGTTGGTCTGTCAATCGAAAGGATCTGCTCACCTTGCTGCTACATTTGATGACATTAATATTGCCTTAGCATAAGAAAGTTCTCATCTTGTTGTTACTCCAAATGCTACCATTGATGAAACATGTAAATTTGCTACGAGTTTTGTATCTACTGCATCAAAATGGGTTATTGATTCAAGAGCATCTGAACACATAATTGTTAATCCTCACCTCCTTTCTAACTTTCAAAACCATGCACCATCACCCTATGTTACTATTGTTTATGGATCTACTCCAAAGGTGCTTGGTTATGGTTAGGTATGAGATTTTTTACCGAAATACCGGTACTGTACCAGTATGATCATAAACGGTACCGGTATTGGTAAGAGATTTTTCGAATTTCGGTATCGGTAAATAACGGTATCAGTACCGGTATTTTTCAATAAAAAACGGTATTAATACCGAATTTTACTAAGGAATTATAAGGGTTTTTTTTTTTGGCAAGTATAATCAAATTATCCTTCAATATAATCTAGAATTTGCCAAATATTTTAGGTTGAAAATTGGAATACGAAGAGGTTTATGCGTTCCTTTACAATCTTGAACTAATATATTATATAACCTAAACCTAAAATCTTTTATTTGCCATTCTACAACAATCTGCGATCAATCAAGGATTCAAAGCCATCTCCTTCAAGCCTTGAAGTTCAAGGTATTCAAAGAACTCCGAACTCCTACAACAATATTATTAATTATTGAACTTCACTGTGCTTTCGTTGTTCTCCTTTTAGTCGTTGCAGTTGTTAATATTATTGGCAAAGAAAAACATTAGTTCCTGGACCAGTGCTTTCGTTGTTCTCCTCTTTGAGAGACTGGACCATATTTATTGTATTGATTTCATGGTTTATTGTATAAAAAAGATGGTATATACTAAGGAAAAAATATGTACACAGTGATAAAAGACCACTAAGTGGAGGGGGTGGTCACCAGTGATAGAATTCTATCACTCCTAATATCCAATCAACTCATGTCATGTCATCACCCAATATTTTATAACTAGTGATAGAAATGTAGTAGGGGTGGTATCACTAGTGATGGGATTCCAATGTACAAGTATTAATACACAATGTACAAGTCATACACATTCATTCATCAATATGTTCAACGCGTGATAATATCAACGCGTCAAAACTATCACTCGTGATATGGGTGGTGGCGGCGGTGTTAGTGATACATCAACGAGTGATGGGGAGTCCATAACGGACCGCCCCCTCCCCCCTGATAAAGCCTGTTGTTTTTTAGTTGTAGATAGAGATATAGCTTGGTTAGTTAACCATAAATGTCGTGTTTTTGAGAGATTTTGTTCCCCACAACCTATACGATCCTTACATTGTGTTCAAGTGTTGCAGATGATTATAAGTCGAACCATGTTAAATAAAATAGATAAAATATGCATCCACTTGTTAGTTTCAGTAGATAAGGTTTCTAGAACCTGAATAATTCTACAACTTTTGTACCAAAATATTAGTTTCTTCTATAAATAGCATATACATTGTAACCTTTCATTTTTAGATATCACGAGTATTCTCCTTAGAAATTAGAGTTGTTCATTGACTAATCACTTTTTAGTTCACTTCGTATCAAGTTTCATTTTATTTCAATGGTTATAAACAAATAACAAAAACATTAAATTTTCTTTTATCTCGTTAAAAAAGATTTCTACTTTGAATTTGAATTGAATTAAGTTTAACTCTTTTCAAATTTAGTTATGATGTTTTCTGATTTCTAAACCCGGCCCGACCAGTGAATCAGTAGGATATGCGATTAAAGCGATACGAAATGCAAATATTGTGACAAACCGAATCAAATCCGTCCGAACAACATCAGTACTAGATTTAGTATTATAAGAACCGATATCGTTATTTATTTATAATTTTGATCAATGTGAAACATGTAATGTACTTTTTAGCATATCCACAATACTTTATTTTCTAGGTTTGATTGCTATAACGAATATCAGTGTACCGTGTACCGCAATAAACTGACACGGATCGAGTTCCCGTGAGAAAACAACTTAATATATCTACACATTTTTTTAAAAATAATTTAAATAGTTAAGATAACATCATCATCCCTGTCGTGTCCATATCAGCAACACAAAAAACCACCATGAACACCTGCACATTCCGAGCTCCATTTTTCAACCACTTGAAACACCAATCCTCCAATTCACTCTCCATCTGCCAATACTCAACCAACAATTCATTCAAAATGAACAACAGCAAGAATAATCCCCAACTTTCCTTCGATGAATCGGCGTACGAGGCGGAGAGGCTTCGTCTGGACGCAAAAGCACGAGAATCAATGGCGATTGAAGCCGCTGAAATAGAGGATGACCCGAAAGGTTGGAAATGGGTGATTCGTAAGAGGATTTGGGATTTGATGGAGGCGAGTAATATTGCGCAGTTTCCGAGGCCTGTTCATCATCGGATTCCGAATTTTGTTGGTGCTCCAGCTGCTGCTGATAAAGTGAGAATTTTCTATATTTGATGTTTGATTAGGGGTGTCTATCAGCTTGGGCCGGAAGCCGGTGGGTTAGGCTCGCTAAATAGCCTGGACCAAGATAAACGAGCCCGAGCTTCACTTATAATTTTAGGGTCATAACAGACTTGAATAGCTCGAAGCCTGAAAGTTGGTTTGTTTAATAAATAAGTCGATCCTAAGTCCGAGCTTCACTTATCGAGCTCAAGCTAGTTCACAAGCCTACTTTTATATATATTTATTTTAGTATAGAGTAAACTGCCAAAATGGTGGTCTGGTCACTTTAGTCCAAAACTCAAACCTTTTAAATTTGGGTTATGTGGTTTTAGTTTTGTTGCTATTTTCATCCAAAATCAAAATCTGGTTGGAGTTTTCAGTTAACATCCAACTTTTTTGTCTTTTTTATCCCTTTTAATGAAGGGCAAAATTGTTTTTTTATGTTTTATTATAACAATTAAAAAAAATCTGACCATTTTGCCCTTCATTCATTAAAAGGGGGAAGAAGGAAAAAAAAAAAAACTGGATGTTAACTGAAAAATCTGACCAGATTTTGCTTTTGAATGAAAATGACAACAAAATTAAAACCACACGGACCCAGATTTAAAAGGTTTGAGTTTTGGTCAAAAGTGAGCAAACCTTAGAGACCATTTTGGCAGTTTACTCTTTAATATATTATTATGTGTATTTATATAATAGTTATTTGCATATATAAATTGTAATTATACTTATAAATATATATAAGAATAATTATAAGCCGAGCTCAAAACGGGCCAGGGCTCGAGCTCGTCTCATTTACACCCCTAATTTTGAGTCATCTCGCGAACCTAACCAAGCCTATTGTTGATATAAATTTATTTATATATTAAAAATAAAATTAAGAGAAATAAATATTATAATGTAATTATAACTTATAAGAATATATTTAAGTAGTTATAAATGTTTAGTTATATTGTGTCACTCTGATCACTTTCTTGGTATTTGTGACTTCTTTTTTTTCTATATTATTTGACTTGGTATGTTGGTATGCTATTCGTTTTGGAGTCGAGGGTCTCCCAAGAAGTAGTCTCTCTATTCCTAGGGATAGAGGCAAGGTCTGTCTACATCCCACCCTCCCCAGACCCTATAAGTAGCTTTGCTATTGGTGGGACTCACTGGGTATGGTTGTTGTTGTTGTACTTTTTGTATGTTTATTTGACTCTTATATCTGGATTTGGTTTACGAGCCGGGGGTCTCACTGGAAGCAGCCTCTCTATCCCCTGGGATAGAGGTAAGGCTTGCCTACATCCCACCCTCCCCAGACCCTACCTATAGCTTGGCTATAGGTGGGATTATACTGGGTACGGTTGTTGTTGTTGTTGTAGTTATAAATGTTTAGTTGCCATTATTTTGGGAAGAAATTAATTTGGGGTAAAATGTTGTTGTATGCCAGTTGAGTAGGCTGGAGGTGTTTCTAGAGGCTAATTGTGTGAAGGTTAATCCTGATACACCACAAAAACAAGTCAGATTCTTGACACTTAATGGTCAGTTTTGTTTGTTTTATTGCTAAATTTTGCTCATGTCCTCAATCAAGACCTGCAAGCAATAGATGCATTAGTTAATTGTATTGTTATGGACTTATGGTAGTGCATACCTTCTCATGGACAAAAATTACATCTAGGACATTAATAAGACGTACCCAACTACCCAACCGGTGCAGTGGCAAGCGTTTGCTTCCCTCTAGCTTGGTTTTGAAAGCTACTGTGAATAGTATTGATTGATTGCCATTCAAAGGAAAATACAAGCCATATAAATAGTCAAAGATCCCCACCAAACATAGCTAAAACTAAGGAACTAAATAAAAACAAATCAACTAAAGTAGAGGAAGATCCTCAAGGCAATCTTATCCGTTAATATTCCCCCTCAGCTTGAGCGTTGATAGGCAGTGACGTTCAAGCTGGATCTAAAAGTTTCAAACAGGTAGCGTGGTAAACCCTTTGTGAAGATGTCCGCATATTGTTGAGGAGACGGAACATGGAGCACACGAATATGGCCAAGCTGCACCTTCTCACGGACGAAATGAATATCCATTTCTACATGCTTTGTGCGTTGATGTTGCACGGGGTTTCTGACAAGTATACTGCTGAGATGTTGTCGCAGAAGACTACCGTGGCCTTACTAGTTGGAGTACCCAACTCAAGAAGAAGATTCCGAATCCATGTTGCTTCTGCAACTGCATTTGCCACCCCCTGTACTCTGCTTCCGCACTAGACCGAGAGATAGTCGTTTGACGTTTGGAGGACCATGAAATGAGGTTGTCACCCATAAAAATGCAATAGCCTGAGGTCGAGCGACGTGTGTCTGGACATTCCCCCCCCCCCCCCCCAAATCGGCATCCGAGTAAGCAACCAGTGAGTTAGTTGGAGAAGCCGAGAGACGTAGACCAAGGTCAATAGTGCCATGAATATATCTGAGAACCCATTTCATGAAAGCAAAGTGAGTGTCCCGTGGAGCATGCATGAAGAGGCAAATCTGCTGAACCGCATAGGATAGATCCGATCGAGTGATAGTGAGGTATTGTAGTGCACCGGCAAGACTGCGATAGAGTGTGCCATCAGGTAAGGGGTTTCCGTCAGAGGCGCTGAGCTTGGAGTTGGTATCCACGGGCGTGTGGCAAGGTTTACACGTGGTCATGTTAGCTCGATGAAGGATGTCTCTCGCATATTGAGACTGAGCTAGGAATAGCGAGCGATGATCCCGAGTGACAGTGATGCCTAGAAAATGATGAAGGGACCCCAAATCGGACATTGCAAATTCGGCGGACAACTTGGTAATAAACCCGTGTAGTAGATCTGTATGACTAGCCGTAAGCACGATATCATCGACGTATACTAGTAGGTAAGCCAGTTGATGACCATGTTGGTAGATAAAAAGTGAGGTGTCACACATGCTGTTTCGGAATCCCAATGAGGTGACGAATGTGGAAAACCGAGTGTACCAAGCTCTCAGTGCTTGCTTTAACCCATATAACGATTTCTTGAGCCGGCACACATGGTTCGGATGGTAGGGGTTGACAAAACCGGCTGGTTGTTGCATGTAAACTGTTTCTTGCAAATGACCATTGAGAAAAGCATTTTTTACATCCAATTGATGTATCGGCCATGAGCGTGAGACCGCTAAAGATAAGATGGTGCGGATTGTCGCGGGTTTTACAACCGGGCTGAAGGTGTCAGTGCAATCTATGCCAACCGTCTGAGATTTTCCATTACAAACAAGTCGCGCTTTGTAGCGCTCCAAGGTGCCATCCGCATTGAATTTGTGTCTAAATAACCACATCGACCGAATAACCGGATTGTTGGCGGGCCTTGGTACTAACTCCCATGTATTGTTAACCTGCAAAGCACTAAATTCATCGTTCATAACGCGAAGCCAGTTAGGGTCCGATAAGGCTTTAAACGGAGAGGTTGGAATGGGTGAAACATTGGAATGGGCTGCAAGGTTGTAACGTGGGTTGGGTTTGGAAACGTCGACTTTGGATCGCGTTTGCATGGGGTGGTCGTTGGTGGGTGGGAGTGGTGTGGAGTGTACCGGGTTATCGGCAGAATTGTGGGGTTGGGGTGGGGTAGTATTGGGCTCGGTTGTAGGAGGATGGGCTGAAGTGGGCTGTTGTGAGGGGTTGGGAACAATTGGGCCAGTGGTTTGGTTGGGTTGGGGCGGAGTGGTAGTGGGCTCGGTTGAAGGAGTAACAGAAGGGAAGAATGTTGGGAAAAAAAGAAGGGTGAAGTGTATTGGGGTCATCAAGGAAAGTATAGGATGAGGTGGGGGATAGGTCACGAAAGGGGTAGGTGTTTTCATCGAATGTCACGTGACGGGAGATTTGAACTCGTCCCGTGCTGGGGTCGTAACATCGATAGCCTCGGAAGTCGGGTTGATATCCGAGGAAAACACATGTGGTGGATCTGGGTAAGAGTTTGTTAGATTGGGTAGCGGACATATTAGGGTAGCAAGCACACCCGAAGGTGCGTAGGTGATCGTAGTTGGGATGTCTAAGATAAAGGAAAAAGGCGGGTGTTTGGTAATTTAGGCGTTGTATTGGTAAAATGTTGTGAAGATAGGCAGCGGTGTGTAGGGCTTCTACCCAGAATTGGGGTGGTAAGTGAGCACGAACAAGGAGGGCACGTATAACGTCGTTCAGACACCGAAGCATGCGTTCGGAACGTCCATTTTGTTGTGACGTTTGAGGGCAAGCGAAGCGAAATAGGAGGCCATGTTGATCGGCAAAGGTTTTGATATTTGTCAAATTCACCCCCTAAGTCACATTGAAAGGTTTTAATGGGAAGTGAGAATTGGGTTTGGACAAGCTTGTAAAATTTGGTGAATGTTTGAAATGTGTCGGATTTGTATTTAAGAGGGTAAACCCAGACGTAAATTGTGTAATTATCAATTAACACCATGTAGTATTTATAGCCCGAATTACTAACAATTGGTGATGTCCATAAATCGCAATGAATTATATCAAAAGGTTTAAAAGTACGAGAAACAAAATTCACAAAAGGCAAACGTTTGCTGTTTGATAATTGACAAGAAGAGCAAAACGACAAATCAATATTTTTATTGCAAGAAATATTAAAAGTATGAAAAATATGCTGAAGCACGGCCGCTCCGGGATGCCCGAAACGATCGTGCCAAGGGGCATGAGTGGTGGTGGAAAGCAAATTGAACTCCGGCTTGGTAAATGGGTAGAGATCTCCACTGCTATTGTGGCGGGAAAGGAGCCGTCCATCCTTGAGGTCCTTCAAGGAAAAACCAAAAGGGTCAAACTCTATGGAAACCTGATTATCAGTAGTAAATTTACGTACAGATAAAAGATTTTTGATGACGGAGGATGAATGAACTATGTTATTAAGTTTGTAAGTTTTGTTGGGTAGGGTGTATAAGCCATTACCGGAACCCGTAACATGTAATCGCTGACCATTACCGACCAAAATAGGGCGTTGAGGTATCAAAGAGGGAGTTAAAATTGTACATGGGTCCGATGTGATATGAGACGATGCCCCGGAGTCCATGTTCCATTGCGGGTCATGATAGTTGAGACTTAGAGATGAAAGGGCCACACCGATGTCGGACGGGCAGAGAGCATTTCCCTGTGGAGCTTCAAAACCGGGAGGGGCCGGAGGAGGTTGCTGAGCTATATGGGCCTGTTGCGGAGTGACCTGGGCCTGTTGTTGCTGTGGGTAGGGTGGAGGCGTGTAATGGGCTGGGTAAGATTGGTATGGTGTGGGTGGCGGGCTCCAAGATGGAGGCCCATTGGTAGTGTTCCAGTTGGGCTGAGGAAGGGGATGGTTGTGGGCCTGGTTGGGCTGAGTATGAGGGTTCTGTTGGGTTGGATAATTGGTGCTCCATGAGGCAGGTCCACGACCACCGGTAGACGAGGGCGCACGACCACCGCGACCGCCCGTCGAGTTGTAGCCGCGGCCACGAGCAGCTTTAGCAGGGTCATAGTTTCGTCCCGATATCCATTGGGATAGGGAGAGCGGGTCGAGTCATTCGGTGGGAGAGGCGAATTGTTGGTGTGGGGTGAAGGAGAACGGTGTCACGGGTGGTGTTAGATCTTGCCGCTTGACGGGATTGTTCGTCTTCGATCATGCTTCGAGCGACCTCCCACTTTGGTTTTTCCCGATTTATGATGGCCGCAATTGTATCGAATTCAATGGGAAGACCGCGTACCATTTGAATGACAAGTCGACTTTCACTGACCGGTTGATCGACATCTTTTAACTGTTCAGCAAGCTCTTTTAATGTCTGACAGTATTCATCGAAGGACGAGCATGACTAAAGGGTGGTGCTGGTGAACTTCGTCTCGAGGGTCGCCGCCCGTGCTGCTTGTCATTGAGAAGAAATTTCCTGGATATTAAGCCATGCGGTTCTGGCCGTGACGTTGGTGTCGAGAATGCGAGACAGCAAATCATCCGACAGCGTGCTGTAGATCCATTGCAGTATGAGTGCGTCAAGTTCGGACCATGCTGGGAATTTTGGATCTGATTCATCGGGTGGTTTGGTGTCATCGATGTGGTGAAGAACTTTGTAGGCACGAGCATGGAGCATGAATAGTTTGACCCAAGCTGAATAGGTCACTTTTTACCGTCGAGAGTGCGGATTTTATTGTTAATATTTGTGACGGTGTACGCTGGATGGAGGGGTTGTTTCTCCGATGGAGGTTGGGTGGTTGTGGTGTTTTCACCGTCGGACATGGTGGGAGGAGGGGAAAAAAAATTAGGTTGTTGCTTTGGCTCTGATTACCATGAAAGCTACTGTGAATCGTATTGATTGATTGCCATTCAAAGGAAAATACAAGCCATATAAATAGTCAAAGATCCCCACCAAACATAGCTAAAACTAGAGGAAGATCCTCAAGGCAATCTTATCCGTTAATAGGTTTTAAAAGGCCCGTATGATGCGCGCAGGAAAACAACTCAGGGGCTTGAGGCAGCGCCTTATGTACTTCTAGGCAAAGTTAGGATTTGTAGGAGGCGTATGTGTAAAAACTACCAACAGGATGAAGAAATTGTGAAATATTTACTTGATAAAAAGGTTGATATGTAAAACATAAGAGGGAGACACAACTTCTAGTTTTAAATAAAGCTTAGTTGACTATACATTGAGCAACGCCTTGCGCGCCTCGGCTTTTGGGATCTGAACGCCTCGGATGACGGCTTTCTCACTGTCATCAAAAAATAAATTTTAAAATGCATCTTATATTAGCAAATCTCGACTTATGATTTCGAACTTTTGGCTCTTATATATCTCATTACTTATGGAATTTTATTAGTTTTTTTTTTATATAAGAATACTCATTTTTCGTGAAGGTGGAAAGAAGCTACTTACTCCACAACCGCGTTTAAGGACAGGGTTTTTCTCTGTACTTGAAGCGGATACGTTAAATCCTAGTACCATGAACGAGGCATGCACCTCTGTGGGGGTAGCAAAATACGGACGGCCCATTGGATTAGATGAGAAGATTAAGGTGGATCTTATTGTCATTGGCTCCGTTGCTGTTGATCCAAAAACCGGAGCTCGCCTTGGCAAGGGTGAGGTATATAACTAACTCCCATTTGTCATAATAAATGTGATGTGCTTAGCTTAACCCGAGTATATGTCAGTTAGTTAATTATATGAATGTAATGTAATGGATTGAATGTTGATGAAATTACCAATGATGTAGGGATTTGCAGAACTTGAATACGGAATGCTGCGTTATATGGGAGCGATCGATGACTCGACTCCAGTCGTTACGTCTGGTAATAATTCTTTACCTATTTTAGTAAATTTCAGGAAAAAAATCTTAATAAAAAATTGTGTTTCAGTGCATGATGAACAACTGGTAGATGATATTCCTGTTGAGAAGCTGCTAATCCATGATGTCCCTGTTGACATCATATGCACTCCCACCCAAGTTATTTTCACCAACACATCTATCCCCAAACCGCAAGGTTAGTTTCTTCTTTTTAAAGACTACACATGGTGTTCACTGTTTGATTTCGATGAGTCATGGACTGCACTGCTAATTACGGTTTCAAAAAACGGCAAACCAGACCAGCCAGGTTGTTTGGGGGCCAAAACAGTTCGGTTTAGCGGTTTGAACCGGGTCTTTTTCTCATAAACGTTTGTTTCTGTTAACTTTATAAAAGGATAAACGGCTTGTTTGGTTTACACGACTGTGACCTGGACCATTAAACCCAGCTTTTCAAATCAAACCGGCCTATGTGCTTCGGTTCACTTGGTTTCACCGATTCACGAACACTCACGGTTTCATTTTATGGATTCTATGGAAATGTGATGATATGAGCGGTCAATTGGTTTTTTAGGTATTTACTGGGATAAATTATCACCCGAAAAGCTGAGTCAGATCAAAATCCTTAGACAATTAAAAGCGAAAATCGAAAGAGAAACTGGACAGAAACTTCCCACCGGCCCTTCCGAGAAGTTGCCTCCAACTGCTCAAAGACGACTAAGACAAAAGCGATAGTTTTGTTGCGTCTTATGAGAAAAATGGCCCGATAAACACTCCTACCCAAGCCCGCTTAACTCAGTAATCCACTTATCCTCGCACCCGAAACGCGTGAATGGTATTTGAGACGAGACATTTCTTATGATCTAGTGGACGACATGTCATAATATAAATTTCCCTTGGTCCATTTGTTATGACACAGTCAAATACATACGCTTTACACAATATATAAACCATGCCTTCTGAAACAAGATTTCCCAGAACACATCTTTTTGGTGTAGACTTGTACAAATGTAAGACAAACAGCTAACATAAGATACAAATTTCGACTTTTTACAAAGCAATATGCCGCATGCGCCACTAAATATGTCACAACTGTAACATATGTCAGGCATATCTCATGTCCGGACCTAGAGGCTTTCAAATCTAGGCAACGGCCTAGGGCCTCAAAAAATAGGGCCTCAAGTATATGTGTATTACTATAGTACTGCAATGCTCAATTGAAAAACCGAATTTAAAATAAAAGAGGTCCAATTCCAACTCCAAGCAATATGTATTCGTAACTAATTTAGGCCGACATCGTCATTCTAGCTAACTGTAACGTCGCATATGCTAATTCCGCTCAATGATGTCATGTCGCTGACTAGGGAGAAATTTGAGGTGAAATTAGGAGAAATTCTTGGTGTCGCAATGGTTAACGGCTATTTTTTAAAAATTTGAGGTGAAATTAGGAGAAACTAGAAATACAACCCCCCGCAATGCGGCGGGGATTCTTTAGTTATAACTAAGTCGATTTAGGAAGCGCACGTTATGTTGAACCTGTCAAACGGGAAAAAATAGACGATGTAAAAACGTTCACCCACACACGCACGTTGCGTCGTGTTAATTCGCAAAGTTTAGAACAAAACGTGAAAAATGCTAAACCATAGACGCATGTTGCGATGTTTTAAGTCACAAAATTCAAAACGAAGCATAAAGCGAAAATTTGCGGAAAATGAAAACTATAAAGGACAAAAGTTGAAAGTAAAAAAGTTGTGAGGATAGATTGCAAAAGATAAAAAGTTTTGTGTTAAAAGTAAAAAAAAAAACAAATAGTTTTAGGTTAAAAGTAATCTATGAAATACTTTTTGGTGAAAAGTAAAAAAATCAATTTTTTTTAAAGCTTCAAAGCCAAGGTTACAACAACCATATGCATAACCATTTTTTCTTTGAAAAACCCCCAAAGCCAAGATTACAACACATAAGTAAAAAAAAAATCAAAGTGGTTAAATCGTAAAAGATGGAAACGTTTGAATTAGAAGTAAAAAATCAAATTAATCAAAGGGGTTAAATTACCAAAGATTAAAACTTTAAACTTAAATTGTCAAAGATTAAAACGTTAGGGTTAAAAGGGAAAGAAAGATTAAAAATTTTAAACTTAAATTGTCAAAAATTAAAATTTTAGGGTAAATTGTGAAAGACTAAAACTTTAGGGTTAAAAAGGAAACTAAGATTAGAAGTTTAAACTTAAAATGTCAAACATTAAAACCTTTAGGGTTAAAAAGGAAAATTTTCATTTTTTTTTGAAATACTCCCAAAGCCCAAGTTACAACACATATATGCACTAATATGTTGGTTATTTATAAGGTTTTAATTATCGGGGAGAAATCACTGTTTGCCCTAAAATCCTAATTGATACCTTGAATCTTTGAGTTTCGATATTGTGCCTCCGATTGAGACTTCCGATGTTAGACCACCCACTATGGTGATCAAATTGTTCAATCGGTTGCAACGTGGATAGTAAGACAAAATTGAAAGAAATTATTTTAATCAAATAATTGACTCTAATGCACGACCAGGTTGTGATGACAACCATTGTTTGAAAAATTTTATTTCTTTTTTCTTTTTTCTGTTATTTAACTTCTATTTCTTAATAATATTTAATTCATTTTTCTTTTTTTTATTATTTAACTTCTATTTCTTTTTATAATAAAATATTAGGTTGGGTTGGGTTGTGAATGTGGGTGAAAATTTGGATTGGGTTGGGTTGTGTAGGTGAAAGAGAGAGAAATTAGTATTTTAATGAAAGATTTGGTTGGGTTGGGTTGGGTTTGGTTGTGATAGTGGATAGTCTTATAGCAATTCGAAGGGGCCCTGCCTTTATAGTTTGCCTAGGGCCAACAGAAACGATGAAACGCCCTGACATACGTATGAACACAGGAATGCAAACCTTTGGTGAAATCAAAGAGTTGGCAAAATTGTGACAACTCGAAATTTAGAACCTTTCGTTGTGTCTTGGTGTAACTTGCTTGAAACGTTATGTGACTAGTTAACTTATTGGTTCAATGAATGATATAAGTATATTTATGTGGTTATGTGTTATACTTGTATGTATGCGTGTGATTATGTGAACCGAGACACAAGAACCCGACTCGAGACCATGCGGTCTCGAGTGAATAGTGTAATAGTTGGGCCGGTTGGGCCACATCTCATTTAATCCACCCGAGACCCACTAGGGTGCACCAACTCGGTCCGGGTATAAAACCCGCAAGAGTGACCAACCTTGCCTCTTTGCATCATTTGCAACATTTCCACACACACTCTCCTTTCATCACTAAAACCCTAGAAACACAAACCCTCTTCCCCCATTCTCGGATTCAACCGACGACCACAAGGAGCGCTCGGATCGGCTCACACACACACCCATTTGGAAGCTTCATACACACCTTTGAACCCCATACTTGAACCGGTAAGTGTTTCATATTGTGTGTTTATATTTCGGTTGATGATGATGATGTATGATGAAGATTATTTGGTAATATGTTTGCTTGATAAGTTTTATACATGATCAAAGTGTCGATTATGTGATAATATGCACCGTGACTAATTGTTTGAACATGACAAAAGTGTTGGTTTGATTTAATGAGTTCTTGTTTGATTAAATAATACATACTTAGGAGAACATGACTTTTGAAAGATAACATTTGAACAAGATAGTTTGAAGAACAAAAGAATGATAAGCTTAGGGTTATTCATGATCATCCGATTTTATGTATGAGGTTATAGAACAAATGTTTTGTTTGCAAGATGAGCTTGACATCTAGTTTAGGTATTATAACTCTTGTCCGTAAAAATGCGAAATGTGTTTGAACAAGGGTTGTGTTATGAATATTTGATGAACATGATGAACATGATGAATATGTGAAGAACTTGTTGAATATGATATGGATATTTGAAAATACTTGTTTGATCCATTTTAGTAAATTGCTAGACAAGAAAACATGTTTAAACGGATAGTACACATTGTTGCATGAAATCAAAACTCTATTGGATAGTACACTGTGCAGAATCAGCTGATGTCCAGTCGAGACCTCTGGTTTCGACTCGAGACCATAAGCGAGACAACTCGAGAACATAGATTGCGACACAGGTTGCGAGTCAAGGACCCCTAGTCTCGACTCGAGACCACACTTGATCAGCACACAAACATCATGACTCGAGACCATGCTTGCTAGTCCAGTTGCGACTCGAGACCACTACATGCATGACCCGAGACCACCTCAGTTGCAACTCGAGATCTTGCAGGCTACAACTCGAGACCGCACAGTCTCGACTAGAGACCGCACAGTCTCGACTCGAGACCATATGCATGTACACGCTGTTTGGGCTTGCACTCTACTACGGGCCTAAGTAATTGGGCCGAACATATGGGCCGTATGTACTACTGTTAATTGAGTATGTTGTGCACTGTTGTTGATTTGCCATGATAGACGAGTATGTCATGATCGTTACTTATGTATGAATACGTGTAGAAAATACGTGCACTACTTGGTATGAACCTGACGTGAATGGTATCTATGTTAGGACGTAGTTGACCACTTGCAACTTGATTGACTTTTCTGTGTATCTGCCGAGCAAACCAAGGTGAGTTCACACCCTCTACAAAGCATGGGATTCCCTGGGTTTGGGAATGGGGTTAAGGAACGTGGATTCCTCGTCCTCCTTGGGTAGGACAGCATTGGTTCAGGAATGTAATTCCTCGTCCTCACGGACAGATAACTCGTACTAGACCAAAACTCTATCACGAAGTCCCTCCTTTTTATATCGACTTAATCGTCGGGCCAATGGCGAGCGGGTCATTAGTTAGATAGCGCTATTTAGGTCTGACAAACCTCACACCGTGTCGCAGAGGACGGGCGTGAACTAATGGATCTGGGGCACGTCAATGATGATAGACATTGACAGTTTCAGGGCACATAAACATGACTACAGTCAGCAGTCGATATGGTAACGAGTCTAGTGTATACATGGGGTAGCCCCCACGGCCGAAATGCCAGATAACTAACACGGGGTAGCCCCCACGGCTGGATTGCCAGAGTAACCGGGAATAAACAAGTCACGTTTTTTTTAACTGTCGGGTAACCCCCACGGCTGGATACCAGATAAAGGAAACTGTTTTTGAAACAACTTAAAACGAACACCCAACCGTTAACTCACTCAACTTGTTGTTGACTCGTTACTACATGCTTTGCAGGACTATAGGTACTTAGCTGGAGCTTGCATGGAAGAGAGTCGTTGTGGAGCATGGACGGCTGTGTGCCATGTTAAACTTTGAAACAATTTAACTTATGATTGGTTTTAAGACTTATGCTTCCGCTTGCAACTTAACTATGTTTTGTTAGAACACCAATTGTATTGGTTGGATTTTTTGACCACTTATATGCTTGTTCAATATGATTGGTGGCTGGATCCTGGTCAGTCACGCCTCCAAGCGGTAGTACTCCGCAGGTTGATTTTGGGGGTGTGACAGATTGGTATCAGAGCCATTGGTTATAGTGAACTTGGTTTTAATAAGGGAAAAGTTTTATTAAAATCAGACTATAACCTGTACAGTGCTCTACGATCCACAACGACGCTTCACTCCACATGCAAGGCTCGACATTCTAGGTGATATGATCTATGTGTATATTGCCTACTTGTTAGTTACATAGTACATTGCTCATGGTATGCTTGGTTAGTATAACTACTGTTGCTTGAACACGTGTGTACTTACTCACTTCTGTCATCGCATTTTCGCGAACCCCTCTCACTTACGTTCCTCTTGATATGAAGATCATGTCTGGACGCATTAACATGACACAAGCCCAGTTGACGGCTCTGATTAACGAACAAGTTGCTGCGGCACTTGCAGCTGCACACGCAGGAGGTATATCCTGCAGTCCGAACTCATTCTAGGATCTTTAGAATCCTACTCTCGTGAACCAACCTTTGTGTTAAACTCTGTCTTTCTTTCGCCCACAATAGGTCAGCATGCTCAGCCACCTGTGTGCACTTTTAAAACTTTCATGGACTGCCGACCAACTCCTTTTAGCGGCACTGAAGGAGCCGTAGGCCTCCTCCACTGGTTTGAGAAACTAGAATCTGTGTTCGAAATGTGTGAATGCCCTGAGGCGCGCAGGGTGAAGTATGCTACCGGTACTCTCGAGGGTTTAGCCCTCACATGGTGGAACGCTCAGGTCCAAATGCTGGGGTTGGTTGCTGCCAAGGCCACCCCATGGGAAACTTTTAAGGAAATGATCAAGGAAGAATACTGCAGTTGTGATGACATTCATAAGCTGGAAGTCGAGTTCTTCAACCTCAAGATGACGGGGTCAGAAATTGAGGCGTACACTAAGAGATCGAATGAGCTTGCCTTACTGTGTCCTACTATGGTGGACCCTCCATTTAAGCGAATTGAACTCTTTCTCAAGGGCTTGGTGCCAGAGATCCAAAGTCATGTGACTTCAGCAAACCTCGCTACTATCCAGCAGGTTGTTCAGTTGGCACACCGTCTTACGGACCAGGCGGTGGAGCAGAACAGGTTACCAAAGCGCATAGGTGCTGCAACTACTTCTGGTGTCCCTAGTGACAGCAAACGAAAATGGGATGGAGCTTCAAGCAAGGGTTCAACTTCTGTTCAGTCTCAGTCTCAGCAGAGAAAGACTGAAGACTACAAGAGCCCTAGTCAGCAATCGTCTGGTGGTCAAAGTCATGGTGGGTACAAAGGGAATCACCCCAAATGCAATCGCTGCAGCCTGCACCACAGCGGGCCATGCACAAGGGGCAACTGTCATCGGTGCAACAAGCCAGGTCACGCTGCAAAGGATTGCAGGAGCTTATACCCCGCAAACCAGAATCGTCAACAACAGGCCCCACAGAACCATCGCCAGCAGCAGCAGCAGGGTGATAACAAAGGGTGCTTTCAGTGTGGAGCTGAGGGCCACTTCAAGAGAGATTGTCCCCAACTGAACAGGAACCAGAACAACAACAACAATGGTGCCAGGGGGCGGGCGTTCGTGATTGGCCAAGGTGAAGCAAGGAATGACCCCAATGTTGTGGCGGGTAAGTTCCTTCTCGACGACTTTTATGTTTCAGTATTATTTGATTCGGGTGCCGATACTAGCTACATGTCACTAGAAGTTAGTCGAATGCTTAAGCGTATCCCAACACCTTTGAACAATAAGCACACTGTAGAGCTAGCAAACGGTAAGAGTTTAGAGGCCACACACGTAGTCAAGGGTTGTAAACTTGTTCTTGCTGACCAGACCTTCTCTATTGACCTCATTCCTATCGTCTTGGGTAGTTTCGACGTTGTCATTGGGATGGATTGGTTATCCCAACACCGAGCAGAGATTCTTTGCAACGAGAAGGTTGTTCGTATTCCGGGTTTCGGTGGTGAACTTCTCATGGTTCGTGGCGACAAGAGGAGTGCCGTTGAGAACGTCATCTCTCTCCTTAAGGCCCAAAAGTGCTTGCGAAAGGGCCACACTGCCATTTTGGCTCTTGTTACTGACACTTTGGAGAAAGAGAAGAAGATAGAAGATTTTCCAGTTGTACGCGACTATCCTGAGGTATTTCCTGAGGAATTACCTGGTCTTCCGCCTCATCGCCAAGTCAAGTTTCAGATTGAACTGGCTCCTGGAGCTGCGCCTATAGCTCGTGTACCCTATCGTTTAGCTCCATCAGAGTTGGAAGAACTCTCTACGCAACTACAAGAACTCTTGGATAAGGGTTTCATTCGTCCTAGCTCATCGCCCTGGGGAGCTCCAGTACTATTTGTGAAGAAGAAGGACGGTACCTTCAGAATGTGCATCGACTACCGGGAACTCAACAAGGTGACGGTGAAGAATCGTTATCCTCTACCACGTATTGACGACTTGTTCGACCAGCTGCAGGGGTCGAGCTACTATTCGAAGATCGATTTGAGATCGGGTTATCACCAGCTGAGAGTCCGAGAAGAGGACGTCTCCAAAACAGCCTTTAGAACTCGCTATGGGCACTATGAGTTTTTGGTCATGCCTTTTGGGCTGACAAACGCACCTGCAGTTTTCATGGACTTGATGAACCGAGTGTGCAAGCCTTACCTAGACAAGTTCGTTATAGTATTCATCGACGACATCCTGATCTATTCTAAGAGTCAGGAGGAACACGAGCAACATCTACGACTCATTCTGGAACTCCTTCGAACAGAACAACTTTACGCAAAGTTCTCGAAATGCGATTTCTGGCTTCGAGAAGTCCATTTCCTAGGCCACGTGGTAAACAAGGATGGGATTCACGTTGATCCATCCAAGGTAGACTCGATTAAGAACTGGCCTGCACCTCGTACACCAAAGGAAATTCGCCAATTCTTGGGATTGGCATGTTACTACAGGAGGTTCATTAAGGATTTTTCCAAGATTGCACAGCCTCTCACCTCACTAACGCAGAAAGGCGTTGTTTATCAATGGGGAAACGCACAGGAATTAGCATTCCAACATTTAAAGGATAGACTTTGCAGCGCACAGGAATTAGCATTCCAACATTTAAAGGATAGACTTTGCAGCGCACCTATCCTTCCATTACCAGAAGGCACAGATGATTTTGTGGTTTACTGCGACGCATCAATTCAGGGTCTTGGCTGTGTATTGATGCAACGAGATAAAGTTATAGCCTACGCCTCACGCCAACTTAAAGTTCATGAAAGAAACTACACTACGCACGACTTAGAGCTGGGAGCTGTTGTTTTTGCACTTAAGTTATGGCGACATTACCTGTACGGTACCAAGTGTGTCATCTACACCGACCGCAGGAGCCTCGAGCACATCTTTAAACAGAAAGAATTGAATATGCGACAGCGACGATGGGTCGAACTACTGAATGACTACGAGTGCTCAATCAGGTATCACCCGGGCAAGGCCAATGTTGAGGCTGACGCCCTCAGTCGAAAGGACACTGCGCCTAAGCGCGTGCGAGCTTTACAACTCACGATCCATTCTAGTCTTCCGTCCCAAATACGAGCTGCTCAGATAGAAGCACTGAAACCAGAAAACGCCAGGGCTGAAGCCCTACGCGGATCAAGGCAACGCATGGAACAGAAGGAAGACGGTGCTTACTACGTAACGGGACGCGTTTGGGTCCCACTCTATGGCAACCTACGAGAGCTTGTGATGGACGAAGCACACAAGTCTCGCTACTCGGTACATCCTGGTTCAGATAAAATGTACCAAGACATCAAAACTACATACTGGTGGCCTAGCATGAAGGCCCACATAGCAACCTACGTCAGCAAGTGTTTGACTTGTGCGAGAGTCAAGTATGAGTACAAGAAACCCTCAGGCCTACTCCAACAACCAGAGATACCTCAATGGAAATGGGAGCAAATTTCCATGGATTTTGTCACTGGCCTGCCTAGATCCCAGCGCGGAAACGATACTATTTGGGTGATCGTGGATCGACTCACAAAATCTGCACACTTCTTGGCTATCAAGGAGACGGATAAGTTCTCCACTATTGCAGAAATATACCTCAAGGAAGTTGTTTCGAGGCACGGGGTGCCCACCTCTATTATCTCGGATCGAGATGCACGTTTCACTTCAGAACTGTGGCAAGCAATGCACAAATCCTTTGGCTCACGATTAGACATGAGCACAGCGTATCACCCTCAGACGGACGGGCAGTCCGAGCGCACTATTCAAACCTTAGAAGACATGCTTCGAGCGTGTGTAATCGACTTTGGCAACAGCTGGGAAAAGCATCTGTCACTCGTGGAGTTCTCGTACAATAATAGCTACCACACCAGCATTAAAGCTGCTCCGTTTGAGGCATTGTACGGACGTAAATGCCGGTCACCTCTCTGTTGGGCAGAGGTGGGGGATAGTCAGATCACTGGTCCAGAACATGTGGTAGACACAACTGAATGAATTGCTCAAATACGAAAACGCATGGCGGCAGGTCGTGACCGTCAGAAAGTCTACGCCGATAAGGGCAGGAAACCACTAGAGCTCCAGGTTGGGGAGCGGGTACTACTCAAAGTTTCACCCTGGAAGGGTATGGTTCGTTTTGGTAAACGAGGCAAACTTAACCCACGATACGTTGGACCCTTTGAAATCATTGAGAAAATAGGCAGGGTGGCCTACAGACTGAACTTACCAGCAGAACTCGGTGCAGTTCACAACGTTTTCCACGTGTCGAATCTGAAGAAGTGTCTGTCAGATGAGACCCACATAGTTCCTCTGAAGGAACTCACTATCGACGAGCAGTTACGATTCGTCGAGGAACCAGTTGAAATCACGGACCGGGATGTTAAGGTCCTCAAGAGCACTAGAATACCTCTCGTTCGAGTTCGTTGGAACTCACGTCGCGGCCCAGAGTTCACCTGGGAACGCGAAGATCGGATGAAACAAAAGTATCCCCAACTGTTCGCAAACAGTACAACCACTACTGAGGCTGAAGCTACGGAATTTCGGGATGAAATTCCAGATCAACGGGGGGTGGATGTGACACCCCAGGAAAACCATACAACTTAACTAGCTTCCTCAGTGAGTGCTTACCAAATTTCGGGACGAAATTTCTTTCAACTTGGGGATGATGTGACAACTCGAAATTTAGAACCTTTCGTTGTGTCTTGGTGTAACTTGCTTGAAACGTTATGTGACTAGTTAACTTATTGGTTCAATGAATGATATAAGTATATTTATGTGGTTATGTGTTATACTTGTATGTATGTGTGTGATTATGTGAACCGAGACACAAGAACCCGACTCGAGACCATGCGGTCTCGAGTGAATAGTGTAATAGTTGGGCCGGTTGGGCCACATCTCATTTAATCCACCCGAGACCCACTAGGGTGCACCAACTCGGTCCGGGTATAAAACCCACAAGAGTGACCAACCTTGCCTCTTTGCATCATTTGCAACATTTCCACACACACTCTCCTTTCATCACTAAAACCCTAGAAACACAAACCCTCTTCCCCCATTCTCGGATTCAACCGACGACCACAAGGAGCGCTCGGATCGGCTCACACACACACCCATTTGGAAGCTTCATACACACCTTTGAACCCCATACTTGAACCGGTAAGTGTTTCATATTGTGTGTTTATATTTCGGTTGATGATGATGATGTATGATGAAGATTATTTGGTAATACGTTTGCTTGATAAGTTTTATACATGATCAAAGTGTCGATTATGTGATAATATGCACCGTGACTAATTGTTTGAACATGACAAAAGTGTTGGTTTGATTTAATGAGTTCTTGTTTGATTAAATAATACATACTTAGGAGAACATGACTTTTGAAAGATAACATTTGAACAAGATAGTTTGAAGAACAAAAGAATGATAAGCTTAGGGTTATTCATGATCATCTGATTTTATGTATGAGGTTATAGAACAAATGTTTTGTTTGCAAGATGAGCTTGACATCTAGTTTAGGTATTATAACTCTTGTCCGTAAAAATGCGAAATGTGTTTGAACAAGGGTTGTGTTATGAATATTTGATGAACATGATGAACATGATGAATATGTGAAGAACTTGTTGAATATGATATGGATATTTGAAAATACTTGTTTGATCCATTTTAGTAAATTGCTAGACAAGAAAACATGTTTAAACGGATAGTACACATTGTTGCATGAAATCAAAACTCTATTGGATAGTACACTGTGCAGAATCAGCTGATGTCCAGTCGAGACCTCTGGTTTCGACTCGAGACCATAAGCGAGACAACTCGAGAACATAGATTGCGACACAAGTTGCGAGTCAAGGACCCCTAGTCTCGACTCGAGACCACACTTGATCAGCACACAAACATCATGACTCGAGACCATGCTTGCTAGTCCAGTTGCGACTCGAGACCACTACATGCATGACCCGAGACCACCTCAGTTGCAACTCGAGATCTTGCAGGCTACAACTCGAGACCGCACAGTCTCGACTAGAGACCGCACAGTCTCGACTCGAGACCATATGCATGTACACGCTGTTTGGGCTTGCACTCTACTACGGGCCTAAGTAATTGGGCCGAACATATGGGCCGTATGTACTACTGTTAATTGAGTATGTTGTGCACTGTTGTTGATTTGCCATGATAGACGAGTATGTCATGATCGTTACTTATGTATGAATACGTGTAGAAAATACGTGCACTACTTGGTATGAACCTGACGTGAATGGTATCTATGTTAGGACGTAGTTGACCACTTGCAACTTGATTGACTTTTCTGTGTATCTGCCGAGCAAACCAAGGTGAGTTCACACCCTCTACAAAGCATGGGATTCCCTGGGTTTGGGAATGGGGTTAAGGAACGTGGATTCCTCGTCCTCCTTGGGTAGGACAACATTGGTTCAGGAATGTAATTCCTCGTCCTCACGGACAGATAACTCGTACTAGACCAAAACTCTATCACGAAGTCCCTCCTTTTTATATCGACTTAATCGCCGGGCCAATGGCGAGCGGGTCATTAGTTAGATAGCGCTATTTAGGTCTGACAAACCTCACACCGTGCCGCAGAGGACGGGCGTGAACTAATGGATCTGGGGTACGTCAATGATGATAGACATTGACAGTTTCAGGGCACATAAACATGACTACAGTCAGCAGTCGATATGGTAACGAGTCTAGTGTATACATGGGGTAGCCCCCACGGCCGAAATGCCAGATAACTAACACGGGGTAGCCCCCACGGCTGGATTGCCAGAGTAACCGGGAATAAACAAGTCACGTTTTTTTTAACTATGGGGTAACCCCCACGGCTGGATGCCAGATAAAGGAAATTGTTTTTGAAACAACTTAAAACGAACACCCAACCGTGAACTCACTCAACTTGTTGTTGACTCGTTACTACATGCTTTGCAGGACTATAGGTACTTAGCTGGAGCTTGCATGGAAGAGAGTCGTTGTGGAGCATGGACGGCTGTGTGCCATGTTAAACTTTGAAACAATTTAACTTATGATTGGTTTTAAGACTTATGTTTCCGCTTGCAACTTAACTATGTTTTGTTAGAACACCAATTGTATTGGTTGGATTTTTTGACCACTTATATGCTTGTTCAATATGATTGGTGGCTGGATCCTGGTCAGTCACGCCTCCAAGCGGTAGTACTCCGCAGGTGGATTTTGGGGGTGTGACAAAAATGGTGAGCCATTTTGCTAATTTGTAGATATCGGAGGTAACACCATTTTGCCAATTTGTAGATATCTACTATCTAGCATCAACAGGTGTATGGACAACATATTTTATGTATAAAATTATGAGTGTTCCCCCCTCTCTCAAACCCAAACCCATGATCTTATCTTTAAGTAATAACTCGCTGGCCAGTTGCACTACAGTTCATTTTATTTGAATTTTCATTTCAAAAGAACTATATACAATAAAAAGTTTGTAGCTTGATGTGACTTAAACAGACTCATAATTAATAGTATCTATAATAGTGAGTTTAAATAAATAAAAGGTGTTTTTATCTTTATTAACTAAAAAGGATGAAGTAGAATGACTATTACAAGGTGTTTAGATCCAGATGTTTGGTCAAAGTTTGAAATAATAAATTTTGATGAAATTGGTGGTGTTATATGTTGAAATAGGCCGAATTGGTGTATTGGCACTAAAGCTAGGTTTTAACACTTGTGGTTGTTTTAACGTGCTTGGGCACTAAAGGTACAATTGAATGATTGATACGTATAGTTGAATAAATGAAGTTGGGTTTGAGGTAAAGACACGTATAGTTGAATAAATGAAGTTGGGTTAGAAGTAAAGAAGGCCAGTTGAGTCAACAAATTAATTAATTAATTATTATTATTAGACCATGTGTAGTGGTAAGATATGTGGTTTGGTTTCTTTTACACATGACGTACACGTCAGCATGTGATGAAAATGGGGTAAAATGGTGTAGTAGAGAGGTATGTGAAATTAGTGGGTTTGAAATTGAAAAAACATATAATTGGTGAAGAATTACCTCAACCAATCAAATTCCTCCTACTCTTTAACCAACCTCATGCTTTAAAGTTTAAACCACAAGTGAAATCAAATTTTGGCAACTACATAGGAGAGGGGTGGTGTTCACCATGTGGTTTGCTATTCCACAAGACCATTACGGGTGGCCTTATGTGTTGTTTGTTTAACTTTTGATGAAGTCAACGACTTTGTGAAGAGAAAACAAGCAAGTTGAAGGCTCTAGACATAAGGGTCGTCAACACAAACAATTTCATAAAGGTTTAAAATGATGTTAATTGTCCTTTTTGTTAGGATCGAGCGCATACATAAACCGAAACACGACACGCGAAAGCAATAACGAACACAACGATTTACGTGGTTCGGTCTAAACTGACCTATGTCCACGGGTGGTAACTAGGATATTTTCATTGAGGTGTTAAACATTACAAGTACAAGAGATAATTATATAGACTACATAATTAGGGTTGAAACCCATAATTAAAGAACAAGCTCGTGGGTCACGACTCAGGCCAACTGCCCTTACTGTCACACCACACATACTGGTGTCGAGAAGTCTACAATCCAACAATCTCCACTTGGAGGCTTCAAAGATACGATCAACTGCGCTCCAATGTACTTCTGTCAATGGAAACTCTAAGCTCCACCTCTAGTTGCCACCAGCCTTCTCATCAATTAACCTGAAGGCTCGTTGAAGCTCCCACTGAGCTTCAACTCTTCAGTGTGTTTTAAAAATTGTTGGTGGAGATAAGGAAATGAGTCTTATAGTCTAACTTATAATCTTTCCAACAATCCTTTAACCACTAGACTTAATGTCCCATATCTAAGCCACACATGCAATATTTTAATGGAAAACGGAGTGGGCCATGTTGGGGCCGGTTGGAATAGGGGGGGGGGGGGTAATATGTAACTTTTTGGTAGTTTAGGGTAGAAGATGTAAATTAGGGGTTAAATGTGAAGTTAAGTATGTTTATGTGTTTTGATGATTTTTAAGGTGTTTTAACACCATAACTAGCTTTAAATCATAAAGACAATGTTTCTAGTCTATTTTTGGTGTTTTGGGTAGTGTTCGGTTATCGGTTCGTTAAAGTGCTAAATTGTGAATTTTACAAGGTATGAAGTACCTTTTGTGACAGTTTTCATTCCCGACACTTTATCAGTTATTATAGACATTTAAACCTTAATTCTGCATATTATTTTGGTGTTAAATTGCTGTTTTTGCTGAATTTCTGCAGAATTCTGCATTTAAAGTGTGTTTCGGGTACTTTTTAGTGTTTGTTTTAACTTCCGGAAAGTGTTTATGTTAACCTTTATTCACCTACTTAGTTTTCAATGTATTTTTTGATGTTGTACCTACTTCTAAGTCCTAAATCTATTGTCTGATTGTATTCTGCAGTCATGCTGACGCAGCTTGTCTAACCGGTGAGCTTACTAACCATTTCGACGCAACGCTTAAAGTATAATATAATGTGACAGTTAATATATGAATCATGCATGAATTCAATTGCATATCAAATAAGCACATAATGTTGACGTGTAATCACATAAATGCAGGAAAGTACGAAAATTACTGGTTTTGTGCCAGTTGTCACACATGTATTTGTCGACAGGGTTTTGTTCTATTTAGATCTACAAGGTGGAAGGTAGATTCATGGTTGTGTTTCTTGGTGGTTTTATAACAAGAAAGCTTGATGCTAAAGGATTTTAGCCAGAAAAATGAATTGATGGTGGCCCCGAAGATGTAGGTTTGGCGGGAGAGAGAGAGAGAGTGGGGATGTTTTATGATAAAAAAGGTGAGGTCCACTTTATCTGTTACACATGACGATAGTGGTGGTGATGTTATGTGGTGTGGAGGTGTTATGGTGGTGAAAGGTTGAGATGGTGGTGGTGGTGAAGAGTTGGGAATATGAAGTGGGTGGGGTGGGGTGGGTGTGGGTCCTACATAAATTTTAAAATATTAATTATATTTCTTTCAACTTTTTAGTTATTAATTTAAAGTAAGGGTATTTAGGTAATTCCACACCCACTCAACTGAATAAACTAACCCCCGTCCATGTTAGGGACTATTCGAGAACGAATGTGTAAAAGTTAGGGTCTATAACTGTAATTTTAAAAGGATAGGGACTGTAGGTGAAATATCAACAAACTATAGAGACTATCCGAGCATTTTTCCAACTTTTTAAATGCAAATTACATCAGAATAGAAGATAAACAGTCAAAAAGCTACGCCACTACCGTTTATGAAAGCAACCATTTTTGTAAGGTTTATTAAACGAATAAAAAACCTAAGTTATCGAAATAAAATAAATACATACGTAAATTAAATAGTCACGCGTATTTATGTCTTTAATGCCTATTTTATGTTATTTACGTTTTCTTTTTTGAACGACAAATTTATTTTATTTCTGTTGTCTGTGGGACTATCCAAAATCTCCCCATCTTAAGATGTTTAAAGGTTTTACTTTTGGTAATGCACCACCACCCATTGGTTTATGTCATTTAGACCATGCGTGTTGGAGAGGATGAATAATGCCCCTACCCATAGCCATAGGCATTGTGTGACACGTGTCATCCCAGTCAGCAAAGGGGCATTATGGATCGTTTTTCACAAATGGGCGTAGTGGGTCTAATGCCCAATAATGCCCCAACAACCATTAACCAATTAGTATTTTTTTTATTAAAACTAATAAAATTTCATTAAATAAAAAAATTACATTGTTAAAATAAATAAAAACCGAAATAAGAAATAAAAAAATACAATGCTAAAATAAAAATAACCGAACAAAATAAAAAAAAACTAATAATCTAGAGTCCGTATTTTTGACGGATTTGTTACCGACGCATTTGCGTTAGGATCAACGCGTCGGCGGTGAGATGGTCGATGGGTTTACACAAAAATTCGATATCTTTCTCCATTTGCATCGATTCTTGTATCACCACAAGCTTTTTGTTTTCGGCGTTTCTTTCTTCCATAGTTTGTAAACGCCTATGACCGAGATTTCGAATGTCTTGAAGGCGTCAATTCATCTCTTCGCAATCTTGCTTCAATATGTCGGGGTTAGATGAAGAGGACTCCGCCTTTTTTCCCTTATTTTTGGTACTTCTTCTACCTGGCGGTCGTTCCAACTCAAAATCCTCGTCGTCGTCTAAAATAATATTTAAATCAACGTTACGAGCATCTGAGGTGGGTGTGTCCGGGTCAACCGACGATGATGTTTTGGACCGCTTTGATTTACGTCTACCGCTAGACGTTATCGTCGGTACATTTGACCATTTGGGACTTCCTCGTAAAAGCTTCCAACATTTCAAATACGTGAAACTGCCTTTCGTAGCATTATATTCTTCCAATGCTCTTGTTAAAATATTTGCATCGTTTTGGCCGCTTTTTCCGTCATCCTGAGTGCGTTGTAAGACCTCTTGAAATTGATGACATTTAAAGTTGATATCGGTCTATTTGCTCGAAATAGAATTGATGCGTGTGTGGTGGTTATATATTTTAAGTATATTTTTAGCCCTTTTTAACACATTAGTCGAGTTTTAAATTTATAAAACACGATATTTACTAACACCAAACACATATATGGGCAAGTGCACCCATCGTGAGCGTAGTATAGTGTTGGTAAGATACCGAGGTCGTCCAAGGACACAAGAGCTTTTAATACCGGTTTATCCTCAACGTCTAATCAAATCAAAAGTTTAGAAAAATGTTTTAAACTAGAAAATAAAAACTAAAAAAGCTGAAAAAGAAAATAAAAATAAAAACAGATAGACAAGATGAATCACTTGGATCCGACTCGCCTTTAGTGTAACATTTGATTACTTCTGCACTTTTGCACTTTTTAAGAGACTAGTAGGGTGCCCGCGCGATGCGGCGGGGGCAACACTTTACATTGCGGCACTTGTTTCCGGTAGTTTTCTTGTTCGTATAATATTTATGATAACATTGTTGTGGTGGATATATGTCATAAGTGTTACACATATGTAAAGTTTTGTTTTATTTATAAAACTTAATAATCAGAAGACAAAAAATAAAAGATAAGCTGTTATAATTGTAAAGTGTGTTTATTTTATTGGTTAAATTATAAAGTATAATTTTATTCTTTAAAGTTCATAACTTTTTTTAAATATCCACATAGTACTCATCTAATAAACTTTAAGTTTAAAATTTTCATTTTTATAAAAATAAAAAATAGTATTTGATTCGTAAGTACGGTTTAGACCTTTAACTTAAATTGTTAAATTTCGTTTTTTACAGATATAAAAAATTTATAATTTTATAAAATTTCAAGAACTGTTTTTATAAAAAAAAAAATAGGATGTTAAGAGTTTATATCTTTATTAACTTTATATCATGCTATGTTCAAATTTTCAGTTCCT